>VMKM01000726.1:0-253725 GCA_008360985.2 Macquaria ambigua | reverse complement strand
TGAACTTGTGGATACCGATTTTGAGCTTAAATATGTCGTCTGTCAGACATCACCTACTTAGCTCGATCTACTTGAACGGCTGTGGTTCAGGAGGTAGAGCGGCTCGTCCATTAATCCCAGGGTTGGCGCTTCGATCTCCGGCTCCTCCTGTCCACATGTTGAAGTGTCCTTGGGCAAGACACTGAACCCTAAGTTGCTCCCGATGGAGGCCAGCACCTTGCATGGCTCCGCCGCCATCGGTGTGTGAATGGGTGGGTCAATTTGTAGTGTTCTGGGAACTGTTAAGGTTGAAAAGCTAAGTGAAGTCCATTTACCATTTACTCGATCTGCGGGTGCTATGCTCATATTACCGTTGCTACAAATTACCTAACATTTAAAAAAGAAAGAAATGCTTTTGTGAGAGATGTGAGAGGACAGTTTCCTCATAGAAGGTGAATGAGATAAAAGGCCTAATGTGTGTGTTTTTATATCTAAACGTTGAATGTACAGTACATGGAGTCTAACCTTTATTTTGGCCATGATAGTGGTCCACAACGACCTTGTCAATATAAAAATCTGTAGTGCGAAAACGTTAGGAACCCCTGGTTTAGCTAATCTGGCTGAACTGTTGGCTTGTTTACAACAACTTGTCTGATCGTCTGACTGCTTGTGTTTTTTGCTCCGTCTGACCTCATTAAAGAGACGTCGTTGTGTTCCCAGGTCTCAGCAATGACCTTGGTCAGTACAGTGTCATCAGAACCAATAGAAACGATGGCCAGAACTACAAAAACACCTGAGTTGGAATTACCTGGAATTACCCTTCAAGCCTCCATGAACAACCTGAGGAGAAGAGAATGCACTGTAACTGTAAAGTCTACACGCAGGGCTTTAATGGTGCTGATGGTTAGTCAGTTCACACCTCTTACACTGACCCAGTAGCAGCAGGCTGCAAGTCACGGCCCTCTACTGTCGATCACACTTATTACCAGGAACAGTGTTGCTGTCACTTGAGGCTGGGATTAATTGCACTGTCTGTTGTGTCGTAATGTCGCATCCAAGCTGTATTGTTTTTGCACTGTGTCGCCCTTCTAGGACTACAGGAAGATGTTTGCAACAATGCCTGCTCTCTAAACATTTCTATAGAATTTGGCCCCACTGTTGGGTGTGCAAAGTGTTTTTTTTCTGTGCATAGTTAAATGGAAACAGACTGAACTCCTCTCACTGGAATTGCATCACGTATGCACTTATTCTCTCACTGGTTTTCTTACTGCCTGATTTCATTCACAGACTCCATTTACTTTCTGTATTGTGATCATCTATTGCTTTATCTCAGTATGATAGTGTGAGCTACTGGGCTGATTTCTTTAAGTCAATATATAAAAACGATATATATATATATATACACTTAATGTCAAAATTGGTATGCCTGTATTTTACACTTGTGAAGTAGCATCATATTTATTAATTTACAAACTGAAGACATGGGCCTCCCTTTTTAAGGTGCAAACATGAATTAATTTATGCTCTTGGCTGTAGTTCACATCAACAAAGACCTGTTCAAGACTTGTGCATTTCCAATAATTTAATTTAACAAATGAGGGTATTTGCATACTGACTTTGTAATGTGTTTTAATATCAGATTAAAACTGAAGAAAAACAACAAGTGTGAGTGGTTGTGTCAGTGTTTCACCACCAGAGAGCGCTGTGTGCTCACTCCACTACGGGCTTGAAACTGGAGACGAGGGTTACAGCTGCATTAATAGATGGTGGAAATAGTCTGCGGCTGTAATCTCTGACTTCTCCATGTGTCAGGCTTATTGCAGTATACGGTGTAATCTGCACCGTCGTGGGTGCTGTCCGTGATGGGCAGGCCTCTCTGGAGGCTGAGCCGTGCTGACAGGGCACCAGGGCTCACTGGTTATTACATTTCCCTCTTCTTGTAGCCCCTAATACTCCCAGACAGGCTGTATGAGGGGAAAGGCGGGAAGATGTGGGTTATACAAGCACAAAAACAGGCACATACTCAAACCGGAGGGGCCGAAGCTGAGACCTGGTTGTAGGTGTGGGAGTGGATCCCGACATCAGCGGCTGAATGTGAAGCCGCTGGGGGCCAGGTGAGGGCTATGAGGTTGAGAAACTGAACCACAGGGGTCATTGTGTGGTGTAGGAGGAGAGGATATGCTGTCTGAGTAAATTACAGAGGTGTTCCATAGGCTGTAGATTGGGTTTCCTTACATGTTGTGCACAAGACAAAGAAAACAGGAGCAACAGAAGCATCGGTTACATGTCGGAAATGTCTCAAAGACTCCTGAGGGGCTGAAAGGCTGTTAAAAGAGAGGCCAACACGGCTGACATTTTGTCAGTATCACTTTGGCTATAGCAGGTCTAGCTGAGAATAGATACACGAGCGTGACATCTTGTAGTCAGTGTATCTTATAGGCAGGACAGCTTCAAGCTCTATCTATAGCATCGGAGGAGGAAAACAGGCTCATAAACAAACTGTCATCATATCCCAGCAGATTAAAAACATATGCTTGACATAAAAATGAAGTGACAGACAGTGACAAACCGTGTGTTGAGTAAGGGCAGGGTTTCAGCTGGTTTTAAATCATGTTCTTCAAACGTTTCAGGATCATTTATCATTTAAGATCATTTTCAAGTCTGCACATTTATTCAATACATGCTGACTCTAAGGTAGCCTGCTAATGAACTGTGATCGTTAAACCCATCATGAGGTTCTTTAAGCATTACTTGGGCTGTCACTTTTTCAAAAAGTCAAGTTCGAACAAATTTGAACTAACGTAATTGCAATCCACGCACATGCATAGCGTAATTTGTGAGTCTCAGATACAGTGAGCTGTGAGCTCAGATGCTTTGATGCTGTGATTACCTGAACAAGCATGGCTTTGCTCGTTAGTGTCCTCCATTTTTATTTATTAGCTTAGTTTACTGATAGGTCAAGCTGATAGTGAATTTTAAGAGCGCCTCTACTGGACCACAAGGCATATTACTTCAACATTCGAATAAAAGTTCCAATTTCAAATAAAAAGTGACAGCCCTATCACCTTCAGCATCATGATGTGGAAGTAAAAATCCCAAAGATGGGCCAGATGTCTTCAGGATCTTCACCACACTATAAGTACACTTCAATACTCAAAAATAATTCAACTGAGTCAAAAGAGTTCAAATATGAATAGAGTTTACTGACAAATCAACAAGTACAGCAAACCCGAGTTAGTTCATGGAACAACCAACAGTCAAACATACAAGCACACACACACCTGAGTCAGTCCATGAAGTAACTGACAATCCAATGCACACATCTTCTTTTATAGTCATTTTCACCCTTCCTTCTGTGGGCTCAAAGTTGTATAACCACCTGCTCACCTTGGCCCAATTTCTGTGATGTTTTTAGCCTGCTCTGAGCCAGGCCACAGTTTCCTCCCTTTTTTTCCCACTGTCTGATACACTCTAACCTCCCACTGCCAGCTGCTGCACTTAATTAAAAATACAAGACTTCTATGATTATGCCCACATCCAACAACACATGATTACATCATGATTATGACTGAACCTGACTGAACCTGACCATTATCAATATGATTGACTTTGATTGACTTATACATAATACTGTAATATTGATTATGACTTATTTGACCTCTCTTACCTTACCCTGCAATGATTCAATACTGATTCATCAATATTATACCACATTTGGTGAATAAAATTTCCCACAATGCATTGCCTGGATGTGAGTAAATCTAGTACCAATATTTTTGGGTTATTTATTTAAAGCTGTGTTTATTTATTTTTTGGCCACTTGGGGGCAGAACAAGCTGAAAAAACATGACATACCTTTATAAATTTGTTACAGCTAACGCATTAGCAAACAGTTGCTTATTGGCCCCAAAAGCATTTTTCCTATACACTTTGGAAAAGGAGCAGTTGTAAAACTGTGAAAAAGAAATTCTGGGCATGACAAATCACCCCTGAAATGACTTTTTGTTGTCTGAATTTGGTCCAATAACATTTGGGAAGTCTAGAGGAGCCGTACTAACATGTTAGCAAACAATTGCCTGTTCTCACATCCAACAGACAGACCAATATTAGCATTAATTTGGAGTCACATTTCTCGCCAGCTAGCAAATGTGAGTCCAATATTCGCTCTCCTTTTAGCTCCGTTTTGGTCTCCACCAACTCCTGAGAAAGATATCTGGCTCTTTAGCTGCTACATGCTCCACAATGTTCACCAGGTGGTTGGTAACTTTGCCTGTCTGCCATTTGGTGCTGGGCAGGTAGAGTACCTTCAGTTTTTCTGGAAGTCTACAGCCATGCTCTGTGAGGACAGTGATACTTTGAGCTAAATGCTAACACCAACATGCTCACCATAACAATGCTAACACACTGATGTTTAGCAGGTATACTGTTATACCATGTTCACTTTTTCAATTCAATATGCTTTATTGGGCAAGACAATATTGCCAAAGTGTCAAGTAATAATGAGATTAAGGTACAAGAAAAGGTACTATCTTAGTTTAGCCTGTTAGCATGCTAACTTTCACTAATTAGCACTAAACACAAAGTACAGCTGAGACTGATGGAAACATCAGAATCAGCTTTATTGGCAAAGCATGTTTACGCATACTGGACACTAGAGTAAAATTTAAGGGATCACCACAGTCATTAACTAACTAAAGTTATTAACAAGATTGATGAAAGTGGAGTTTGTGGGAATGAAAACTAAAACAATGACCCAAAATAAGATCTAAAAATAGTCTTTGGCTCCATAGAGCCTTTAGAGGGGAACTGCAGTTTGATCATAATTCTCTGTGGGTTTGCTGCGAGTGACATCTTTCACATTACACATAGTCATTTGATCCATTGTTAATACAAAAATAATGATTAATGCAGTTTGAAGTTTGAAGCAAAAATGTCAAACATTCTCTAGTTCCAACTTCTCAGATAAGGAGATTTGTTCCTTTTCTTTGTTTTATTGCAAACTGAGTATCATTGGGTTGTGAACTGTTGTTCAGAAAAAACAAGCAGTTAGAAGGCGTCACCTTGGGCTCTGGAAACTAGACCTATTTTTTCATTTTCTTACATTTTATAGATGAAACAATTTATTGATTTGTTGAAAAATTATCTTCAAACAAACTGATAATTATTAGTTTCAGCCCTAATTTAAATTATCGGAAAGCAGGACTGGCCTGTAACCCAGGCCTTTTTTTTTTTTTTGAGTGAATGAGCAGCTCTTTCAAACTCACCTAAGCAGGGTTTAAACCTTTCGTATCAATCTTAAGTGCCAATTATAGCGAAGCAGTGATGGCTGGATCTGCTGCCAATAGATTTTATAGACCATCTTCCCCCCTACTTTTATTCCCTGTACTATACAGTTTACTGATGTAACACTACACAATTTCTGGGTAACAAAAAAAAAAATGTAGACAGCAGTTCCTCACTGCCTCTTGGGGTTGCCAGATCACAAGGTTGCCAGGTGCAGCTGTAGGGCAGGGTGAGGGAGGTATCACTGGAATTTGAAGAGTAAAAACCTTTGCCACTGCGAAGTGAAAAAAACACAAGTAGAAAGCCCCGCTAGCAACCCCAAGAGGATGAAATAATCCTTTCACCCATACAGTTCAAAACTATACTGTAGAGTTTGCTGTTCTCAGAGCCTTACTGAGCCCCTAATGTTAAAGGTTAATTCAGGTTAATTACAACTTGGGTGTTAGTTTTGTAGTTTTGACCATTATTTCTATCAGTAATGATGACGTATTGACATTGTATTCATCAAAATAATTTCAAAATCAAAATAAGTTTTGTGAACATTCTGACATTGCTATAACAAATTCCAACAGGACATGCACCTTTTAAACAAGCCAACAGTTTATCCAGATTATCTAAACCACTTAATTTGGAGGTAAAACTGAAATTTTAAAAAGTCAGTAATAAGCCATCATTACACAGGACGACTAGGCGACCTTAGCGATTACTTTGGTGAGTACGATGTTATTATAACTGATAAAAACAATGGCCAAAACTGCACCCAAGTAAAGCAGAATTATCCTAGTTTGTCCCGAAGTTGGCATTATAAGATAGTCCATAAAAAGGTTTCATCAGGTATTAATTTCATCAATATAAGTGGATTTTGACATGATGGTTGTGCTAGAGGATAGATCAGTATATTCCATCATGTTTTAATATTCCACAGCAAATGTAATGACTCGTGTTCATTTGTCCATTTGTCTGTCTTTCACTCTATCGTTTAGTTTTTATTCATTGACGAAAAATGTAATACATTTCTTCACTGTTCTCTTTATCAAAGGTTACTTTTTATTTAGTTTTAGTCTCTTCATCGTTGTGAAAAAAAAGGTCGTCAAACAGTTTTCGTCGACGAAATGAACACTGATGCAACATCATCTGCACTGGCCAATCACAGTGCACATTTTTGGTACATTTCTTTGTAACGTGAGACATAAAATCCATCATAGTATTATAATCCGCTGTGCAGTGTCTGTTCATCTAATAAGCCTTCAAACTCATGGATCTGTTACTCAAATCGGTCTGGATTGTATTTCAACGTGTCACTGGTACTGAAACAACGCGCCCCAACATAGTACTGTTAATATCAAGGTGATATGGACATTGAATAATAATTATAACTATTGAATCTGAAACATAAAAGACCAAAGTCAAAAAAAATATATATATAAAAAACTTGAAAAACTAAAGGAAATAAGTAACACTTTTAAATCAAATGCTAATATACATTTGAAAAGGGACCTACAGTATCAGTCTGACACTACTAAAGCTACTGACACAAGACGCTGAGCTGTTGGTGGGCTGTTAATCCAAGCTAGTGTATCATCCCAAACACTCCACTCAGTCTTGCTTGAAGGGATTTCTGGCTCTGAGGACCACTGTGTTTACAGTGCAGACAAAGAGGATTGTCGACCTTGTCCGATTTTTTTTTTTTTGGGCAACCGAGGCTGTGAAGAGAACTAATAAAACTCTGGCAGCCAGTGCCACCATGTGCCACCCCATCTCCTCCCTCTGCCAGCCATGTTGGCGCGCGGCAGCAGCAGCAGAAGGTGCGACTTCCCTTCTCCCGGGCCTTGACAAGCAGACGGAGAGGGGAGGGCCCCGTGAGCGATGACGGGAGCCCGGCTGATGGACAGAGGTGTTAACCCCATCGTCGGGCAGGGAGAGATAGCGGCGTTCTTGTTTACACACACTGAGGCTGGATTGTCACCTTGTCTGTCAGGGAAACATCCTATCTGCCGCCTCTTATCTCGCCGCGAGACAGCCAGCTACTCTGTTGGAGAGACCTGCTGCAGCTTCACATCACCATAAATCATTTCCCTCAGCCATACCATTGTTGCTTTTCATGTTATTTTTTCCTTCACTCCCCCAGATACTATAACCTCCTCCTCTGTCCTTAAATAACTTCCTCTGATTCGCACTTTCCAAACTCTCCAGTATTGGTTGACAATGACCCTGCGCCCTAATTCGTCCATGAGGCACTGAAGTGTATAAATTACCATAAAAATGGCTTTGAGATGAAATCTTACCATGACAACACTGGGTTCATAAGCATTTTTTGTCCTTTATTAAGAAGTGGGCAGCCTATTCATTAAACAATGTTGTAAAAGTCATCTTTGCTGTTAAATTGTGCTGATTGTTAATCTTTATGAAGTATTTAGACTGTTTAAATGTTGTGACCTTGCACATGAGAGCCAATTCTCGCATCAGCAAAGTGGATCTGGAGCATTTAACTGAAGTTCTGAGGGACACTGAACACTATGATTTGAGTTATGGCTTTTGTTTGAAACACATGCAGTGATTTGTTAGCTTCAATGCGAGCACTTGGGGGGCAACGTCAGGCTCCAAAAATACACCAGGTTAAAATTAATTAAAGCTCTGTAGGAAGGAGGAACACCGGAGTAAATGAAGCACACACTGCACAAGAAGAGTTTAAAGAGCCTGAGGACATGAAGAGGCAGTGTGGATGTGCTGTTGTGGTGATGGACAGTTATTATGGATATAGATTTCAAGGACTGAGGGGGCGAGAGCAGCAGAAGAGGAGTCCCAGGAGTTTAACATTTTCATAAATTGATGACTGCTATTGTAGGAAGCCTAAGTGGAGAAACAAATTGATGAGCGGGGAAGATGAGGATTTCGAAAAGAGCCAAGGCTTGTCTGTCTCATTCTCTCGTTAAAACGCAGGAGATAAAATGTTATCAACTGCAGAGTGGGACTTTTCGTTTAAAATTAAATAAGACCAATGTGTGTGTAGCATGTGTGTCAGACAGATATGATGGAAACAGCAAATAGAGAGCAGCACTATGTTGCACCAGCTGTGTGTAACTTCAAATGTAGCCTAGTTTGAACGTAATTTCTAACTTAGATCGGAGTTTACGCGCTACTAACATTTTAAAGGGAAACCCTATTTTTACAAGTTTTGGGGTCTAAATGACTAATAGTTACCAAAAGTTTTGGAATTGGTCCAGTAGATCGCCTCTGCCGGCATCTGCAAACAGGCTGCAATGGCTGCAACGTAATCCTTTGGGGCAACTGCGCCCATGAAAAGTCCTGTCACGATCTCTGACACAAACTGGTGGACTCAAATGCACGACTCTCCAGACCAAGTATGGATATACAAAAATCTTTACTGAAGTAGAACCAACAAAAAAAACGCTCACGAGGAGGATAAAAATACAAACAGAAAACGCTCACTTGGAGGAGCAGACAATTACATGGACTGGAACAAAAACCCTGGAACATGGAAACTTGCTAGCACGCTTGACTCGATACTTATGACAGACGGTACAAGACGAACTGGCACAGGACAAAGGGAGACAAGGACTATTTATACATGAGGTAGGGGAAAACAGGTGAGACCAATCAGGGGCGGGGTGGACAATCACAACAGCGGGAAAATCACACAAAGGGAGGAAGTCAGGATCTGAAACTAGAGGGAAAGGTGAGTACAAAATAAAACAGGAAGTGCAGGACGAGACTAGACGTGAGTGACTTTACTTAACATAAAACTAACTAAGGCATGACATGAAACATATTAGCAAATCCGACGAGACACAACAAGTCCGTCCACTAAAAGTGCTTGTTTTTGCCACTGACAGGCTGTTATTCGAAAAATAGGGCCCAGGTTTAAAAATACTGGAGTTTCCCTTTAAGGGTTGCACCAGCTGAAATAGTTCTAACATAGGCTAAGTTTCAACTTAAATCTTACACCTAGCTCTTAGTAGGTGTAAAGTGGGATAACTTGGAGAATGAAGAGGAGCGAATTATACCGGCAAGCAAAATTTATAGGGTTATATCACTTTCTAATTAACAACTACTAATTAAACAGTTTGCCAGTGTAGGCTATCATTATGTGTTTGTTATAACATTACAATTTCATCTGCCCAATAATAGGGTACCATTATATTACCCTGTGTTGTAGTTGACGGTTTCATGTCACTGTTGTTATTTAGCACTAGCTGTAGATTAAGGTTGTATAGATATCACCTAGTCATAATGCTTTGTCCTAGTTTATGTACCTTTTTGTTGTTGTTTGGTGATTAACGTTAGCTATTTTTAGCCGTTAGCCTCTTCGCTGTTGTGTAGCAAAGTGTTCAAGGACAATTGAGCATGAGAGACAACACGGTAATGTTATTGGCCACAGGAAGTTAAAACGTCATTTTCTGCGACAGTATTTTGGTTAGTGTGGACTTCACGCCAGAGTAGGTAAGATGAACCTTACGTCTCTGTGGTGCAACCAAACATCAACACAGCTAGTCTCACTAGTTAGCTTGAAACACTCTAACTTAAGAGAGAACTTATGTATAGCTGGTGCAACGGGCTGCAGAGGAGAAGAAGAAGAGTTGCTGTTAAAGTCATGGTGTTGTGGCCAGTTAAAGGAGCTGGGAAATTCTATTCCTGTATGCCTGTATGAGTGCATGTCTGTGTGTGTATATTTGCGCACATATGGTTTTTGTATTTTACAAGTGCTTCTCAGTCACAATGAACCTGCTCAAGCATAGAAGCACAGCATGCCCTTAAATTACTTACAGCACACAGTAGGTGTCAGCTGTCGCTTGAAGAGTATTTCAAAGCATGAACGAAGTGAGCGCTAGACAGGCAGTAGTGTATATCTTGTCAAATGACTAAACCTCAGTAAAAATCAATTTTATATCTTTTCCAGAACACAAAGTGAAACTGTATTGATTCTCTTGGGGAAAGGTGGCACACTGAAACAGCAAATAGTTCAGAATACTGTATATTACAGAACAAAATACTAGAAGAGAGCACCACAGCTGTTTGCCTCCAAACCTTTTTCTCCTTTAAATTAAAAAAAGACAAGAGAAATGGTTTTACAGATGGGATGTTTCTCTACATCATAATTCTCTCCTCATCCATGTTTTTATAAACTCCCAGACTTCCTAGCATGTCACGCCCAAAGCAGGACAGGTGCATCCATTAAAGCCTGATCGAAGCGAGCGCCAACGTCAATCATTTGACGGAGGCGAGAGGTGTGAAACGATGTGCTGTTTCAAGTGGAAAAGATATGATTTGCTTCCTGACGCCCTGACGTGACGTGGGATGTTTCAGCACGATGAGTGTAGATCACAAATGGGGCTGCAGCAGAGAATCCAACCCACTCTAATTCAGTGAAACTTTGGTGGTGGGAATGGTTATCAATGGAAAACCCCCTTTCTCACACAGAACGCTGAAGAGATGAAATACCAAATGTCTCCTGAACAGCAGTGAGTGGAAGGTCCTACCAGGGAAAGCTTGACTTGCCAACCATGGCTTAACTTATTCGCCACCACCTAACTACCTCCTGCTGTGTTCAAAGTCAGAGTTCAGTCTTCCCAAACTATGAAAAATAAAATAAAACAGGGGTCCTAGTTGGGAGGTAGGGTATGATGTCAGCTGCCCACACAGCCAACAGACTTTCCAACATTACTTTCAGAAGATTGTATGGTTTTAAGTTGGATTTTCAGCATGGTGCGGGTGGCTGTGGCTCAGGAGGTAGAGTCGGTCATCCATTAATCCCAGAATTGGCAGTTCGACCCCTGCCAAAACAACAGCCAATCAGCTTGTAGTGAAGTCAGCTGGTCATTTCAAACCTCCGTTTTTTTTATGTTTTCGCCATTTCATCAAATGAAACAAATGTACAACTGCAGCAAGTAACTCACTATCACTACAAAAAAAGCCGGCAGATAGAACGGAAGTACATAGAGTTGTTGCTATGGAAACAATACACTGTCTCGTCTAGTGGCATTGGTGTAAACTGGCAGGTTTCAGAACGTTGCAGACCGGCGGGTTGCAAGTAGCTGCAAGTTTCAACTCGTCTCGTTGCACATCTTTGGTCTGCATAGTCACATTACATGATTTCTGGGTAATGAAGTCTTTCCCCTGACTGACACATGCAGCCAGAAGCTGCCTACTGCAGCTATAGAAGCTTTTATATCCTAAATGTTCTGTAAACATATGATAGACCAAAGTCAAAGCCAAAATGTTTTTTTATGGGATTACAAGAGGTTTTATTCTGCTAGTAATTTGGATTTGGCATGTGTTGGCATTCATTTTTGAACTGCTATAATTTTGGATTTTAAAAAAAGGCATTTAAAAGTTTGTAGCAAAACAGTTTTGTTTCTTTTTTTTGTTTCTTTGTCAAATACTATTTAGAACACCTTAAATTATAAAAATAAGGCATAATGATGAGTTCTGTTTTGGGGTAAAGACTATAAACCTTTAAAGGTCACAATCTGAACTTGTGGCGAGGTTTTCCAGTTATTTCTACATGTTGAGTGATGAGTGATTGTGTCGGCCTAATTTGTTGGAAAAATAACAGAATAATTTAATAGTTATTCAAATCGGTGGCTTCCGATGGTAAATACAAAAGAAAAACGAATGAGAATACATTTGTATAATATAAAAATACCCTCACCACATACACACTTAGACACACACACACACACACACACACTGCCACGAGGGACTGATATTTTTAGTAATGCTATTCGATCAACCTGGCTGGCCACTGTAATGAGGCGAGGGAGATGGAGGCTGGTTCCTTTCACAGGTCAGCGGACTGACAAAGCCCCGGGTCCGGAACCGGGGAGCTGTCTGCTTGCTGGGTTCTGTCTGGGCTGCGTGTGCCTGTATGGGAGTGATCTGTATTCACCTCCACCGCGCTGTGGCCCACTTCTGTTTAATATGGGCCTGCTGTAGCCTCCCCGCCATCACCTGGCACTGCAGAGTTCATTCTCAGCGTGTGTTTTTATCAGCACCCCTAGGGGCATATGTAATTGCTCGGTGCTGATGAGAACAGCCCCAGCTCAAAGTACCATCTCATACCGCAATTACTCCCATGGAAGTGCATTGAAAAAAACAGTGAAAATAAAGAAACTACCCAGTGCAGCGTTGCAGGTGAAAGACTACGGCCTTACCTCCTCCTGCTGAGCCGAGCCGGGGCTGATAGAGGACTAAAAGTCAGCCATCTCCTTGGGGATGAAGAGTTTTTAAGCTGTTAATCCTCCGTCTGCGGATGATTGAGGTGAACATCTGACATTTGAAAGCTTTTATGTTAAAGTTTCCAAAGCTTACGGCTGTGTGTGTGTGTGTGTGTGTGTGTGTGTGTGTGTGTGGCAATGTATCTGTGCCAAGACAATAAAGGTGGTAAACTTTCAGAGGAACATCCTGTGTCCTGTGTGTGTGAGTTGTACACACAAAAGGGGAAATCTGAGTGGTGCTCTCGCCCAGACTATGACAGCTTGCCGCTCCTCCGCTTATGAAAATAAATGCTGACGAGTGTTGAACTGGCTGGGGTGCTCGGGTGTCAGCCAGGGAAGAGAGACAGCTCCCAGGCTGACAGGCCGACGCGCCTGGTTTGCATTGAGATGCATTACGCAGCCCTTCGCCTCGGCCCCCTATCCAGCCTCTGTGGCCCCTTGGTTGCTGCTGGGGGGAGATGACTGGCGGTTGGAGCAGAGCTGGGGCCGGGGCAGCCGAGTCTCACAGCCAAGGCAACACGTCCCCTATCAGTATTCCACTGTGACGAGTGCTGATGCTGCCCTGATGCTGCAAGACCTTAGCCTGTCTTTGTTTTGGTCTGTCATTGCACTTTTCTTCTGACATCCACAACTTTTGCTTTGAGGCTGTCTTTGCGTGAGTGAATGTTTTTTTTTTTCTTCTCGGTGACTCTCAGCATCTGAATGTTGCTGAATATCTGAAGTGGCCCGCTGCCAGCTGCTTTTGTCAACGCGGGCTTAAAATGTAATAACTTGACCCGTGATTATATTAGGAGATTTCCTGCAAACACAAGCTATTATACAACCAATTCATAATATGCCAACACCAATTCTGCAGCATTTCCTGTCACTTTCTAGCCAGTGATAAATAACGAGTAATGGTAAAAACAAGACTAAAAGTCTACAGCCATGCTAGCAACTCTGTGAGGATATACTTAGACACAGTAGTGCTTCGAGCTTAATGCCATAGACTGTATATAAAGATGGACAACATGACAGCTCCCCAAATGGAAGCCAAAACATCTCAATCGCCACCTGGTGGCTGGCTGCAGTATGGGTCATAAACCCCGCCCCCTCCATGTTAGCAGATGGGACATGGGCCAAACTGAAAAATCAAAGTACATGTCAAATACATTTTTCCCATAGATGGTTTCTGTCATTTTAGGTAGTTCTTATCATGTTGATGTTTGTTCAAGTGTTAATTTTTCTGATAAGTTTGGTTTTAATTAGTTATTCGATGCTATAAAAAGGAGGTGTCACGTCATGATTGACAACTTGTATGTACTTGCGATTGGTTTGTTGGGTGTATCAGCAGGACCTCGATATCGGGTCTCCACTGCGGATCACTATATATATATATATATATATATATATATATATATTGGCTTAATTTTTATACAGTAGGAGGAAGTGGAGACGCGTCGTCCATCTTTATATAGTCTATGCTAAATGCTAACATTAGCATGCTAACAGTGACAACGCTAACATGCTGATGTTCAGCAGGTATAATGTTTACCATGTTCACCATCTTAGGTTAGCGTGCTAATATTTGTTAGTCAAGAAATAACACAATATACAGCTGAAGCTGATGAGAATGGTATTAGTTTACCTTGCTGCAGTGATGTACAGCTGTACTCCAGAACACTGTGACGTCACTGTCGAGTGTGGTTATAGGTGCAACATAACACACTTCTGACTACACTCGTTCAGAGGTGAAACAGACTTGAAACGTTCAACCAGAGAGGACAATGAAACACTTTTAAGCCTGGTGTTAAATTACTCTTTAAAGTTTTTTTTTGAGAGAGATTAACACTCAAAAACTCAGCGAAACTGCTTCATCAGGTTTATGTGGGTGTAGTTTGATCAGATTTGATTGACAGTCCTGGCAACATATGCAACAGCCCACAACTGTCATCAGATTTTGATTCCATTGTTGCTAAACTGAGCCCTGCCCATTTTAAACCAATGAGAAAGCAACAACAACACAAACAGAAATCTTTTGTGAAGCAGCCAAAACTGTTCTAACTTGAAAATAGTGTTCTTACACAACCCTATTGCTCATAGTAAGAAGCTGGTTTTCAAGGCCTTTAAACCAACTAGTAATCCCCATGTTCTGTATATGTTAACTGTGGTCGCATTACTGCATGTTGTGCTTAAACAGCACTGGGACACTGCTCATCTGTTTGCTGTGTGCTTATGTTGCCAAGAATGCACTCGTGGGGAGGTATAGGTGCAGCCCACCTCCCCATTACCAGCCTTATAGCCAGCTTTAAAACATTTATTCAAGCATTTCAACAGCCATTTAAACCATTTTAAAATTTGGGAATTTGTATTCATCTTGTAATAAAGAATTAGTTTACCATCCTAAATTAAATTTCCACTGAATTTACTCTTTAATTACGAATTTGTTTGCTTTTCCCCAGCAGGTACTTCAGTTTCTTATATCTTTAATTTCTCTAATAGAATTTATTTGCTTTTAAATCACGTCCATCTACAATCAGTAACAAGTCAGCGTGCTTTGACTCAAGTGTGAACTTTTCTAATCTTATTTCATGGGGAAATATGGTCACTTTGTCACCTCATTTCTTACTAACTTGCTCCACCACTATTAGAAATGGTAATGTAGGCTAACACTACTGACACTACCAGATTCAAGAGGTCACCAAGGTCATAAGGTATCATATTGCATTTACATTTACAGTGTAAAGGAAGTTTTATCAAGTTTTGTGTTTCCACACAGATTTTTCAATGCAGTACTTCAAAATGCTCATAAAAATAAGCTTATGGAAACACGGCTATTGAAGCAATTAAGGTATTTTCAAACCGTGGCACCCTATTGCTGTAATTTGAGTCAAAATTCGTACTCCTTCTCAGAGTCATAACTCTGTATTCAGTGTGACTTACACTTTAAGAGGATTATATCTCTGATGTCCATCGCGAATAAACGTCCAAAAATCTGCTTAGAAATCATAGAAAAACTCCAGAACTTGCCTAAGAATCATCACGTTTTTAAGTTTTCTTTATTATCAGAGTAATCCAGTATCAGTTGTCTGTTACAAACAGGAACTGCTGCTGCATACTTTCTACTTTTAATTGTGCCAAATTGTACAAATACAAACAAATACAGGCTAAAGTATAGGGGACTAGACCAGGTCAAACCCCAGTTCTTGTCTGACTGATGCCACATGTCACAATATTAGCCTGCTTCTTGCCTGTTCATTTACTAACTCTCCTGTCATTTCAGACCTTGCCCCTCCCTCCTGACCTGCAATAACCCCTGTTCCCGCCATTCCCCATCACCTGACTGCCCCACCCACTTGCTCACCTGTCCCCACTCCACTCATTATCCCTGCATTTAAGTACCGGCCCATTTCCCCCTGTTCATAACATCGTGTTCCTCACTAAGTGTTCCAGCCACTTCATCCTCCTGCTTGTCACCCGTTTGCATGATCTTCTGCCTGTTCAAGTTTGCATTTCTTTGTTTGCCTGCCTGGTTTCCTGACTTTCTGCCTTTTGCCTCTGAGTAAAGACTTTCTCTTTTATCCCTATATCTACTTGGTTTTTGAGTCGTGCTTTGGGTCCAAACCTGTGACGTTACACCCCAGGTAGATTGCAACTGACATAATTCTGCCTTAACTAATGACATCAGTTTCAAATAACATGCAGGCTCATATTTTGTTTTACTGCCATAACTTTACAGGTCTTTTAAAACAAAATGTATTCTGTAAAGAATTTACTGCACGTCCCCAGCCAGATGTTGCCTCCCAGTCTGCTTCTCTTCACTGCCACCAGAAGAATGTACTCTGCTGAGTAGGCCTAATGTCATTAAACTCCATTAAAAGTGATAAGTAGCTGTGTAATACTGCTATGTTAGGACAAACTGCAATCCACATGCTGTTCTGCTTGATATATGGGCAGTAGCCTGTGTCTCTGGATCAATTCCACACACATACGCACACACGCAAGCACACGCAAGCACACACACACACACACACACACACACACACACACTAAAATGGCCCTTGATGTGGCCAATATTTTCAAGTGAAGTGTTCTTTGAGGGCATTGTGCATGGACATTCATCATAAGAGCTGGCTTGTACTTGATGTGGGTATGCATACAGCAGAGAGAACACTGTTGGAAAGATGCAGCTAAAACAACAGGGTGTATTTGAAATGTACAACACTGTGAAAACTGGAGAAAACCCACAGGAGCACAGGTGGTGCTTCCGTACTACATTTTAGGACTGGCTGAGCAAAGAGGACCCAGAAACACCGGCTGATTCATACTGCTTGCATCAGAATATGTTAGTGGTAGACAAGCTGAAGTTTTTTAAAAATTGTATGCTGTCATTTAGTGTGTTTACATGCATACTAGATTCTCAGTTATGGTTGGGTTGTATAAAGACTGTATAAATTCTAATCCTGGTGTTGCGAGAACTAGATATGCCAGCTGGAGTACAGGATACTGTGGCATGTACATTTATCCAGATCCCTGATCACTGTCTGCCATGTGTGCAGTGCAGCTGTGTTAGGTAGTAGTCAGTAAAACAAAACACATGATGATACATAATGTAGATTACAGTAGACTAGATTATTAGATTACATTATTATATAATTTTATTTATCCCAAGAGGAGAAACTAGTTTGGTCACCCTTGCGCAGTGACAAACAACAAAAGATAAACAAGTCAGACACGTCATAGCAGGCAACATATGGAAGTCATATTGCCACAACCACCATAATAACAGTAAATATAAGAGGACATTAGTGTAGCTCAGGAGCCCACTAAACCACTAAATTAAAAAACGATATATTAATACAATCAAATCAATAAAAGCTAACCATAAGTGATGCACCTAAAGATGGGAAACATTTAACAGACAAATATGAAAATGAAATAAAACCTTAAACCTGCAATTTATTTATTTATTTTTGGCCACATGGTGGCAGCGAACACAACACTGACCTATCATCACCTATTAAAGGGGGCCGCCACAAATTTTACACATCAGTCTGTCTCCAAGTCTGTTTCCAGGTATTTGGGAGTACTACTGCATATGTTGAACAAGTTATATAAAGCCTTTTGTGTCTCCAGAGGGAACTGCGTGAAGTCTGATAAATGTCCTCAAGTGATGTCACTTGAGTCAGCGTCGGTTGGGGCTGAAGACTACAAGTTTGATAATGAAAAAAAATCTGGGGGTGTGGAGTTAGAAAGAAGTGAGCTTACCAGACCTCTGTAGCCCGCTCCTCATCTCTGCTTGAGGCTAGATGCTCAAGGCTACATTAGATGCTACTAGCATAACACACCAGAATCTCTGACCGAACTGTCTGCGATTGAGTTGCATTGTGGGTAATGTAGGCAGCAGGTTTTGAGAAGGAATTTGGTCTGGACGGCTTCAACACTTATGCCAGTGTCATGAATAACTGTCTTTGTTTCAGTGAAATGATCATTTTGTTAGTTTATGATACATTTAATCTGAAATAAGATCTATGGCACCAGTCTATAAATGATTGCATTATCCATGTGAATCTGTTTGACAACACATGAAGCCATTTGAGCTGATGTTTTATACTCTGTTGTTAAATGACCATCATTGGTAAATGAGTACCAGTTGCTTTAACTGAAGTAACTACTTACTATATAGTTAGGGTCTGTTAGTGTCTAGGTTGGTGCACTCAATTGATATCCAAATTGTTCATTCACTGGTTTTATTAAGGGGTTCAAAGTATGTCACTCGCTAATCATTCCTATCTAATAAGGCATGCTGTATGTAATGTTTCCATGTTGCCTATAAGCATTAGTGCACTTATTAGAATCCCTGTGTCTAACACTTGATAACAACCCTCATGTTTCCTTCACTAACACGTCAGTTTTATTTTTCCCTTTTGACACTGATTAAATTCTCCCCCGCAAACCTAACTCAGGTTTATTGGAAAATTAATGTGTGGGAATGAAAACATTGTCCACGAAATGCTCCATAATTACAGTGCTGAGCTCAATACAACAGACTACTGAGTGGGCTTTCTGCCACATTAACTGAGCTACAAATGCCTATAAGCTTTAGATTGTGTCACACTCTGCTCACTCTGGAAAATGTAGCACTTACTTTTTAAATCCACATTTTACTCAGTCATGATCTAAACAAGAGACTGTGTGTGTGTGAAAGGTCAGCTCTGAAATGTCAGTTGTGTTTGGAGCTTTTGTGCTTGAGAAAAACATTAAAGGATTGAATAAAATTTCTCAACTCTACATATGATTTTGTCTGTCAGTGGAAATGTTCTACATATTTCATGCGGTTTGACAACTGAAGTAAACTGTGAGGAAAGCTGCTCGTACATTGTGCTATTTTGTATTTAATTAACAAGTCAAGGCATTCAGCAAAACCTTCACATAATAAATCATTTTGTTAAATTAATACATTCCTCTTACTTCTATTGAAAATATGTTTTTACCCTGTTTTTACTTGCATAGGCTATATTGAAAACACCCACATTAATGTACTTTCACAGATTGCCTCACTTGCTCTTTATTTCAAAAACAAACTTCAAAATGGACACAAGCTCACCATTACAAAGTTCCTCAACCATAAAAAGCTATGTTGATTATGTCTATTTAAGTGGAATATTGCTGACCATATAGAGCTGGATTATATAACAGGTTTAAAGGTTTACAGCTGACTCCTACACATTGACTTTTGACTTGCGTCCTGTTGATGTAAGCCCACTTACCTGGACATTTGGACACAAGTGGCTTTGTAGAAAGGTACTGTAAGCTGCTTTATGGAACTTTTAACCACAAATTTAATGAATAAAACATATTTATTCTGTATGTCCCTCTGACCCTGTGTTTTGATGCCCAAAATGGCTTTTCAGTGATATTATAACAATTTGGGGCATGCTGTGGTTTGTCTATGGGCAGTTGTGAGCCGGCTGCAGCCAGCTATTACATTACAACGCTGTTTTCTGAATTAAGAGAATTACATTTTTAACCAATTTTTAACCAGTTACTAGTGAGAGATGGTCCAGGATCAGGGCTAAGCTAGCACTTGCATTAACAAGCTAGTCTGACTCCACAGTAGACCATTAGCCATTAGCTAATACTGTTATCACCAATGTGGGTTTGACTCAATGTTATTTTATGAATTTTAATTAAAATGGTTAAATTATTTTGTATCATTACATTTGTCTTTTGTGTTCTTCATCGTCAGATACTCCTCCAGTAAGGCATTCAGTCAAAGTCTGGGCCACGTGCTCATGAAGGTAATCACCAGTCTTTATTCAGCTCCAGTTTCTTTCTCTCATAGTCCTTATGAACAATGTAAAATTTAACATTTTTCATTTTCCATTTCTTGAATCACAAAAATAAGCTAGTACGGGTACTTTGTGGGAGCAGGCTAATCATATCTAAGTTAGCTACATTAGCCATTGCAAACGTTAGCAAACCAGCCTGTTACCCTGTTAACTGTCATTAGCTAGATTGAGCAGGCAGTTTTTTTTTTACAGCAGCCATTTGACTTTTCATAGCAGGAAAAGCACAGGTATATCTAATAGCACTAACAATTGTTTTGTTCCATTTAAGTATCCCAGTAAGCCATCCAAGTTAGCTAGCCTGAATAATAGCAGAGCCCTGAAAGTGGAATCTCTCAATGGAATGCAGCCGTTATTAATGTTATTAGGTACACCTCTGCTTTGTCTGCTGTAAAATAAAATACCTATATATCTTTGTGAGTTTTCTAAATTATTTCTTGACTTAATTAACACAGCTCACTTTGTCTTTTTGTTAAGTGTATGATGCAGCCTTGATGAAGGAACTCTTGCATCATGGAACTCCTTAACTCTGCCTTCTCTTTTTTTTTATTACGACACATTTTCATGCATTATAGCTCATATAACAAACACATTGTCTTTGCATTAACAACTTTTTCTCTGTAAATTAATTAATTATTGTTAATTATGCAGACTAGATAAGCAGAGGTGCCAAACATGTCAGTCATGTAAGGGCAAATTCAATCCTCCCCCACAGAAACCAGCTAACAAAAAAGGCAATGTCAGACTAATATACTACTGGAGTGATAGCAAAATGGACATGGACGAATGGACAGATGAATATTAAATGCTGCTTACCTCATGCTCAGGCTGGATGGTGATTCAAGGACAACTCAAAATAAGTGACAAAGACAGATGTGACCATCAGAAGCTCAGAACACTACATAAGAGATTTTACAATTTGGAATTATGAGATACCCAACACACACTAAAACAAATGTTGTCATCTGTCTTGTCCCTTTCAGACACTGAAGGCCGATGCTCGCTGCAGTTGAAGGCCACACTACACAATTTGAAAAAGAATCAACACCACACCCCTGACCAACTTTGGAACTGCTGCTCAAACCAGAGATCATACATGTCTTTTGACCAGCCACTTGTTTTGTATGCCAAAGGGAAAAAAAGTGGAGAATAAAAATGTGGGTGAAGCTGTGACCATGAAAAGTGAGAGCGGTTTGTACATTTTCAAGAGCAAACAGTGTGAGCAACACTGCAGTCTGACAGTCTTATCCAAGACTCCCACTAAATTGTCTGTCTGTTTTTGTGATTGGTAAGCACTGCATGAAAAATTGATGAGTGAATCATTGTTTGTAATGCATTGTTTATTACTGCAGGTGATGTTATGAATCAATGTAGCCATTATGTATGTGTAATTGCAGTGGGTCTACACCATTGTAAGTATTAGCTCTCATTGGCTATTTTGAGGGTGTCCATCTGAAGTTCACTTGTGACTGGATCACATAAGTAGGTATCTTTAAAGCTGCACTAATCAATATTATTATATTAACAATGGATCAATTGACTTTGCGTAATGTTAGCGGGGTTTAAGTTAGCACATTGTTTTGGTTTTACGGTCTGCAACATTACTGTTTTGGTTCAGTCTCACCGCTCTGAACCAACTTTCTTTCGAGCAGCAGCACTCAGCTGTTTTCAGTGAAAAAGCTCTGATAAACCCCCTGTACACTGTTCAGCACCAAACATTAGTCTGACAAAGTTAGCAACTAGCTGATGTACATAGTGGAGCATTTAGCATTTAAAAAGCCAGCAGCCTGTTGCACCAGCTGTACGTAAGTTCTCTCTTAAGTTAGGATGCAAAGTCCACACTAACCAAAATACTGTCGCAGAAAATGACGTTTTCACTTCCTGTGGCCAATAACATTACCGTGTTGTCTCTCGTGCCCAATTGTCTTTGAACACTTTGCTACGCAATAGGGAAGAGGCTAACTGCTAAAAATAGCTAACGTTAATCACCAAACAACAACAAAAAGGTACATAAACTAGGACAGAGCATTATGACTAGGTGATATCTATACAACCTTAATCTACAGCTATAGTGCTAAATAACAACAGTGACATGAAACCGTCAATTACAGCACAGGGTAATATAACGGTACATTATACGTTATAACAAACACATAATGATAGCCTACACTGGCAAACTGTTGTAGTAGTTGTTAATTAGAAAGTTATCTAATACATTTTGCTTGTCGGTATAATTCGCTTCTCCTCATTCTCCCACCAAAACAATGCGCCATGCCAACCACTAATTTACGGAGGACTTAACACCCACTAAGGGCTAGGTATAAGATTTAAGTTATAACTTATGCCTACGTTGGAACTATTTTGGCTAGTGCAACCCTTAAAATGTTGGTAGCGTGTAAACTCAGACTTAAGTTAGAAATTACGTTCAAACAACTCCAAATTAATTCTAATGTTTCTCCGTGTCTTCTGGATGTGTAAAAAGACAATTATTTGCTAACATGTTGACCATAATATCTTTATTAGGTGATAATATGTCAGTGTTGTGTTTATGGGTTGTTTTACTGCCCCCAAGTGGCCAAAAAAATCAATTAATAGCACTTTATGATTATAATCTCTATTGTCATGTAGCAGTCATTGAGTATTTTATGTTCTTTATGACCAAGAATTCTTTTTTTTTAAATGGACAATCCACAAATTTTACACAATGCACGTCCCCTGTCTTTATGAAAGTGCAATAATAAATTGCTTGAGTACCCCTTTAATGCCCACCTGGCCCCCTGGAGACACAATATTATTAAAGTCCCAGTTGTACATTATAGCTGTGCATTATGGATTTATTTTTGTGACAGGGATTTGTTTTTGTTGTGAAAATTACATTGGCTGAAAATGCAAGATCAAATCTATCAATGCTTACAGCATATTACATGGTTCATAGTACTGGCAGTCTGTTAAGGTTGCATACAGTACTAACATCCCGCTGGCAGAAGAGTGGGTGGTAAAAGGTCAAAATCTCCATCAGCCTATGAAATTAATGTTTTGCCCCCTCATCATTACCAGGGAAGAGATATTCTATGTAGCTGCAATCTAAAGAGACTGCAACTGTACAAACACTGCTGCTGGAGTGACCGCAGTTAACTCACCAAACTTTACTTTCCCGCATTCCTAAAACCCCAGGCATTTGCATTACTTCAACCCACCCACACTACTTCCTGAAAACAGGTGCATGCACAACTGCACTGAATGCCCAATGCTTGCATAATTGAGGCCATCATTTCTCACTGTGCGCTACAATAACTGTGAAAATTGAGCAACCAAAACATATACAAATGCATGAGAAAAGTACCGTATGTGTGGAGTTTTCAGTGCCAGTTCAGGTTTGTCAAGACAAAATCTTTGCCGATTCTTCTAAATAAAAATCTCTGGGGTGTAGAGGAAAGCACAATCCAATGTGATTGTTTTAGCCCATGGTGGATTTAAGGTCACCTTAATTTGAAAAACAGGCAGTGTTTATACTAAAAAACCAGCAGATCTGATCCATGCAAGACTATTCATTCATCAGTAATGAAGGGAAAACAGAGGCTAGCTGCGCTGCTGCCCTGATGAATTATGAAACAGCCTAGACCTTAAGTTGACCTGTGACTTATATCTACTGAGCTGCTTGTATACAGAACATATTGTGGATAATAAAACCACTGCTAAAGGCCTGACTCAAGCACTGCATGGCAAAAAAGTGCCAGTGCAGCAGCTAGGCATCCGCTCGCTCAAAACCTTCCTCTGCAACCCTTCATTTACCTTTCCACTCATATTAAATCACTCCTAATGTAACACACACATACACACCAAAACAACTGCAGCAGCGGACTTCTGTTAGGGTGACCTCAGCTGTGTGCATTCGAGGGAGAAGGCCGAACTGAAACCAGAGCACAATACTCTCTACTGTGCACCAATCTGTGATATAGTGCAGGGTATACTCATTTATCTTCCATGGTTTTGGAGAACCTTGTAATGGAAGACGTTCATTCTATCACATTCGGTTGTACTCACAAAAGTGCCAGAAATAGTATGTGTGTAAAGAATGAAAAAATAGAGCTTTAGAGAGAAGTTCACACCCGGCTTACTTTCTCACCTCCACACACCTGGCAAATTGCTGCTTGAAGTGGGTGGGCTTGTCCCATTGGTGGTTTAGGAAGGTTACAGAAATTGATGAACATAGCCCCACCTCCGATTCCAATCATACCGATGCCTTAACACTAGCCAAACCCCCATCCTTTGTATAATGCAGGACAAACACAGTTTCCAAGTGGAATAGAAACTTAACAACAGGATGGTCCTGCCAAATGTTGTAAAGAGACATGGCCAATAACTAACGTCCTGTGGACTCAAAAAATGGCTTGAACCAACGTTCGTAGTCTATACAATATGGCGTTCACCAGTCAGTGGCGCTCCAAAGAAGTCGACAGTGCATCTCCCGGCAACACCTGCTTTTAGTTGTCAATCAACCGAAGCCATGGGAAATGGCAACTCAGAGGCTTGAGCCGTAGAAGCTGTTTCCACAAATACTTCCAAAAATGGTTTAATCCTATTTTGAAAAATGGAAAATGATGCAAAAATAGATGATGTATCGTGTTCAAATTTCAGTTTAAAAGTTACAGAAAAGAATACATTGGTGCTTCCCTGCAGATGAAATTGATTTCTGTTTCTAATGGTTTGCCTGATGATGATCACCAGCTGGAGCTTACCACCTTTATAGTTTACAGCTATATTACTGGTGACACGGCTGACATGAAATACAGCAGAATTAATATGAGCAAATTAACTGGTTATATAACACGTAATATAAGCACTTTATGAGCGAGCTGTTAAAGTAAGCACAGAGGAAGTTATTAGATTTGAAGGGCATGTGGACCACTATATCACTGACACCAATATATCAACTTCTCCCAATAGTTTAGAAATTCACATTGAATTATTACAGCCTGGCAAATGAAGCAAGCTCACAATATGCCCCCCCACTACCATCCTCCGAGAAATAAATATCTCCCAGACACAAGTTAAAAGCCCTGAGGCTACAAAATCAATATTTCATAGGCAGGAGGTGATAAAGAGTCTTGATCCAGCTCTTCCTGTCTTTGAAGCAGCCAGCGGTCCAGTAGTGAGGACCAGGATGGCTCGATGCCATCTGAAGCCACAGCCAAGTGGATTTGGGCCACTGCACAAATTTAACAGGTATAGGAAAGAGTTGGCCGCACTTCACCCTGCAGTGTGTTGATAATTTTGGAAATAAAAGCCTGCATGACCATCACAGGGTATATGTGGAGCCATTTATCCACCAACTACCAAACTGTGGCCCTGTCACTTCGGAATGACCCTGTGGAGAATCGAAGGCCAGGGGATAAAAGTACCCTGCACAGACTGGGTCATTACATTACTGTTTAGCCATTCCAACTGCCAAGGCTCAGGACCAGTTTACTGGAGTCCAAATCAATATTGAGACCAGCAGTTCCAAGTTTCAGATCCGAAAATGGTTGAGACCAAAAGTCATGATCTTGTATATTGTATATTGGCATACATTTGTTGCTACAAACATGAGATCAGCCTCACCAAATAATTATAGTGGTTTTATACCTGTTTTATACCTGTTTTATTCCTGTTTTATGTAGTTCTAGTCAAGGCTGGTGTTAAATCTCCATGTTAAGCTGGATTTACATAGATAGATTGACTTTATTAATCCCCAAGGGGAAATTCCAGTGTTGCAGTAGTAAAAAGGAACAATAAAAATATTGACAAGAAAAATACACACATATATATATATATATATATATATATATATATATCTGTATAAAGCAAATCAGTATGTTGTCCATTGCCACTCAGAGGATAAGTCTCCTCTCCCGGCTCAGAGGGGAGTCATTATAAGCAGATATCATGGTGGGCATGAATGACTTCCTGTAGTGGTCCTTATTACAGCGGAGTTGCAGGAACCTCCCACTGAAAGTGCTTTGCTGTCTGACCAGTAGGTTGTGCAGGGGATGTGACTCATTGTCCCTTATGCTGAGCAGTTTGTGTTACATCCTCCTCTCCACCATAGCAGTCCCCAGTACGGAACCAGCCTTCCTAATCAGCTTGTTTAGTCTCTTAGTGTCACTGACCCTGATGCTGCTGCCCCAACAGATAGCTGCGAAGAAAATTGCACTTGCAACAACAGACTGGTAAAAGATATGCAACATCTTGCTACACACATTAAAAGACCTGAGCTTCATCAAGAAGTAAAGTCTGCTCTGTCCCTTCCTGCAGACAGCCTCAGTGTTGCACTTCCAACCTGCGGTGTAGGTTTTGATTTATAGTTGAGCTTAATTATATGCCCCACAGTAACCGTGCTTACATTCTTTCATTTACTCTGTGATACAGAGCGACAGTGGGCTGCACACATACTTACTAGAACTGGAGTTACATCCGTGTAACTTACAGTGTTATTTTGCCACATCTCATTACTGAATAGGAGACCACCGCCGGGCAATAGCTGTGTTTATGTTCATCCATTCATACAGAGCGGCGACTGCAGTGAACAGAAGGTCTGCAAATGGCTTTGCTAGATGTATATTACTGAGAAGGAGAATCTGAGTCTTTCTTCAACTGTCAACAATCTCCACCAGCATGAGAAGCTTGTAGGAGAAAACGCTGACCAACCACAGTCCTTGCAGTCCCCTCATTGTATATCTGTAGCCGGCCTAGCACCAACGTGTAGTTACATTTTTGGGGAGGTGCATGTCAGCTATGGTGTAATCTTAGAGCCTATGCAAGTAGCATAGGTACGGTATAGTCCTTACTGCATTACCTTTAACCACCTCGCCATGAATTACTTTCACTAGGGCTCCCAGGAAGTTGCATAATCCTTCCTTTAGACTTGTTAGTTCTTTCCTTCTAAACTGGGCTGTACAAAGAGACAACCTATGTAAGTGAAATTCATTTTCACCCTTAGGATCTTATTTTATCTGGTTAATATGCCATGGATTTGTTGAATTTTACATTTACATTTGATTCCTATGTTTAGTAAGGTGTGAAGCTGTACCTAAATGATGCATTACCAGATTTAAGTGAGAATAATGACCTGATTTACTTTATGAATGCAATCCTTTGTATAATGCTACCATTATTTTTGTATCATATTTTCTCTGTAATATCTCCTTTTCATGTACTGAAAGAAATCATCCATCCATTCATTCATCCGCCCCTGATTGATAATAATAAAGTCCTGAAACAGCTTTTGGATCTTTGGGTTTAAATGTGCACTCCACACCAGACATTCTATGACCCAACAACATCTCCATCATTGTAGTTTTTTTTAGCTGGATTTCCAGGCCCCCAAAGGTTCCAGGTCCTGGAAATTAGTTTGTGATCATGTGATTGATTGTAAATTTGTTTCTGCATATGCACAGCAAAACCACAATATCAACTATAATAGTAAGGGCCCTGCATATTTACTCATTGTCTTGATGCCCTCTTGCAGAGGGGCCCTGTCTCAAAATGCCTTTATCATTCCAGTTGATATGTTTACATCAGTGGTTCTCAAGCTTTTTGGCTTTAGGACCATAGAAATTAAGCAATATCTGCTTTTTGTTGTGGGCAAAGCCTGGATTACCAACTGGACAAAGTGAGCAACTGCCCATCACAGGGGGCCCAAAGGCTCTAGGTTCACCATGGGACAATTAGTTTGTGGTAATTCAATTGTTTGCAAATGTATTAATATTGAAGACACTACTAAAATGATGAGAGCCTTAAAGTAACACCTGCACTGAGAATTAATCTTGAGTTAAAATGTAGTTTTAAATACTTTCTTTTAAAGTTTATCTTGTGCTTACATGCTGTATTGTATACATGCTGATTATTTTGTGCTTAATACAGAATGCATACGCTATGCACTATGTTCGTGCTGATTGGTGATCGGATCGTATATCACGATTGAAGGGATCCAGTTGGTTTTTCCTACACCGTTATGAAGGCGATTTTAACTAACTTAGAATCAGAACTAAGATTTTATAAAATAATCTCTAGAATCTGCGTCCTACTGTGCATTTAGAGATGTTTCTGGTGGAGCGGCACGTCCACCCACTGAGCCCCGTTAATCTGCTAAATTAAATCCCTAATTACTAACCAGGTAGCCACACGTGTGCAATGCGCCGGTCTGCCAGCTTTTCAGGCTTTTTTTTTATAGCTGGATATAATTTGTAGCATCTTAAAATATGATCTTATTATAGTGAATTTTAAGGCTTGTATCATACAAACAAGGCTGTTCCACAAACAGATTGATGAGGTTATCCTCTCTTTCCCTCTTTCTTTCTCTTTCGACCAGCTGACAGTTTGTAACTGACTTGACCAGCTTTGCCACGAGCTGATTGGCTGAACGCCTTACATTCTAAAACCAGACACTGGAGATTTGACAAGCTGAGTCACAGGCAACACCATCGGCCGGCTTGAGTCGAGCTGAGACGGGCCAGATCACACTGCTGCTACTTTCCCTGCAATGTTTCTTCTCATCGCGAATCTTTGGTCTGAACCGGCCAGCATTTCACTCAAACCGCCCCCTGGCGATCGGATCCCTTATCGGCGATCTTGAGTGACCACGATTGGACGATATGAAAATAGAAACGATTGCCCAATCCTACTATGCGCCAGAGAGAAAAGAGGAGGTGGGGGTCAATAAGGGCCCACAGCACATTTTTGCCCAGGGACACTTTAGTGAGTTAATCTGAAGAGTGATTTTTTTTCTTCTCATATTGTTTTGTTTCCTTGTTTAACCTGGTAACCTGGTACTACTGTTCAATAGGAGAACTGTTTGCATGTGACAATAAACTTGAACTTGAACCTGAACTTGATACTAGATCTAATCAAATCCCAGTGAAGCCCAGATCAAAAATAGACAATAAGCAGAAATCAGTGTTTAAGAATAGAGAGAAATATAGATCAAACATTTCATTTCTGAATACACTTAGAATATTAAGCAAGGTGATAACTGCTAAATAAACATTAATTAAAGCAAACCCCATGGGCGAGGTCAGAGGTCAGGGTCAGCTGCAGAACAGTGCCGCTGGAGCTGGAAAAAAAGGGGATTCGGGAGCCAACTTTGCTACAGGCGTTTCATCTGTGGCTCGAAACCAAGCTGTCCAGATAGAAGTCCGTCTCATTTTCTCCCAGCGCCACCCTGCTGTCACAAAGCAGCGTGTTAAATACTGAAAACAGTCAGACAGAACAGCTACTCCTCTATCATATTAATAAAGAAATAAACTGCCATCAAGCATTGACACCAATTTGGTAGCCTTTGGCAAGGTGTTACTCCCTCAACACCCCAGCACAAGTGAGTCAGAATTTAATCCGGTGGTTTTAGCATAATAATGGAGAGCAGCAGCCAAGCAGAAATGAGTCTGTTTGGAAGCCAGAAATGCACTTAAAGGGAACATTGAGAAAAATGTCTCCTCTAATGTGACAGTGTGGTGACCTACTGTATGTCTTATAATTCGCTGATCCATTTTATCTCTAAAAACTGCAGATAATAAAACCATTTGCAAGGGCTTTTGAATGTATGGGTGTGAGATCCACCTCCGGCCACATGGAGGCGCTGCAGACCCGCAATCCCGCGTCCCACTTGCTCGCTTGACGGTGCAAAAAGTAGCGGAGCCGTTGCAGGAAACAGGCGGGGGAGGCGGGGGGGCTCTTTTTTGAACGCTTTCGCTCGAGATCAGGTGCTCCCTGTGCGGGCTGTGGAGGGAGCAGGCAGGCAGCGATGAATGAAGCTGAGCGCACAACTTCTCTCCAGTCCCGCTGTTGCTGCCACCGCTGCTGGAGTTTTCTGTAGGATTTCCTCCTTGTGACAAAACGAGCTGGACTTTACCTCTCCTGCCAACATGTATGCAGCAGCATTGCTACTGGTGCTGGCCGTCAGGATCTACGCAGACAGTATGGAAGGACCAACAGGTAAAGGAAGGAAAAAAGAAATGTTTGCCAGTTTAGATTTGTGGAGACGCACGGCGCGCACCAGTAAACCTCCTCACAGGATGGAGTTGCTGTTCTAAAGTTAATTGTCAGGGTTTAAAGTCGCTCTTCCTCTACTGTCTAGACATATATGTCGAAGTCAAGATTGCGTTTCGCTTTTTCACAACTTAAAAAGTTGTCTCAGAGTGTGTGTTCGGCTGTTAAAATCAGACCCTGGCTGCATTCAGTAGTGTGAACTTTCTCCTTTGTGCATACAGTGAAACGTTAATATTCCAGGGGGGGCATGAAAAATGGAATTGCCTGCACCCTCAGAGTGTAATCACAGCATCATTTCATTACACGACTCAATGGTATTGGTGATTACTAGATTTTCTGAGGACATTCCCTCTCTAGATTAAATCTGCAAAGTTATAAACTAAGCTGAAAAATTGAAAGTGGATTCATTATATGCACCCTCAACACTCTCTCTCCCTCCCTCCACTCTCACTCTGTGTCTCTCTCTATCTCTGTCCAGTGCTTTCAGCATCATACTGTCATGTTGTCATTGTTCAGGCTTCAGCACTTGGCTACATCATTCTCCACTCCAATGTGTCATCCCAGAAAATGTAAATTACATCCCAGTGATTAAGTCATCCCTCATTGGATTTTTTTTTTTTGCTGATGTATATGAAATGGGCTGCTAACTTGCCTGCATGTTAATAGTATTGATGGAACATCTTGCATAATTGTGTTGCTGATGCAGGGGATAATTTTGGTTCACTGGTTCAGCAGCAAAATCAGCCATCAGCCACATTTGGGAGGACAATTTGGAGTGAACGAATCATGAGGAGCGCGTTTTCTGCTGCTACAAAGCAATACAGGGGAGATGAATTAGTAATGTCAGTGTTGTGCCCCAAATAAAAGCACTGGCAGCTGATCCAAATATTCTCCCTGTGTATCAGTCAAACTCTGATAGACAGAAGTAGACAGTTTGAAAGTGTTCTCAGAGAGGAAAACTGCGATTTTAAAGCCATAAAACCTGAAATCCACAGAGCCTATCTGAGATAGGAGTTCAAATCCTTTTCACTTTGCCTGTGGCGAGTCGAACATTTGAATAGCTGAAGCAGTTTTTGAAGATTTCTGAGGCCTCCGAAGCTTGTCTTTTTTTTTTTTTTGGAACGTTGTGCATTACGGTAGAAAAAAAAAAAGCCTCTGGTCACATGTGTCAAGTTGTCTCAAGTAAAAGTGCCAGTTGGCTTATCTCAAGAATGCTTTGCAACCCGTGTGAGCTCTGTAGCTGCTACGGTATAAATACTCTGGTGCATGGGTATCGGTTACACAGCTACCAGAACCAGTTGCTGAACAGACGTGCACTGAGCCCCTCCCTGCTCTTCAGGATCAAGTTGGTTCTGCAGGCTAGATTTAATGTAACTGCCAACTGAGATACCACAGAACAACAGAGAAGACTGTCTCATCACCAGTTGGCATAGATTCAATCTATTGAATTTATGTTGGAAATGAATTCTGACGATGAAGAATGGACGATGATTCCCACATAGGAAGCAATAGGTCAAGACAAAGCTGGTCTCAACTACTTATGTCTTGGGCTGTGAATCGAACCTCACTACTCTTTTAGCAACTGAAATATGTATCAGAAAAGTACAGAAAGTTGGCATCAAATGTCTGGTCATAACCTTGTTTTATTTATTTATTGATCTGATGTTTCCTGATTTTAAATCAAAATCTTGCCAGTTTTAGACTATTTTTTTACACTATTTTTTTGTATGGCAGTTTTTTTTTTTGTTGACATTTTTATATTGGTCAAAGTAAGGTCTCATATCGTCACTAGTAGTAGGGCAACTAATGATTATCTTCATGATCAGTTAATCTGTCGATTATTTTTTTCACGAATAATCGATTTGTCGTTTGGTCTATAAAATGTCAGCAAATTATGAAAAAAAAGACAATTTCTCGACGCCCAAGGTGACGTGTTCAGATGTCTTGTTTTGTCTGACCAACGGTCATAAGCCCAAAGATATTCTATTTACTATCATAGAAGACGAAAGAAACCAGGAAATATTCACATTTGAGAAGCTGGAACCACAGAATTCTGACATTAAAAAAAGACTATTAGAACTATTAACCAAATAGTTGCAGATTAATTTCCCGTCCATCGATTAATTGATTAATTGAGTCATTGTTGCAGTTCTAACTAGTAGTAAAAACTTAAACAACACAGTCAGATTTTTAGTCTCTGCCATTGCTTCAGTATCCTTAAGTGTTGTTTGTCTTCAGTATCGGTACCAATACGATATCTTTGGTCTAATGTTTTACCTTAGTTTGGGGAATCTAAACTTGTTTTAACACTTTTTTTTAATTTAAAGAAATATACAATCCATCAGAAAAAACAAGAATAAGTCAACGATCCCAAAGTGCTACGAACATCGGCTGCATTGCGGACGGTTGCATCATTTGATGCGCGTCAATTGATGGTTACCGGGTTGTGGTGATCCTCAGAGCAAATGTGATAAAATGCTGATTTTCTTTTTGAAAGGTATTTTTGGGGGAATTGTACGCCTTTAGTAGACGGATGACAGGAAACGAGGGGAGAGAGATGGAGAATAACATGCAACAAAGGTCCCCGGCCGGACGCAAACTGGGGACGTTACAGTTCATGGTCAGGTATAAATCTTCAAAGACTGAGCCTTGCAGTTTGAAGACGTCGTGTGGCAGGACCTATGGGTATTGTAGATGAAAGATTTCCCTTTGCTGCCTTTTGGGGCTGCCAACAGGTTGTGTCGTGCAGCTTTAATGCTGATTGGGAAAAAAAGAGCACATGTGGTGCTGCCCTCACTTTGTATTCCATTGTATTCAGGCAAATGCTCCAGTATCAAAGTGGAGTGCCAGTGCGTGGCTACACTTGGAGGTCTCTTACCTCAGCTCCATAGTTTCACCCACAGAATGGGTGATTGTTGAGGTGAGGTGAAACCAGCCGTGTTGTTTGAGTGCACCCGGCACCTGTTAGCAGGGGCTCCGAGGAGTAAGAGCAAGAAGGTAATTTAAAATGAAGCCACGTGAGCGAACCACAGCACTGAGCAGCGCCGACACGCAACTCCAAACACTCTGAGATTGGAGGTCGAAAGGGGGTTAGCTTGAAAAGACCACACTGAAATGGGCGCTGACACGAGAAGGTGGGCTTTCACAGGCTGCTGGGAGGATGTAGAGAGGGTCCTCGGTGTGTAGCCGTGTGGATCCGGCTCAGTGTTAATCCAACAGAAAATAGCCCGACACACACAGCTCTCCTGGGGCAAATGTGGAGGCTGTAAATGGAGAAAATGGAGCGTATGCTCACACAAAAGGCAATGATGAAATGTGGTTGTTCTGGAGGAAATAACACAAGATTCTTTAATAGAACAATGGTAAATTGCATAATGGCTACATGTTATTCAAGAAAATGAGTACACTCTGTAATTATAGTTCATGATAATGAGATGGCAAAGGAACAAGGGTTGTTTCAACACCCATTTTATAAAGGTAGAAAAATCACAGAAAAATCTATCAATGTCACCCAGTCCACATTATTTACCAGACAGCTACAAACCATCAGAGCTGTGGGACTAAATTTCAGAAGCAACGGACTAAACAACCTAGCTTTAATTGTCTGTTTAGCTGAAGAAAAATTGATGCAGTTAAGCTTGAAATGGATAAAAATGAAGAATTTGAAATGACAAGGTACAGCCCACATTTCATTCCTCACCTTTCTGATGCAGCATTAGCTGGACTGCATATTACAGTCTACATGAGCCTGTTTTTCTTAAGTTTAAATGGAGGGGTCAAGCATCATATGCAGCCTGACAGACGGAGCCAGTGAGCGTAAAGCAGCCCGGCTGAGGTGGAAGTCAATAAGGCCTTTCCACCCCAATATTTCACCACTTTGGTGGCATTTCAGAAATTTTAATTGCCTCTGCTATTAGTCGCCAGTCATTCGGTTCGTCTCAGAGAGTTTTATTGGCAGTGTGGCTAAAGCAAACTTGTAAAGGTTCAAATTTTACTTCTAATCATCATCATCACAGCTAAATACTAATTCACAGGATTTTGGAAGTTCTGAGGCCTGTGAATAGCTGAGAGACTCGGCAAACTAGAATGCCTTTATATATAACTGCAGTGGGATCACTTCTATTTATCTAAAAATGACTTCCTCTTATCATCGAGGGAGGAGTCAGGGCTGCTGTTGTGTAACTGAAGTCTATTTTCTCCAAGAGAGTTAAGTTGGTGAAATGTAATGTCGCCTCCAACAGACCTTATTGTGCCCGTCTAAGCTGAATTCTGTCTCCTTCTGCTCCATCTGTCTTTCAAGGCCTTGTATCTTCAGTCGTCATCAGTTGTCAGCAGCATTGGGAAATAACACATTCTGTGTCACATAATTGAGTGATTACTTTTTTCAGTAACAAGCAGTGTATTGGATTTACAATGTTTACATGTTAATGAAGAAGATTTGACTTTGACTTGGCTTTTGAATGGTTTAAAGGCACCTTTGAAAGAGCTGGGCTGAGTCTGACTGGTAGTCATATTTGTTACATTTTATTTTCTTGACTAATTTATCTAGGTAATTGTTCAGCAGGGCCTGTGTTGGAAACCAGATGTTGGTCATTCATGGTGGTAGCAATCAGACCATTCCCGACCATTATCGCCTTGTGCAATATGTTTATGACGTTAGTCTACCAGTGCTGCTCGCACATGCCTGTCACCACCATGCGTATTTAATGGAGCTGACAGTAATGCCAGACTGCCTTGGCCTGGACCCACGAGGCATCTTTGTGGGGAGAACCAGGGCCGGCTTCTCCTCTCCAGGTGTTAGAAATGTGTTGTTTTTTCCCCCCCATCAACAACAAATCATTATTGAGCAGATGGAGGAGTGCCAGCAGGCGCTGCGCTGCCTGTCAAGCTGATCGCTAAACGTGTTTAGACAATAAAGCTAATTTGCTCACTTTTAGACATCCTTTCATGTTGGCGAATGCCTATGTTGGTATTCAGTTTAGATTATTTTAAAGGAAGCTGCTGGGTTTGTGATTGCTGTTGCTCACTCTTCCCTCAGTCACTCATTTCATTGCTTACACATTTCAACTATGAGCTATGAAATGCTTCATGAAATTGGTAAAATAGTTGAGGGGAATAAATTCACATAGCATGAATGCATCAGCTGCTGGTGGAATCTGCTGTCTGTTGCAGGTATGTAGAGTGCTGCTAATTGTATGATCATAGAGTCTCAGAGAACTGAGCTGCTGTCAGGGCAACAAAAGCCAGGGAGTTTAAAGCATCTTTTCAACTACAGATTATACTAGGACATCAGCTTGCTTTTTAGCGAATTTTAGAAATGCTCCAAGTGCCTGAGATCCCTATCTGCACTCCTCCAACCCCTCTCTCCTTCAATATAAGAGCTCACCGTCTGCCACAGATCATGTCTCAAATTGTCCACAGAGCATTGAGAGTGTGAGGATTGTGCTTTGAAATCAGCCGCATAGACAGCTTACACGATTGTGGTGAAGTAATTGCACTGACAACAGTATCTGTCTCTGAAAACGTGACTACATTTCATGTCAGGGAAATGTCTCTTAATTCCTCTAACAGCCGCAAGAAAGGAAATATCATCAAGCCAGACAGGAACACTTATCTTGTCAAATCTGAATGAATGAACCTCGAACAGTTTCACCTTAAAACACTTTTAACACAGTCGGGAAACAGTTGGTAGTGATGTGCCTTGCATTCCTGGGCCTTTTTTGTTCCTTTGGTATATTGACTTTCCCTAAGTGAGAACACTGGAGCTGTGTCTGTAATTCTAAGCAGGTTTTGAGTATGTAGAGCATTTACACTAGAAAAGTGGAGTATACCCTCCAAAAAAGTCAGTATGCATACTAAATCTGCTTGATTTTTGTGTGTGCCTATGATGGACACGATTGTTCCACGATGGACAGCACAAAGAATACAGAGGTGCTGCTCAAAGCTGCAACACATTACAACAAATTACAGACAGCGAGACAAGGGCAAGGTCTTTATGAATTAATTTAAGTTAATTAATTAAGTTTCATTCACAACTAGTAATATATATTGGAAAAGGATAGGAATGTGCAACATTTGTAACATTTGTCATCTTAACCTCAAAACAGCAGAAATTCCAAACATGGAAACAATTTAATAGAAATTATAAAAAAAAATACAAATATAACTCAAATTTAAGACAAAGGTAGGAAGATAAACGCCCTAACAAAGTAAAAAATAAAATAAAATGAAAGAAAGGGAGTTCCGATTATATGCCTTATCATGAGTATACAATTTTTGTTCTTTCTTGTTGTTCATTAGTTTCAGGGATTTAAAATATAATTCTAACTCATTTAGAAATACTATAAATCTAGGGGATAAGTTCAAAATTACAGCTTTACATAAAATTTTACTAAACCAATCAATACTGAAAATCAGGTATCATACTTAGAAGAAGTAGACAAAGCAGGTTGAGGTAAAGTGGGCAACCAGAAAGTAAATTAGATCACTTCATCAAAATTTAAGCCCTGGAATCCACTCAACATCACAGATTGATGATACAGTAGATAACGGTGTGAGTGTTTGAGGGAGGATTTTCCCTTTCAAGGATAATTTACCCTGTGGTATTGAAATCATTGCTCTTAGCACATGGCCAACTTGTTGGGAATGGCAGGTGAGATTGATGATGTATAGAATCCTGTTGGTTGTAGCTATGACTGTGTGCGGCTTGTATTAAGGATGAGTTGGACACAGGGATGAGATATGCAGGAGCATGACTGTTCTGCAGTGATGGCTGCCTGTCCATTTAGACCGGTCCTGCTCTCCGTCAGATTCGGCTGCTGGTGACATTACCTTGCAGATTTGTCACTGCCGCTGACAGCCAGCCATGAGTAATCTTTATGAATATTCCTCTATCGCTTGTGCTGCCTAGCCGACGGTGTGTTTACACTCTGCGGCTGAACCAATTGTCCAAGCTATTCCCTGGCCATGAAACCTGTGGTCGGACCTGTCACGACTGATGACAGGTTGACGTGAGTCGTGACGCTGGCAGCAGACAGGAAACTGTCGCTTAGTTATCGCTACAGCGTGAGATGACCGAGTAGCAGATTCAGATGACGGGGTCAGAGTTCAGTTTTGTGGCAGTGCTGTCAGCAAATGTCGCTTTAGATTGAGATGACTGGGGCCAAACTGCGGGAATAGTATTCCTCTTGCTTCCTTGCATCTCTGCAGCTTCTGGGGTAAAATAACTGCATGATGCCAAAAGCTATTTCTTTTCAGCTCTGCTACCTCCTCCTCAACTCTTTATCTCACAGAGTTTTCCCTCTCGGGCTTACATGTTTAGTCCCCCATGTCATTACTGTAGAAGACCACAGTGCTGATAAACTCAAGTTAGATTAACTGCCAAACTACAAACTCACTCCTTCTTTTATCTTACCCTTCATTTTCTTAAGATACAAAAAAGAAGAAGAAAAAAATCATATGTGATATGGAGCAAGACCCGGGGTGTGTAGGTCCCAAGGTAGTTGTAGATATTACAGTTTAAAAAGTAGGCGTTTAAAGTTATCAAACCTGTGGGCCTCCGAGTGTCCCTGTGGCGCACAAGAGATATTAAAAGTTGAAGGGAAACTTGTGAAAAAAAAAGTCAAATTATTAAATAAATAATATGACATGTCCCTCAACGGAGCGAACAAGGGCACTGCGGCAGCGCCTGTTCACCCCTGTCAAGGTTAGAAGTGACCCTCCTGTGCACAGCAGGGGAGGTTATGCAGCATGAGCAGCAACACCTGTGTGTCTGCTATCACTGCGGGACATCTTCATCAACGGCTTCTTCACTTCCTCCTTCTGTAAGTAAATTTGGATTGATGCCAGGTTTTGTGGCTCAATGTTTCCTTTTTCCGGAGCATCTTACTTTGTAATGTATACATGAAGTGTCAGAGCTCCAGAGAGCAGGCTGAGGCAAGTGGGGAAAGTGATGAGTAATACTCTCCCCTCCATCTGCAACTGTTCCACTGTTCCAGAGGTGCACACAATCCTCAACCTTTCCTGTGCCTCTGTCCTCTGTGGTTGGTAGTTAATATGACATGTTGTTCGACCACATCAGAAGGCAAAAGTGTTGTGTTCAGTTCAGAACAGCTATCCTGTTCAAATACCCTGCCACCATAGAGAGGGGCGTGAGGCAATAACCATTCAAATGGGGATAGAAATGCACTGATCCAACCTTTCTTTCCCGATACCGATTCCAATACCTCAACTCAAGGTATCTGCCGATAGCAATCCGGTACCAGTGCTCCATTTCTCCCAAATTTAAAATCTTTATACCTCACCAACCTCAGCAGGAACTCATTGGAATCATTTTAATGTAAGGTAACATGAGGTCAAAAGGTGTTGGCAGAAGAAGGGTTTCACAGTCTGTACTTAAGCACTTCTGCAGAAGCATACATTTACACCATCAATTCCCACATTCCCGAGATTGGGAAGAACTGTGTCAGTTTGCAGCAGGATGTGTGAAAGAAGCTGACTTTTCCTGGATAAATAGGTCTGAAAGTGAAATTAATAAACACTTCCAGCGTAGACGTTCCAGCTGTGAGTCAAACCTTTAACCCCGGCACTGTTAATGCCTTGCTTCCCCATCTTGGACCTCTTGCGTCTTAGCCCATCTGTCCTTCCTCTGCTTCTTTTAGAAATGATTTGGCATGAACATTTTTGTTAGTTCTTCCTTCTACCTTCCCTCTTGACTTCTATGTGGAGGGGCCACCTTGGCAATGATTCAGACAATGGCGATATTTTGGCAGTTCTAAGATGCAATAGCACCTGGGCCAGCATCTGCTGTGTTTGCCTTCCAAATGACATCTGCATCAGTAGCAAGTACGGGGGTTGCGGCCCCCATGGCCTCTGAACTCAGACAGATAAACGTAAAGGATTACATTCATGAGCAAGGAGCTGAGGCATCATGCCCTGCATGGGAATAAGTGAGCTGTAGCATCTTTGCATTCACAGAGGAACGTGTTAGCCTAGCCAAGAATGATTGGAGGCATATACCTCTAAAATCCTCATTCTGTTTTATGAGATGTATCGCTGCCGGTGCCCGGAGCGCGATGTTGTGGTTTTATAAGCTTGCCGTTACAGGAGGCATTGAATCATTGATTCAATAAGCAAGACCCTCAAGTGTAGGTGCAGCATTTCAGGTGGAGACGGAGAAAAAGAGGCATAGAGTAACGTGAAGGAAGTAGGTGGAGTGTGTGGAGTACAGGAGGGGGTAGGGAGATTATTGATTACATTGGTGGAAGCTGTTGGGAAACAGCATGGAAATCAGCTGGTGGTCAGCTTTCTGTCTGTCTTGCAACTCTGAGCGTCACCTTTCATCTTCACTCTGCCGTCTGATCTAGCAGGCCGGCCCAAGGTGGAAGTGACTCAGGGGAGGCATCTCCAGATTGGCCACCGAACATGTGTGTCCCTGTGCCCTCCTGGCCTACACTCCTAATCTCAGCATCAATAGAGTCTGAGCAGATGGCACTGTGGCCGGTGTCAGCGAGCCCATACACAATAATAATAGGGCATGAGAGGATGATGAGGCTGGCCCAGACGCTGGAGGGATGATGCAGGGATGACCTGAGTAGACACTGAAAACAGATCTACTTTGTTTGCCCTTGCATAAGGCAGCAGTTGACATATGTTGTTTGTGGGTTGGTTTAAACACAGGCTCCTGTAGATTGACCTAGAAAAGTGATGAGAGCAGCAGAAAGCTTGACATCAAAAAGCTGCACTGGTTGATTTTTTTTTTTTTTCATTCTGTGTTTCATGTAGAAGCTCCTTGCTGGTGTTAATGTATTATGAAACTAAAGAAAAGTCTGTGCCACAGGAGGAGCACTGGCTCTGGACTCTGTGTAGGAAATAAGTTACTCTTGGAGTTAAACTGATGTCAGTAGATGGCACCCATATCTTAGGATAGATATTAGTTTAATATGGTTTTGTTCAATTCATGCCAAAACAATTCCCTTAAAGTAGTTACAATTATTTTTTAGGTTTGATTACTCACCAAAACAATTTAGGGTTTAAAGTAGGGTTTAGCCACTGCAGATTTTTGAGGGGAGGTGCTTATATTATGACAGCACTGATCATTTTAATGCCAAAACTGTTCCCACAATATTGAGTATTGAGTTTTATTCCAAATTAAAGCTCTTCATTTGAAGCCAGGTGAAATCAAAGGCAGGGTGTCAGGCCATCACTCCCAAAGCTGCTATGGCCAAGGTTGACAGGCCTATAGCATGTGTTTGATAAAAGAGAAATATCTGCAAACTGATGCAATTTCAAGAGACGGAGACAAGCAACACTTGTAGAAAAAGACAAACAGGAATAAACATAAAAATCAGTTTAAACAGTTTACAGTTAAACCTTTTTTCATTCCACGCATTCATCTTCATTGTTGGTGCCTATATTACCCACAATGCAGCTCGATTAACTCGACTGTACAGATTCAGGTGTATTATTCTAGTAGCGGCGAATGTAGCCTAGAGCTGCTAGCCTCAAGCAGTGATGAGGAACGGGCTACAGAGGTCTGGTAAGCTCACTTCTTTTCTTCAATTCCACCCCCAGATTTTTTTTCATTTTCAAACTTGTAGTTTTCAGCCCCAACCGACACTGACTCAAGTGACATCACTTGAGGACATTTATCAGACTTCTTGCAGCTCCCTTTGAGCCTCAAAAGGCTTTACACAAGTTTTTTACATACATAATATGCAGTAGTTCTCCCCAACATGTGAACAGACTGTGATGTGTAAAATTGGTGGAATTCCCCTTTAAGAGTAGCACTATAAGAGAAAATTTCAAATGTCTATGAATTGACTCAGTTACCCAGCAATAATTTGTTAGCCAACATTAGCTAACATTAGCCAGTCCTCTGTATCAGTAAGAGACTGTAGCAGTAAAACTCCTGTGTCTTGAATTAATTGGTTATAAATGTACATTTTCATTTGTATTATGTATATATGTATATAGCATTTCTTCATACAAAACCTACATATAGGCTTGCTATAAGTGCCATGGACTGAGTTAACATAACTTTAGAGTTACTCTCATTGAGTTGGGGAAAGTTCTGAGCCATCCAGGAACTGATGCCCTGGAGGCAGTTATTCAGGTCTGTTAATTTATTGAAGTTACAGGCCTATAAGGGTAGGTAAAGCTAGGTGTTGTCAGCATAACTGTAAAAAGAAATATTGTACTTATGGATAATGTGGCCTTAAGGGAACATATAAATGTAAAAGAGACTGGGACCAAGTATCAAACCTTGGGGACATGGCAGGAAAAGGCTGTGCTTCAGCAACAATTCCCTGACTCAGCTGCCAGAGGAAGGTCATTTTTCACTTTTAGTTATGCAAATTTGCTATCTGACATCGTGATTCTTTGCCACTTCCATGCATATCACATATCATGTACCTAACAACTACGTAACTTTAACTTGTCAGTGGCCTGTTACTTAAGTACAGGAAGGGGTTACAGTGGCTCTGATGTGGTTAGCGGAAGAGAGGGATGCATATGTAGAACAATGTGTGACATGTTTGTCATTGTCACTCCCGAGGGACGGTTTGCACATAAATTGCTTCTGCCTGAATCTGTGCAGCCACGCCCACACAGTTCTGTAGCGAGTCCCAGACATCTCTAATTATATGCACACAAAAGTAGGCTATGTATTGTTTTTATATCTCCACACTAACCCCCCTCCACTCGCATCCCCCTACCACTCGCCAACTCTGTCACCCACTTTCTGCCAGGCCTGAAGACCTGTTGTTAATTAAACCTGCCAATCATAGAGAGAGAATGGGGGAGGGAGCGGAGAGAGAGAGAGAGTTTCCAGAAAAGTGATTTACAGCAGTCCTTACTTTATGGTAATAGAGTCAGTCACATCTTATTTTAGAGGCTGCAGCCAAGGACAGTAACAGTTGACTTAAACAGTGTTTGTGTGTGAATGTATGTATGTGTGTCTTGTCCTCAATCTGTATACGCATGAGTGCATTTAGGGAGGGTGGAGCAATAAACGGGGCGCAGATTAGGAATCCTGTCAAAAGTGACAGCTCTTTTTTATTCTGTCTTCAGAGAACGGAAGAGAGGTTGAGTAACGAGCTCTGTAGCACAGTCCAACACGAGTATGAGCCTCCTTTTGCCTATGCGTCCTTGCCGCCTGGATGACGTCTTTGACCCCACATGTGTTGTCCATGTTTAATTAAGAATGCGCTGGAGAGGGATTACAGTACAAGGCAGGGTGAATCTGTAGAGTGAGAGCATAAGTAGAATCACTAATGGGAGGTTTAGTGTGGCCGGTTGGCGGGGCACAGTATGGGTGGGGTGAGGTTGGGAGAAAACATCGGCCACCATGTGAGTGAAGGCTAACAAGTTTGTCATATCCAGGGATTGCCTGCGTGTTTTGGGATGGTTCATTGTAAGTCCTTAGCTAAGCGCTCTCCTGCCTAATTAAGTTGATTTGTTTGTGCTTAATTGGGCTAGAGGCACGCTTGAATTGCTCACCTACTGGACTGCTTACTGCAGCAGAGACGTTAAGAATGCCCTGCAACGAAACTTACCTTGCAGCCATGTGAGAAAGTGCACACTGAAACACAAACAGTGACAGACACGAATGCTTAGGTAAGGGGGAAAAAACAAAAGTGCATACTTTTGAGTGTTGAGTGTAACACATTTTTTTTCTCACGTTTATGGCACGTTTCTAAGGTATGCTTGATCCATATACCACCACCACCATTACTGAGCCATAATCACCATCACTGCTACTACTATTACTAATGCTGTACAAATGCTACTACTACTAATAATTCTACTAATACTACTTATAAGTGCTAATGCTGCTGCTGCTACTACTAATTACTGTTCTACTACTAATACTAATACTGCTACTACTTCTACTTCTTATGCTGCTGATGTTGCACAGTACTAATGCTGTTGGTGCTACTCAAATTAATTCTACTACTACTATTGCTACTATTGCTATAGCTAATGCTTCTACTGCTACTAATGCCACTGCTTCTATTACTTCCGTTACTAGTACTACTACTGCTATTATTACTACCTATGCATCTCCTGCTATACTACTAATAATCTACTAATAATATTAATGCTACTACTATTACTAATACCTCTACTGTGTTACTTACAGCTATTAAATGCAACAAACACCTGCTGCTTAGTGTCATTTCACGCCTGTAGCACACACTGTTCATGCAGACTACGGCCGAAACGATTAGTAACTTTATTGATAGGTTTGTTGCAAGGCCGTTTCTTGATATATGCGGACTGTGCGGTTGCATAGGGCCTTCCGAAGCCACCAGGGGGCCCCCAAGGAATTAAAGGAATTAAAATGATGGTCTCTCTTGGTAGCCAAGAGCATGTGTTGAGTGAAATATATATATAAGTACATATATGTATATGGTGCCCAAAAAGCTTAAAAACGGCCCTGGTTTGTTGACAGAAACGTATTCAACAACTATTGTCATAATCAATGAATTGTTAATGTAATTTTTCATGCACAAATGCCAACATTCCTTTGTTCCAGCTTCTGAATTGTGAGGATTTGCAGCTTTTCATTGTCTTATGTGAGAGTAAACTGAATATCTTTGAGTTTTGGACAGTTGGTCAGACAAAACAAGCAGTTTGGAGATTACACCTTGGACTGTGGGAACTTTTGATAGATGTTTTTCACTATTGTCTGAGATTCTAAAGAACAAATCGATTAAATGAGAAAAAAGATAATGAAAGTTGTTAGTTGCACCCCTAATGCGGGCAGAAGAAGTAGTCAAGGTACGGTAACCCGTAAGAACAGAGTAAATGTGATAAAATGCCGCTGGTGTATGTTGCTCTTAGTGCTACTACCTCTGCGGCGGCTAGCAAAGCTACTGCTACTACTATTGCTGATACTCTTCTAAAGCTACTACCACAACTGCTGTGTTAAGTGCTACTTCCATTACTAGAACTAATGCCATCACTGCTGTTGCTATTGCTGCTAACACTGCTGCTGAGACCACTACTGCTAGTAATCAGTTAAGTTAAGGATAAGGGCTTCCTATAGTCAACTGTTTTAGTATTGATAAAGTCTACAATTCATTATAATCAATCAGCTTCATCATATACCTGTATGTATCTGTCCATCCATAGTTTGAAGGCACAAACTACATTAACAGTATGTGCTGCTGTGTCCAGCTTTGAACCTGAGATGTGACCACAGGACACTTGACTCAGGACTGACCTCTAACTTTTGCTGGTGCAAGACAAGACCCGGGGGCTTGTGGGGGGTTTTGCACCGGGGTTCGCCAGAGGGCACCAGGGCTGTTTTCTCTGCCCAAACTCTGACTAGGTGTCTGCTGGATGGGGGAGAGGCAGAAAAGAAAGAGGACTCAGCGAACATGTGGGTGTATGTGGGTGTGTGAGTTTTGACCTAGCCCGGGGCATGAATAAAAATGTCCAGTAATTGCCTGATTCTGTCACCGAGATCATTACCACAGGTGTTTGAGCGCTTGCGGATGCAGGCGGGGATGTGAGCCTGTAGAGCTTTGACAGAAAAACAACCTTTTTCCCCAGGTTTTTAAAGACTTGAGCACGAGGTTATAATGACGGGGCCCTTTCACTGTCACCAAATTTGACAGTTGGTCTTAATGATGTTGACATTTCACATATGCTTGGGAGAAAATGTTGTTTGGAGCAATCGCCCTCTCCCTTCATGTTATGAAAAACAAAATCACTGGCATGTGAAATTTGCGTGGTGGAGGAGGGGAAGTGGTTGTAGCAGGAACTGGGAGGAGGGCACAAGTTTTTTTTCTAGTTGATTAGGCAGCTGAAATCATCCTTTGTGAAAGGCAGTGCAGGCAGGGAGGGAAGCTAAACCTCCCAAAGGAAGGCCTTTTGGGTTCATTGCTGCTGGATTGATGCAGGGGGGGGTTTGTTCTGGGCTTGCTTTCAGGATTGTGGGTCCATTCAGAGGCGAGACTGGAGGCTCCTGGATTTATTCCGGCCCAGTGGGTAGCTGCAGTGGTGCCGGCGGGCTGCGCTGGAGGATTTAAACCCCTATCGCAACGGCAAAGCAGCATGCTACTCACAAAGAAAACGAGAGCACGGAAGCAAAACCGTACACTCTCATTATCAGAGTCTACAGGAGGCTGAAACGAAGGGATGGACAGAGAAAGATTGCTGCAGAAAGAGAAGCAGAATGAGCTGAAGAGTCACAGTGGGAAAAAGTACAAGATGGAGGGAGAAATAACAGAGCAGAAAGTTTGTAATGCCTCAATAAGAATATATCTGTCTTCAGCGCCAGAATGAAGGAAGAGTGAAGAAGAGGCAGCAGAGATTAGGAGAGGAGGAAGATGAGAGGGCTACTTAGTGACTGTGAAGGATAGAGAGCCTGTTGTCCACTGTTCGAACACAGCAGAGACACTGTCTGCAGCTGCACGGCCCCTGTGGTGGAGCTCCGTCTGTGGAACTATGTGTATCAGAACAAACACGCATAGAGAGAACTCGCACTAAAGGGAGGCTTCTCATTAATGTGCACTACAGCACGAGGCTCATTTTAGAGACCATTACGTCCTGGTAAGAACTGCTCGTTTGTCAAGATAGTGCAGGAATCACGTCTGATTTGTCTTCTTTATTGTGGCGCTACAGTTAATGCAAAGTCAAACCAGTCCACAGATACTTTAAAAGTGGGACTACATAATTCCCTGTGTGGAAAATATCCATGCTGAGTATCTTTACATACAGAGAGAGAGAGAGAAAGAGAGCGCAATCTATTTATTCTCCTGGCTCTCTTGCCGTCCCGGCCTTCTTTCAAGACTTCGAAACACCCAAGGGAGACACTTCGTTTTTGTAAACCAGGTGCGGGAGACAGGAAGCAGTTTGTGTGTACGCTGTAACTGTGTCTGTCTATATATAAGAGTTCAGTTAAAGATGCCCCTTCCGACTTGGGGATGAGCTCAGCGAGTTTTCTGGGGCATCCTCCCTAAAGTGTTGCCCTCCAAGTAGCACAGTGTACCAAAAAGTCCATCTTAAACATAGACCCGATGCGGCTGTGGGGCTATTTCATGGAGGAACGGCTGAATGGGCCTGTCTTCTGGCTAGCTCCGGGGTTACTGATGATGAATGGACAAACTCAAGGGCTGTGTCCCGGAGTGAAGAGTTTTCCAGGACTGTACAGCGTGACCTTGGAGTAAACGTGAAGATGATTCACAACTCTGGTCTGATTGATGATCTGTAGATCTGATCTCTCACCTCCAGGCTCGGCGGCTGCAGAGTAGAGCGACATGTCGCAACTATTAGGCTGATGTATTGGTGTGCTGATACAGGCCTTTTATCAAAAATAAAAATATCAGACGGGTAGTGTCGTCTACCTGTGGTATGCTGGACATGATGCAGATTTATAGCATTTATCTACTACACCTGTTATCTAAGGGATGTCCTTAATCTGTCTTGATTTTAATGCAAGATTTTTGTAACATGCTGTTCAAGTATGTATTAATATGATTTGTCATTAATGTTGTTATTACAGTATTGGATCTTATTGAATCTCAGTCCTTTTTGAATAGGTTCAGCTTTCAACATTTTCAATTAATTCAAGTTATTAATAACTAAAACTCAAAGACCCCTGCAACCTTATATAGCTGAGAGGTTTTGAGTGGCAGCGTAATTAATGTTGACAACTTGTAGCTACAACCTAAAAATGAGATGAACACTATGTAATATGAAATATGAAAGGTTGACTGGATATATCGAACGCATTGAAACATGTGGCCTACTTACTTTTAAACCTTTTCAAAAGCTACTTGCTCCAAATACTGAATTGACATGTCCTGAAACAGACGTGACGCGATCAGATCTTTTCTCTGGAGAAGAGTCACCACCCTGTTGGTCTCGTTGAACTACTTAAAACACCGTCCTTTAGTGGTCATAGTGATGTTACAGAGTTTTGTTTCTTTTACCTCACAAACGATCTTTGCCCGAGTACAGACACCTTACCTTGTGAGGCAGCTGGATTTGCTGGATCAAATGAGAATTCATCTTGCCAGGCTTCAAGTTATGCACTTGTGGCCAAACCACAGTGGTTCAGACCAATCAGCTATCACCTATGATGAACTACTGGCAGCTACGGCCGTGGTTTAGATGTGACGACTGCGACTGTTCTTTCGAAAACAACAATGGCGGCTCCTAAAGAGGTTAGCGTAGATGCTGCTATAGCATCAGTTATATCAGAACTGGAGAGTATTTCTCCATTGAAAGAAGAGCGAAGAACTAACCTTATGCGCGTGATCGTGCGAATCCAGCTGACTCGCAAGGAAAGCTTGTTGTTGTGGTTTGTTGATCTGATTGGTTGAAGTTAGACTGTGATAGACAGATGGTTTATCCTTTTCCTTTTTCTCAGATGGTTCTGTGTAACAAACCATCTGGCTCGTCAGGTATCAAGATTGTTGTTTGTGTAAAAAACACGAGATTAGATCATGGGCTGATATATTGTTATCAGGATTTTTCAACTCCCAAGTATTGATATCAGTATCCACCTCAAAAATCCCATATTGGTTGGGCTATACTCATGATAGCCTAACTGCTATACGAGATACCTTTTCATCCTGATCAGAATACAGTTGAGTAGAACACTAAATCCACAAGAAAATTGATAAATCAATAGGTGCAGAGTAGCATACCAGCGTTACAAAAAAATGTTGTATTGCACTTCAAAAATCCATATCAAATCAAATCATGTTTCAATTGTGCCTTTTGGTGTCACTCAGTGTGTCCATAGGGATAAATGTAAACTGTCATTGCTGACAGACCCTTCACAAACACGACTGGTGCATCTAATGTGAGCAGGAGGCCGTAAATATATCAGTCAGGTTTATGCTGCATTCATGTCAGATCGGATTTACCGTAAATACAGTACCAGCTGCCAAGTGGGATGCTGGCAGTTTGGTGACAACGTATGTTACACGAGTGCTTCATATGATAGAAATAAGATCCCAATATGCCACTTTCTGTTATCACCTGAAGTCATAACAGAAAAAATGGACCAAAAAGTTATGCTTTTATGTTTCTTGTTCTACTTCTCTTGACCAGTGCACTTATTTTCTTCCAATACATTTCCCACCACACTAGCACCTGTGCTGTGTTTGTCAGTTTCCGGTCCCCAAACCTGACTCTGCAGATCACACTGGAATGGGCTTGATTACTCCAAGCATTAACACAAGCGGATGTGATTGCAAAGACCCTCAGCCATGAATAAGAGTGATTATCAAAAATGTTCAAAAATGCATTTAAGGGTAGAATGCCACGCTATATAATCTATGGTTGCAATGTTTCATGTTATGTTGTGCTGATTGCCAAGTTTCTGGATTATTGTTGAAATGGATGATAATTACAGCCCTGCTCTGACAGATCACAGACTTCACTTTATTGAGTGGCGAGTAGAAAATGAGAAAATTGGTGGTATTTTGTCCCTAACAGCAGCTTTTCTACCCCCCCACTGCCCCCCCCAAAATACTGAAATAAAAAATGCACCAGCAATCATTGATGCTTCATTAACAAACTGATGATCAGTGCTTCTATTAAAGGAGGACGGAGGGAAAGGAGCTGCTGGCCAATAGTTGGCATATCATCCCTCTTGCAAATAAATTACCCACTTTCTCAATGACTCATATACAATAGACTCTAATTATAATCATTCTCAAGGGTTCGGAGGAATGCGTTATATCGCTAAGTAGGCTGCCCATGCTGAGAGAGATCCCAAGACTCTGCAACAGTGAACGCTGCCTGTTGCTTTTGAGGCACTGTGTGGGTTTATTCGAGTCAATACTCTAAAGTAAAGACAGGTTTACGAGGGTGGTTATTGCTCCCCGTCTTCCCCTTCCCTCTGATGTTCTAGTAAATTCGACTGAATATCTTTAGAGAAGCGTCTTCTCTGAGGAATGTGTTCCTCCACAGGGGACCGGGTGTATTTGTAGAAGCGATCTGTCTACTTGAGCAATGTGTCTCCTGAGTGTCTTAACTCTCATTTCTTCTCGTACTGCCGAAATGAAAGAAGACACACAGCACTGTCTGCCCATTATCCTCAGGGCTTAGTCTCTCCTGTCTTCTTAGATGAGACTTAGGATGTGTGTGTACATGTCTGTATCTGTTTATCTGCATTCAGTGCGTGTTTCTGCCACCGAGATGACATTCACACCTCGTGTAGCTCTCATAGAACCCCCCCCTAAAAAAAAAAAAGATTCAGACATTTAGTGGAAATATGATCCATTGGGTAACATTAAAAACTTTTTATCAAGTAGTTTTTGTCTTATTAACCCCCCAAAATCTCACTTTCTTAAAACATTTTCTTTTTTTAAATCTATTCCAGTGCTGCAAGATAATACAAATGAACTTGTTTCAAAAATTCTGTGGAGTCGAGTATGATTTTTCTTCATTCTACAGCAGCATTATGCCTTTTTCTGTGCTCTTTCATAATACTGACACTCATTTGTAGAAAATTCTTGAAACATGTTGAAATAATCTCCCTGCACTGGTACATTGTTCCACTTATTTTAAGAAGGTTTTTTTGTCATGTATTACACCATTTTTTTTGTGGTGTAAGCATAAAATAGAAAAGACCAGGTGCACTTATACTGAAAATGTAACATACAAAACTGGACACATACAAGTTATGCACCAAAACAAATTCCTTATGTGTGTAAACCTACTTGGCAATACACTGGATTCTGATTCTGAGAAAAGGGGAGTAATTAGATGCACATTAGCTATAGGTGCAAGGCAATTGGGAATACTACACAGTCAATCCACAAAATGATTCAGTAATAGGTAAATAATGTTTTCCACTAATTTTCTGTATGTTCAGTTGCATACATTTGGAGAGAAGAAGGGTATTTGTGTGAAAAATTGCACTTTTTAGAGTCTCCAGTTCAACTAACTTGCCTAACTATGGCCTTTGGGAGGGAACCGAAGCACCCGGAGAAAACCCACGTAGATAGGGGAGACCAGTCAAACTCCAATTAAACCCAGAGCCTTTTTGATGTGAGGTGACAGTGCTAACAACTGAGGTGGCACAGTAGAGCATGGATTTCTAACATGTCAAGACCGAGCTCTGTGTACCATTTATTTAATCTACCACTTATTTTACTCAAAGAAAATGACACAAGTCCAAAAATAACAAGGCCCACCAAAACAATCTATGAAAGTATCATAATATAGTCAATATCACAAATCACAAATTTGCCTCAAGGGGCTTTACAGTCTGTACATAAAACCTGCAAATGATTGAAAGGGTTGTTCATTAATACCAGTGACTCAGTAGTTACACAGCCAGGTGCTGAGACTTCTGACTTTCAGAACTCACTTTCAGTCCCGCCTTCTGTTGTGGAACAATCCCCCCCACCCCCACCCCCACCCCCACCCCTCCACTCCCCCAGCTACTGGCATTTTCAGCTCACTGATGGATGGTGCAGTGAGTGAGTTTCAGCCACGAAAGCTAAAACGCCTTATTCTCTAGCCAGAAATGGACAGTGACAAAGCAGCATTTTATTACAGTATTTATCACAGTATTTTGCATGGTGACATATTACCTCTTAACCTCACATTTTTATTTGATCTCAGCTACAGTTAGTCAATGACGTTATTGTTTCTATGCTATCTACAGTATATACAACTTCTCTCAGCATTGCCTCAAGTCTTACTTTTTGCCAATAGCGGGTCAATAGAAGTAAGACTGCTTAATGCAGCTTCAAAGCCTAATGTATACAGTGGGCTTCATAAGTTTTGGAAAACATTTTTTTCACAGACACAAAGTTGGCAACCCTGCAGTGTCAGTGCCCTGTCTGTATGAATAACACATGAAGCCAGAGATGGCTGGTAGCTGTGCTGTGTGTGTTTCCCACGCAAAGCCCTCTGCCGCCGGCTGAACTCAAGGATCAGCTGCTCATTAGAAGTGTGTAGTTGCTAATTGATCAGCAGTGTTGGACCTGGATGACCAACCCCCCAGTCAAACCTCGGCCATGTCAGAGAGGAGATTTCTTTTTTTTTTTTTTCTTTTGGAAAAGCTCCAGCATGATCCAAGCAGCACGAAACCTCAAAACTACAAGCCATAGAAGCAGAATAGGAATAGCTGAAGACTCCCTTACATGAATGCACATTCACATTCACTGCACCTCCCCACATGCGCATATTTGTTTCTTCCTCCCTATGCTTTCTAATGTACACAAAGACAAACACACACATGGTTCTTTTGTACTTTGCTGCTACCCACCCACCAGCACCTCTTGCCTGTCCTGGCCATCAGTCAGCCTTCCCGCCGCGCTGCCGATGTGACAGAGGAGCCGTCAGAGCATCTCAGTCAGACGCTCTGATGCTGAGCCAGAGTGACAGAGCGACAGGGGGAAACGCGCCAAACAAACAGCCAGTAATATTGCCCTGTCCTTTCACTTACAGCTCTCTGTCAAACCAGAGTGCTGACAGAGTGGGAAAAAGTACAGACACCCTTAAACATGCATACACCCAAGCATGTACTCACACACATACATAAATACTGTATACACACAGCTGTTTGCATTATAATTGGATCATTTCAAAGAAGCTTTCATGCTGATGCACATTGAGTGATTTCCAGTAGCTTTTTGCTGCAAAGCTCTGTCAGCCAAACACAAGGATTCATGAATGCCAAAACTGTATCCCTCACATTCGGTATGTGACTTTGCCGTCGTAACCCCCCTCTGAGCCGTACTGAGTTATTTACACAGCTTTGGGTAAGGATTATGTCCACGGGCCCTGATTGTTTCCCATGCATGGCTGGCATTAATGTGTCTGGGTAGCTAAACAGGATGAGTGATGCACAGAGATGCACAGGCTCTTACCTCAATCAGGGCCTGGATGATCCGGGATTACTGGAGATCGCATCCATTCATTCCCTATGGGCTGCAGCTTGGTCTGTCTCCCAGACGCCCACCGAGTACTACATGCTAATCACTGCTGAGACGCAGCATCTGCAAAAGACTGTTCTAGGAGATTGTGGAAATGCTTACGAACGTGGAGTATTCACATATAGTTGCCATTTAGTAGTAGTAACACTGAGAAACGATATGTATGTTCAGATTCGGTGCAGGGACGTTACCTACTGTTCTTGCTGCCGGAAGAATCCAAAAACCTTGGCCATGTTTTATAAATAGTAGAATCAATGACAGATATGCCTACTTACATTCTAGCTTACAGTTTATAAGCATACACTGCAGGAATTGTGAGAACTTTCTTTACTATGTGCTTCTGCGCCATGAGACGTTGCCAGCTTTGACAGTGGCTGATTTTTCTGTTATTTAGGGTACAAAATAATTAAACCATGAAGTGCCATTATTGAATTTAATGTGGAAAATCAGTCCCTTTCCTTTCTGAAATAGTCATTGTCTCCTGGCTGAGTTCTGTGGAACAGTGACAAAAGAGATTAAGAGGCCCTAATTCTCCTCAGAAATCCACTTCAGCCCTACTAGAGAATCTAGCCTGAGGGTTGGAGAAAGCTTTATATCCCTATCGCCAGACTGAGCTCCTCTTAGCTTTATGTGTCCCCAGTCTCACTCCCATTCTGCAATGACAGGTGCATCTGATAGTGTTCACCTGGGGCAAATGACTGAGATTATTTCCTGGACGCCAACTCGGAAGACCTTCTGACCTCCAGACGGACTCAACGGGTTCTAAGACATTTGATTGCCTATGAAAGATATCATTTCCATACTAATGTGGGGTGTAACTGCATAATTCAACAGATTACACTCCTATTGGTCCACAGTTAGGTGACCTTTGACCTGGGCACCCAAGCAGATCTAGCCCCTCACACTGTGGCATCATATTCAGGCACCAAGCACTGACTAAGCACTATTCATGTTCGCTGGTTTCTGTAAGTGCAAGTATCGTCAGTCTTGATTACGCTCAAGCACAAACAAAGACGTGTCCAGCAGCATGACTGCAGGCTACAAAGACTCCGCTGGCTGCCAAACGCTGAGATCTGGCTGCTTTCAAAGGTGACACCCATGTTCGTTGAGTCGGCGATGAGTTATTCTCCCCTTAATCAGGACCGAAAAGATGTTGTCCATCTTCAAATGGGCTGCACGGCCTGTGTCACTGGCATCAGGGAGTGTCATAAATCACCTTTCAGACCTGCAAGTATGAATCATGTGTGGGGGGCTTGCACAGTGCTCTATGGATCTCCTTATCTTTGGGGCTTGTGGCCGGATGGAGCAGTTAGCAAGTAGGTAATTTACCCTTCGGCTATGACAGACCTCCATTGGAGGTGAAGCAACGATTGGGCAGCCTGCACCTCAATTCATCTCCCTTCATTCCTCCCTTATTCCAGAACCTATGGATTTCAAGATTGTGACCAAAGACAGTAATCCCATTTCGAGCACCCCATTTGGTCCAGATGTATTTATGTGTTTCATCTTTCTAAGAGTGAGTGATTCATTTTGTTGTGTCGGTACTCTCTGCCTGAATAAAGCATTAGCTGGCAGGTTAGCCTAATGCAATGCTCCCTTCTGGAACTTCACTCTGTGATAGCCTAAGGGTGCAAACATAAGTGGATTAGAAAACAAACACACACACAGAATCCACTGTCTGTTTTAGAAAACCTGCATGTCCCGGCATCTCTAGCTCACTCTACCCTCCTTCTCTTTCCTTAATACACACCAAAGCACTTGCAAACAAGCACATACATAAGCATGAAAAGACCCACATGCTGGAATATTATTCCGGGGCGATGCATTGGCACTGGCCTCGCGCCGAGCATCTCAACTCTTGCTCGAATCTAGCTCTGATGCTAACGCGAAGTGAAGTGTTATCCGGCACAGCCCGGTCATGAGGCTCGCCGTCTGCGGGGTGGCACAGCACCAACTGTGCAACTGCGGACAGTGGGTACAACCTCGAGCAAGGCAGCAGGAGAGAGTGAGACCCAGAGATAATGATGCAGTGCATGTTGCTTCTATTTTTTATTTATTTATTGACATCATTATGCTGCCTGCCTCGTGGCCTTTTCCACAGGCAGGCCATTAGTGGGACGTGATGGTGTCCAAAGCTTTCTTCAAGTGACAAACATGATTTAATTCTACTGCGTGTTGTATCTCCATTTGAAGAAAGGATGTGGTCTTGTGCCCAGCACCGGGATACATCATTACAGAGCGAAATGTCCTGTTTCTCCTTCACAGAGTTTCCAGCGAGGTCCCAGGGGTACTCGTGTTGTCTGCATTAGATAACGGATACAGTATGCCTTCCACACACACAAAGAAAAACATTCATTACTTCACTATCGACACTGTGTACTGTAAGGTCTGTGTGTGTATTAATATGTGAGGGGGTGGGGTGGCTTGTTTTTGTTCAGGCATGGCCTGAGCTGAATGTCTTCAGACAGCATTAGACAATGTGGGCATGACAGGGGTTTCACTTAATTCATTGACCTCATTCCTTGATCTTGTTTATTTGTGTTCTTCTGGCTGCTTAGTGGGCCCCTCTAATGACAGTGGGCAGTGCCGCACAGCGGCTAAAGCTAATGCCGCTTAGAGGGTGTACGTGTCTACTTTGAGACGCAGAGAGATGAAGAGAGGGAGGTGTCAGTTATTCAATTATTTCAAACATTTTAGCTCTCCTCATCTTTGGCAGAGACCACACAAAAGCATAGGAGTAATAGACTTTTAAACTAACTGTGAGTGGCTGATTTAATGCCTGTATTTCAGAACACTAAATCAATACTTTGCCCCACCTTCAGGCTCAGCACAGCAGCTCCTATAGGATATCCATAAATTGAGTACATAATGGCGACGAAGTCAAAGCCACCTATTCCCATTAAACCCGATCATGGGGAGGGACAGGTATAGGTCACATTGTCCAGGGCTGACAGAGATTAATTGAGGCCGTGTGACTTTGTGCACCCGCAGAGCCTCAGGGGGCATCTCTGTCCCTGCCCTTAAATAACCTCGCGGTGCCCAGCCACCTTGCCGACAGTAACAGTGAATATTTTATGAACCGCAGGGATTTGAAAGAAACCGCTAACGATTTCTTTAGGTGGCAGCTAATGGCCTCAGATGTGAGATAGGAGTTTACTTTCTCTCAACTCGATTTGAAGATTTGGCGATCTATTCCACAGACAGAGGCTGTCTCGATTGCTTGGGCAAACTAAGTGTCATGTTAGTCTGCGCTGGCACTTGAGTTTTCTTTTTCTTTAAAGGGAAGTCCAAACTTATGAGAGAGCAACTACAGTAAACTCTACTAGGGAAGTGTGGATTTCAAGAAAGGCACAGATGGCTATGCTGGAAGGAAATGCAACGACAAACTGTAATAGGGACATGTCATTTGTTTTTCAAATCTTCAGCTGCCTGGGACTCCATCTCTGTCTGCTAATGTCAACCTGTCTGGCTGCGACAAACGCTTGAGTTAAACCACTTTTTATGCCCAGGCCTCTTTTATTGTTTGTGGGTACAAAGCGTGCAGGACTTTCATAATTGGACTGGTGATTTTCAGTCACCAGCTCATTTCTGAATAGCTTCCTTCCCCCTACACACACATACACTGCATGGTTACACTTTTGAAAATATACAGTACACCTCCTAAGATTTTTTTCTTTTTGTCTCCATCATATTGTTTTTGACTGCACTTTAGAGATCACCTGTCAGTCAAAGAATGATTTCTTCTTCTGCTCTAGATTGTCCCTCTTGAAGTTTCTGTAGGTGGCACTTTAAAGGATGATTGTGGTTTATTACAAATTGGGTGTTAATTTTGTAGCTTTGGCTGAGATCTTGGAAAATGACAGCATTGCTAAAAATAAGTTTGAAAGGGCAAGAAACACAAGTTTTGAACAAACCTGCAGGTTAGCCCAACGTATTTGGAAGCGAAAACGAAGGCAAACTGTAAAATTATTACCCAAACTACCTTACTTAATGTAGTTCTGGTCTCACACAGTTTTCCTGTGCAGCGAGGGATTATTACCAACATTTCTGCTGCACTCACGTTTGGTTCTACCTCAGAAGAAAGTGGTTTAGATCATGAATTTGATGAGTTTGGACTTGACTTGACAAAATCAAAAAAGACTTGCAACTTTGATAACCACCAGTAACTCATTACTTCACTTGGGCTTTAGCCTTTTGACTTGAAATTACTTAGTATTCTCTCCAGAGATTATTAAAAAAAGAAACAGTGCAGTGAGTCAACTCTTCACAACTGATATGCTTTAAATTCATACATGCAGCAAATCATGTTGGACGGGCTGGATGGAAAGGTGTTTGGCATTGCACACCAACACACAGACCACAAGTTATACCTAAAATTATCACATCCATTCCATGCTCACTGTTTAAAAATTGAAAATGGCATTAAATTTGGTGACTTCTTGGTTTTGACTTGGGGACTTGACTTTTGACTTACCTTTCTTGTCTTGGGACTCGACAAGAGACTTGTTGGTCTTGACTTCGGACTTGACTTGGCACTTGTTGGTCTTGACTTGAGACTTGAATTGGGACTTGTTGGTCTTGACTTGGGGGATATTGCTCTTGACTTTGGACTTGTTGGTCTTGACTTGGCTGTATAAGTCTTGATTCAGGACTTGCAGGTTTTAACTTGACTCAAAACTTTATAACCACGACTTACTTGTGACTTGCAAAACAATGACTTTGTCCCACCTCTTGAGGTAATCAGGCTAAACTATGAAAATAAGACCAGAATGTAATAAACCAGAATTATCCTTTAATCTTTGTGTGCTTTATCACCGCTCAGGAGAATTACACAGTATTATACAGTTTATTTCAAACAACCATTTCTCTGCAACAGAAGATTTCTCAGGAAAAAGCTACCAGATGCCGAGTTTTTAGAGAGCAGAATTGTTACCTTAATGAACCCGCTGTGAGCAATCTAAGCCCTCCTTGATTTGGCTCACACAGGTTTTATTAAGCTCCATAAATGTTTGGACAGAGGCTGCTCTTTTCCTTTTTCGCCTCTGTGCTGTTATTAGTCTGGAAATGAAATGACACAATAACTAGAGCTATGGATTGTTTGCTTCATTTAGAAGCCTTTTAAGCATCATCAGATCAATAGTTACACAGTTTGAACATCATCCTGCCATTTCAGACTGCCAGACACTGTTGTATAATTTTTCATTTGCAAACAGACACATATGCATAAGAAAAATACTGTGGATTATCACTTGTATTTATGTGTTAGTGTGCGTATTTGCTGCTGAGTATTTTCACATCTCTCTGATGAAGGTTTAGGTGTATGCACACTCTTGTCTAGGTGAGGATGTGCGCATATGTGCCACCCAACAGTGTGTGTTGTCACATTCTTGCATGTATTTCACACTGTGGTTGTGTGAGAGTGTTTGTGTGTGTGATTCCATCTGTCTCTGTGTTTGAATAAATGCATGCATTTTCAAATTGCTCTCCATAAACGTCAGAGCAGAGTACATCAAAAGGCCCATTGCCTCCCCCCAGGCCATTTCACCTACCTGGTGAAATTGCGTACCCCCTAAATCTCAGCGCCTGCTGCTCCATTCAGAGTAAATTACCTTTTGTACACAAAGATGTGACACGTCGTTGCATGTAAAACATCTCAGGTTTCATCACTCTTTCCGACATCTCAGACGCTCGTCCTTGCTTCTCTCTCTTCCTGTTTTTTTTCAAACTCTCATTTCCGATCTGATGAGCTGCGGGGTGACGAAACCCGGGAGAGGAAGAAGGTGGGGTGGCTGTCGTCTAGACGCGGTGGTTTACAGCTGAGATGGGAGAGGGTAGAGTTGGGATAATTCTTGCACTGTCGGGGGTATGAGGAGAGGAAGGCTATGCTAGGTTTTCTGAGGTTTGTGGGGGGTAAATGGAGATAATTAGAGACGTTTTGGAGGCGCAGAGGGGGGCTGAATCATCGGAGGCCGCTTCTCCTCTCCTCCATCCTTCCATCCCTTCACACATATGATGAGATGGGGTGTTTGCTGCAGAGAATTGAAGTTTAAATGAGAGCAATGCAAATGCAAATAACCCTGTGAAGCAAACACCTGCATCCTTGTGTGGCTGCTGTTGTTTTTTACCCCTCCACTTCACATATGACTAATCACCACTTTTGACTGAGAAGATTGCTGCAGTGATGATAAGGAGTTGGCAAGGACGGCTCTCCTCCAGTAGGGGCAGTGTGCACTCCTGGGAAAATACAGAGCGAGATTGCTTTTTTAAAAATGAACGGAGAAAGACACCAGTGCTGCATTTAGAGGAGACTGTAAACAGCAGCTTCTTACTTGTAAACACTTTGTTTCAGCTTTCAAGTGGTGCAAATTACTTTTGAATACTGTTCAACTTTCTGGTTGGTGTCACTAACAAGAGAAGTCAAGTGTCGGGAAAGATATATTTCAAATCATTTTCTAATTAAACCAACAGCCAGCTCTGTGATGACTGTGCAGGGATTTGTAGCATTGTTTCCTGACTCATGCAAGTCTGTTTGTTTCGCTCATACACACTTAAGCCCAACTAAAACAAGTTCAAACCTGCAAATAATGTGTATTGATGAATGTGTTGATTGTTTTCTGATTTATCATAGATCCTTTAGTCTATAAAATGTTCAAAAATAGTGAAAATGACCAATTTTCGATGATACAGAAAGAGAAAAGCAATCCCTATTATTGGCAGAATTGAGATGTAATGTCTGTGTTGTCAAAGTTTGTTTGTTTGTAGTCTGTTGTGAGGGTTTTTATACAAAAAGAACTAAAAGGATTCTCCTCGTCTCTTGAAAGATGAGCTTCGTCATATTTTCTAGACCTTGATTTTGACTAATTACTATCATCTGTCAATCGGTTGTTTTGCTGTATGAATGACACTAGCTAACCTGAGCACTGATTGCTGTGCATTAAAAGCGTTAAAGCACTGTGTTTAGTGCTCCCATGTGAAACAGATTCATGCAACTTTAGTTCTGCTCAGGGCTGCAACTAACTAAGTCTGCCGATTATTTTCTTGGTTCATCTTTTTTTTTTCATTAAAATGTCAGAGACATTGTGGAAAATGCCAAACCGAAGGTGATCATATTTAAATTACTTTTTTTAACAGTCCAAAATGCAAAGTTTTTGCACTTTTGCTTGTGATGATTGTCAAAATACTTGCCTATTAATTTTTTGTTAATCGATTGACAAACTCCTTTTTGCTGCTGTAGTTATGGTCCACATTTTGTACCCCTTGCCCTTGTCAAATATATTGTCTTGATCAACTAATCATTCCAGCACTACCTAAAACTATAACATTTTCAGTTTCACGTGACAACATGCGTGTAATCATCTAATAATAAGTTTCCTCAAATAAGCTTTTTCAATACTTTTAAATCTCTGTGCGGCCATAAAAATCCCTGGGCTGCAAGGTGTTTTCACTTTCCTAGTGAAAGAGGCATTTACATGTGCATAAGCACCCTTTCTAACCACAGAGGGTTGTGTTGTCTATGACAGAGCTGCTCTAAAACCTGAACTTGTACTCAGTGGTATAAATGTTAAAAACTGAGAAACCAAACTCTACAGAACACTTCTCTGTGGCGGCTTTAGAGCACTACAAACATGCTTAAACACTCCTGTGTTGTTGTTTTAAACGATCAAGATCTTTCCGACAGATATTCCCACATGACTTGAACGCAGCTTAACTGTGTTTCTTTCTTTCTTCTTCACTTCCCCTCTTCTCCTGTGTCTTGTTTCTCACTTTAGACATTCTTGACTCTTAAGCTCACTTGAGTCTTCCTGTCGCAGCTCTTTTGCGCACATATGCCCACTCATACATTCACACTCTGCTCCTCGTGTGTGTGTGTGTGTGTGTGTGTGATGGCCTGAGGTAGTGTTTATCATCAGTGCAGACAATTCAGTCATCTGTTTGTCTTCTTGTTCCTCCAAGGTGTTGCGTCACATATTGACACACTTGCATATTGTCAATTTCCTTTACATAAGTGCCCTCCATCTGGAGTTTGGATCATGTGAATAACCTAGTAAACCTCATATACAAATCTGCATTTCCTTTACTTTAAACCAACAAATTCTCAAGTGAATTTCTGTGAAAGTTAACCTGTATTTGATAGAACAAATAGTGTTTTTTTTTTTACAGTGTGAATGGTGTATTAGTGGATTAGCTTTGGCCTGGGTAGAGCTTTGTTTCTCTTTCGTGCGTTCTATTTATTTACATTCATTACACGGACATTACATGGACTCCAGTTATGGGTATAAATATGTGTCATTATGTACAAGGCTCACACATTAATGAAATGTTTAAGATGTGTGCTCCTCTGTAGAGTGATAATGTGAAAAACACATTTTGTACATCTTCCATAAATAGTAAGCTACTTTTACATTTATGTTTTCATTTCAGTAAAATAAATGTCTGTAACGTTTTATTTTAACCATCTCTTACCAAAGTACTGAAGTTTAGCCATTGCCCAGGTCAGATGAATGTAAGATACACATATACAGTATGTGTATATATATACTATATATACATATACATGTGTGTGTATATATATATACTCTATGTATATGTATATACACAGTATATAATTTGTCTTTTTGTGCAGTTGTAAAATTAGAGCTGAAATGATACATATATTAGTATATTAACCAATTAGTCATAGATTTAACCAATTAACAAGTACTGTGGTAATCAATCAATTGGGTAATTGATTTTTCAAGCAAAAGTGTCTGCTGGTTCCCTGGTTCCAGCTTCTCCAATATGAGGTTTTGCTGCTTTTCTCTGTTTTATATCATTTTGAATTCCTGGAATCTTTTGGATTTTGGACTTTTGGTCAGACAATCCAAGGCATTTCAAGATGTTTTCCCTGCGCTCTGGGAAATTGTGATGGGCATTTTCTCACAATTTATAGTACAAACAATTCATTGACTAATTAACTGAGAAAATAATTGGCTAATTAATCGATAATGGAAATAATCGTTAGTTGCCTAAATACAGGCAAGCATACAATTCAACACGTGTCCAATCATTAAGAGTTTTGCGTTTTTTTGAAAGAAATTACTCTGGTGATCAAAACCACTTATAGACTTTATAATTTCCTTGATTCTTTAAAAGAATGAATGGGTCGTTATTATGTACGGCCCTAGAAGATTGTCTTTATTTCCCTATAATTAGTACCACATTATACAGTTCTTATTATACAGGAAGCCTGTGAGAAAAAAATTCCAGGTTTTATAAAATAAAGCATTACTTAAATGTCAGAAATCTTTTTATCTCATCATAGCCTCATAATGGAGTAATATTTTTCTCGTATGTTTTGGTCATACATTTCCCAACTTAACTCAAAAGACATTGGGATTGTTGGCTACATTGTGATTAAATCTTCCCTATGTGCTTCCCATTCTTACTGCACATCTATTTCATTATATTCTATTCTGTTTTGTGTTTTATTCCTTTGGTATGTTGTTTCTGCAACAGTTCAATTTCCTCAGGGCGATCATGAATGTTTCATTTTATCTCATCTCATCCTCCTCTCTTTTTTCCCCCCTCAAAGTATCTGCTGCATTCTTTTACTCTCCAAAGGACTGAGCAGCAGTACAGTGGGCAGACCCGCTGCCGCAGCCGGCACCCAGCACCCGCTGTGCTCTCAGATCATCTCATGATGCCGGGTTTCTGCCTGACAAAGCAAGGGTTTGCGCTGGAAGACTCAATGATCCTCAGGGGGAAATAGTTTCAGAGCTACATAGTAATAGAGCAAAAATGTGTGTATGTGTAAGACTGTAGCATATAAACAGGCTCAAACAACAATTACAAAAAATATCTATTTTGTCTATCCAAGATGTTCAAGTTTCATCAGTAATAGTAGCAGCACAGCCTATTAAGACAGAGACTATTTGTATGTCACGAAAAATGAAACCTTAAAGAGGTACTCCACTGATTTTACACATGAAGATCACTTTACTTGTCATGTTACTGCTACTCAGCCTGCGAAAACAGTTGTGTTATGTCTTCTCCGGGGGAGCTTTGTCAACACTGAGAAAAATAACCCTGGTGATGTCATAGTGATGTCATCATGGTGATCTCAACTTGGGCTTAAGACTTTCAATTCATTACAACAAACCTGTGTTATAAACTGAAGGGGTTTTGGAGACACGGGCGTTTACGAGGAATAGAGGGTCTAATGAGACAAACTATTGAGCATTATGGGAATTGTAGTATCCAATGTTTTTGGAGCTTGACACATACTAGGGAATCAAAATCAGCATATCTTTGCCTCTGTTGCGCCAATTTTGTTTTAATGTGTCTCTTGTGAGTCCCCCAACTTTACTGAAGTGCAATACTGAATCAATCAACACCTTTAAAATACACAAAGGTAGTTTATTGGAACAATGAGAGTAAACAGTGTAAGACAACAATACAATAGTACAATACAAGATCTGCAAATACATGCTTTCATATGCTTCCTGTGTCCTTAGTATAGCCCGACTCCATTTTTGAGGCCAATACCAATATCAATAATTGAGAGTATAAAAATTTGATAACATAACTCACAGCACAAACAGTTTTGGTTTTTCAGATGAAAAATAAATGTCAGTGCTCTCTATGTACTGTAGTGGAGGCATCATTTCTAAACCACATGAAACATACAGTATCTCTGCCATTTCTGTGTTTGAAATTCCTTCTAATGTATCGGATGACATTTAAACCGATAAGCTAATATCGGCCGATATAATGGCCTGACGGAATTATCAGTCTAACTCTAGTCCACAGGGGGTGATAGGCTCTAAATCAATTACATAACTCTTGTAGAAAAGTAAGTAGCAATCCCCCCAGTCAAAACAACCACTTCATTTTGTCATCGAGGAGCAGAGAGCTGCAGTCTGCAAATCTCATCATTTGACATTTGATTCCAAAAATGAGGAATGCAGCGTTTTAAAAATGGGATGCCCGCTCTTGCACAAAGACTGCTGGGATGAAAGGAACAAGATTGGGTTATCATTAAAATAATAGTAAGGTACAGAATATTTTGCCTTTCAATGGGACCAAGTGAACAGATACATATATTGAAACAATCACCAATATGATGAGAGGAAATCAAGTTAAGTTAATGATTCCCAAGTAATGCTATTTTTCTCTGGACCTACTGGGAAATTCTCAGTAATGTCTGGAACAACACTGGATGTTATGCAGGCCGAAATCCATTTATATTTATTTATATTTGTAGCAGGTACAACTGCTTGAATTCACTCTCTCTCTGTTGTACTCATTAAATTTGCCATTTCATGTCATTTAATAAGAGCCCAAGGAGAAGGACACCTAATGATTGTTTCTGAAAACAATTTACAAAAGACAGATTGTCCTGATATATGAAAGAATATTTATCCCCAATATGTAAAGAACAGCCCAGAGGCTAATGTTTATCTCGCTCCATGCATTATGTTACTGCTTCTTTTCCAGCAAAATAAAAGTATTTTCACTTACACAGATGTAAGAGGTGTGAAGAAAGCCTGATAAAGTAAACACTTCCTTGTTCTCCTTTCATGCTTATTTATACAGACTCCAGCTTTTTTTTCCAATCCATTTGCTTTTGAATGGGGGGGGGGGCTCATTAGCCCCTGGGAGACTTTGTGCTAATGCTCTTTTTCATCACTCTCCAAGATTATCAAAAGCTACTCTCCTCCAAGCACGCTTGTTTCTCCTCCGCAGTGTCTCGTGTTCACTTACAAATACAAATAGAGCCCTTTCTTCATAGTGGGGACACGAACGCACACGCCCGTTGACTGGCTTGACTTTGCTTTTTCAGTTCGCACTCACTCGGAGATGAGAGAGAGAGTGAGGCAGAGGGAGAGCTTGGCTGGTAGGGCAGATGAAAGCTGTGGAAGAAAAGACGGAAACCAAGGAATAAACTGCTCTTGAAGGAAAATGTTAAGATCAGTAATGTGCCTCCATGTGGTGATTAAGAGGACCCAGGGGTGGTAAGAGTGGTGGGAGGCCCAGGGGTTAGTTTTGTAGGAGCCAGGATCAAAGCTTGATTGACAGATCCTCAATTTCCCTTCACCCTGGCTCATTTCCTCAATGGTTCAGCACTCCTGGCTCCCTCTCCCCTCCCCACGATACGCACTTGCAGACACACTCTACTACACACAGTAGACCATGAGCACTCTGCAGAGTTTCAAGAGTCCCTCCTACCCGTCTCCATGCACCAGTGTCTGAGTGAAGCCATCTGCTCATGGCCCCCCGACTCTGTAGTTCCCTGAGGGCTTCTCTGATGGTGTTCAGCTCTTACTGGAGGAAAGGGAAATGACATGGGATGACATCCTGTTGCTGCAACTCATACATCTTCATGTCTTTAGATAGTTGGGACAATAAGATGTGATGGCTCAAGTTCATAATATGAACTGACGCTGTTAAAGCAAAGGAATCTTTCTCAGTCATAATCATTACATTTGGCCAAAATGTTATCACAGTAGGAACTAGAGGCAGGGGCATACTCTGGATCGGGCATACCTTGCATCACGCATACAGTGGATCGGGCATACCTTGGATCAGGTATACAGTGGATCGGGCATATAACGGGACAAGATTTCACCTTGTGTCATCAGGACTGGGATGAAACAGAGACAGCAGGCTTTGTGAGTGGACAGGATTCAGGAGAAACTGTATTATCTGACGTGTTTAATAAGCCACAGCTATTTGAGTAATGCATCATGATGTATAATTATTTCAACATAAATGTATGAGGTCAGTAATATATTAGAGCTAGATAAGTACCTACAGGTGAGGGAGGTCAAATCAAGAGTCTTCAATCAATCAAGACTTTCAGCCAAATCACAAAGAACGTATTTTGTCATTACCCTTAGTGGTAATTTGGTAGTTTCTGTTTTTGCAGAAGTTTTGAGATATTTTGAAACTGGAACTCTTCCGCCTCCACCACAATACAATGTAGGCAAATGGAATTATTTTTCTGCTGCTCAAAGCATTGAAAAGTTCAATTGAAAAAATCAACAGCAACATCTTTTTCCAGAAACAATGTCCCGATTAACCGAGATAATTCACAGACCTCAGTTTTGATAGTTTTTATTGGGACTATTTCTTTGGTAGAAAGTAGTTTTAGGTCTAGGTCCACATCTAGTTAATGCCCTCAGGATCCTCCCGGAAACTTAATCCCTGGCATTATCAACATCCATACACTACAAAAACCTTCTTCACGCCGTACTTGTAATTACCACTATAAGGCTAATGTGTTTCTCCCATTCAGTACCTTGATATAATGTTAACACTGCATGAGGCGAAATGGCCAATCTGATCTCCCGTTAAGAGGGTGGACGTTTAATGGGAGGTCACTCTCTGTGTTCTGCCCGCTGACACAGACAACCTGAGCAATGGAAGACATATTTTCTTACACTACCTGCAAAGGGTGAGATGTTGGCAAGATGCCCATTACCTCACCTTGAAAGGACACAGTGTCTCCAAATACACACAAATACACATTAGGGTTAGCTCTGATAAAACTGTGTAGTGCCATTGTGGGACTATTTTAACAGTTTAATTTGTCATTCTTTTTGTCTTAATGTAATTCTTAATGTTTTATTGGGAATATTCTACCTTAGAAAAAGTCTCACTGCCAGCTGCTAACTGTGCTTCAGTAGGGAGTGATACTGTCCCATGATAGTCCAAAAACACCATATTACTTGTATTGAACTTTGGAAGCCTGAACCGTATAGCACACTCACTTACAAACACATAATTGCTCATGCTTGACACAGGAACCAAAGGTTATGTGGTATGACTTGGTGAGCGTGTCCTGATTGAAGATTAGTTTGAGGTTACACTTTAATTTCCTTATGTTTAGAGCTGTTCGCCCACCTTGTTATATGGGTGTCTCCTGTGTTAAAAAGGCCAGATGCCAAGTGGTGCTAAATGAAGAACAAACTGATGTGTTTGCTCTGCGGCCCATCCTGGATGCTGCTCCTTGTAAAATATTGGCAGCTGTTTTGAGAGTGTGAATGTTAAATGAGGATGGGATCCAGGCTGTCATGGGGGGGCCTCAGTGGTCCAGCCCGAGTGATGGATAGAGAGCTTTAAAATGTTATCTCAACAGCGGCGTAAGTGTCATAATGGATATTACCACGTCATAAACTTTCATTCCTTGCTTAATGCTGCGAAGACAGACACATGAGCTTCTGCGCATGCCTGCACATAGGCCCATGCGGATGGGTGCTGCATGCCCATACACACGCTTGCACACACAAACGCGCACACACACTCACACTCACACAGGCTCTAGTTAACCTCTACAGAGTCCCAGTTGCTCTCTAACTCAGCCCAGATGGCCATGTGGGCTGTGGGCACTGGCCTCTATATTGGCTACAATTAATATGCAGCACAAATGCCCAGCCCTTGTAATTCTTTACCCTTGCTCTACAGTCTTTTAACTCCTCCCCAGTGACTTGACAGGCCTGCATATCAGATCTGTACTTCTGTATAACCACGGCTAAGCACCTAATTATCAGCTTATACTGCCCAATGAAGAAGGTTATCATCCGTCGTCAGGGCGGGCGGCGCAGTATGTCGGGGGGAAGGGCTGACATTGTCATTGCCGCTGTGGTTTCTGAGGGCCTTTTGTGAAGGTGTCAAGGCCGGCCCACTGACCACACGAATGCAAGTCGAGCAGGCCCCTGGCTGTGGTAATTACAGGCCTCGCCATGGAGCCTATATCTCAGGCACACTCGTCTCGCCTCCTTGCTCACAGTTGTTTTTGGTACAATATCTCATGAACCGCTGTCAATGCCGGGCTCAGTTGTTACGTATTTGTGTGGATGTTGAAGGGCTGTAATCTGTGAAGGCCAAAAAGTGCTTATAATGCTGTATGGGAGGGAATAAGAGAGTCGAAAATGTTGAGCAGTTTATTTTTTTCGGATAAATCTGCCCCTAAATAACATGTTAGTTAATTTGAAACTTTTACATAGCGACACTGAATTATTGGCAAGCTTTTTGTGAATCTTGAGGCCTTTAATACCCAGAGATCATGAGGTCATTAAACTACACACAGCACTCATGTAAACCAACATAATGGAATCTGTTGCTTTTTATGAAAAGATACCAGAAGGATCAGAAAGCCTTGTGTTTTTCTTTTTCTTCCAAACGTGATACAAATAATAATATTTCAATTTCACTTCCTGTGCACTGTGAAGAATTCATTGTGACTGCATGGGTTTGTATGGGCAAACATCTTGTGTATTGCTGTTGCGAGTTTATCTTTCTTGTTCTAGCCAAATCGTGCACTGCAAACAATATTTCCCCTGAAATGTTTACATATTGGATGCAAAATGGTAATACTGTAGCCTACTTTCTATTAATTTGATGGTGTATTTACAGTGAAATTAGCTGCTAAAGGTTTTGCAGTGCATGTCTCACAGGTTTAGCAGTGTATTGCATTATCATTAGTGGACTGGATGAATCCAGTAAGACACATACCTGAAAAGGATCTTTGTGGCATCTGTGGAGAATAGTTTTATGCGAAAAGGTATACATTTCCAAATTAGCACGCTACACATCTGTGAGGAGGAAATGTCTCATTTAAAGACTCATTTAGCAAAGCCACCTAGCACTAGCTTCTGCTAGATATGTTAGCAACTGTGTAAATGAGATGTGTTTACAAGACTGCGTGTGGTAAGATAGTTGGACAAAAATATATTATTGGTTTCCACAAAACTGTATTAGTGGTAAAATGATGTGCTCTGTGTCAGACACAGCAGAGGGATGAACCCTGTTTCCTCAGTTGTGTTGAGACAAACGTTTAGAAGCCTTTATACTGAGCCACAGCAGCACATGCTTGCAGATGCTGTATCACATTCTGATGAAATATTGTGTTATCTGGCAGTTATTACATCAGTTGCTACAATCCGGTTAGAGTGGATTTGATATTTTCCAGTTGTAGAAATTGCATTAGGCCATTGAACCATCAGACCTGTGACAGTGGGGTGTTCTATTCTGGCCGGCCCTGAATGGATCTTCTCCATGTGGATCCTGTCCTGACTGTTTGTCATTCAGGTAATGCTGTCTTGAAAACATATCAGGACCGTTTCATTTTACACACCTCCTTCTTTCTGTGCTTTCACATCTTAAACCCTTGACCTTTGAACCTCTCCTGTTTTTCCTCAGTTGTTAGTTGTCACGTGATGCTGCTGTTGTGCGACACCTCCTTATGTTGAAGAAGAGCATTTTCACCTTGGTGAAATCTCTACATTTTCCTCCGCTGTCAAAAGAAGAAAAGCACATTTTTCCTCTTGTTGAACTCATAACCAATAAATAACACTCTTTCTCAATTCTATTCACTCACGGGTTTTGCTGATACAACCTTTCATGGTCTGGTATGACGTGTAGCTTATAGAGACGTAGAACAACGCATCGAACAATCGGCACCACAAAATGCAACCTAGGGCTGAAACGCTAACAAAATGCCTGTAGTTAGCTAAAAACATTAGCTATCAGCATGTCAAAGGATTATTGTAGCACCCTATGTCTACCAGAGAGGACAAACTCTATATTGTTGGTCTATCTCAGCGTCCCTTCTCAAGCTAAGTTACTGTAGTTAGCTAAGGCACTTGCTAACATAATACTGCATAGCTTTCTGATTTAGCCACATTCCACTACACAAGTAGCATTCTGTCAAAATGCTTTAGCTTAACTTACAGCAGTATAGTTAGCCTAAAACTGACATTTGGACATTTCCTGCTGATGCCTCACATCTGGATCCACTTTTGTCTTCTTAAAGGTTCAGTTTTTGGGTTTGGCAGCTTATAAAAACTTAGTTCTGGGTTCTTTACCCTGTTGGTAGTGCATCCCACCACACAGCAGCTTTTAGGCATGTTTCTGTTGTTTGCTAGCAGACCGAAATGACAAGGAGGCACCTTTAGGCAATATAAAATCAACGGAGAGCGATGAATTGTTTTCCCCTCCGGTGTGGGCGAGACTTAATTGCATGCTGTTTCTATGGTGTCTAATGTTAGTTCATAATAGCAAATTATAGATGGATATTGAAGTTATAGATAATGGATGGATGGATAGATGGATGTTGCTATTTGATGGCTCTTCTCTACTTGTGCTATCGTTACACTACACTTAAAATATTCCATAATTGTCACTTGTACCCGCAGTCTCCTCTGTTCAGCAAAAGTATCACGGCCTCGCTTAAATGCTTAACCATCTAAAAGAACTACATATGCTCACACAGCAGCTTGATTAAGCGACAATTGTTTCTCATTTAGCTCGACACTTGCAGATGTTATAGCTTCGAAAATATGCTTTGTGTAGCGCCCTTTAAATAAAGAGGCTTTTTGAAGAGGATGAACACTTTCTACCTCTACTTCTTTCCTTTCCTCTCCCTTCCTTCCTTCTTTTCCTTCCAGAAATTGAGGTTACTCCCAATAGCTGCAGGCATTATTTCCTTGTGTGCTGGAATTAAGCAGCTCACAAAAGTCTGCTAAACGATTGAAGAGCAATTATGTCTGCATCTTGGACATTTGGGTAATATTTCTCTATCATAATATTGGACAGCACTCTCACAGCTAAGCCTCTTATTACGAGAGCTCATTTAAATATATATGGTGCTGAAGGAAGTGCTGCTTATAATGTGATGTAAAGCCTCCTGTTACCGAATACCACTTTGTGTTTCCATGTCTTACAGTTCTCACATGTGCGGCTAAATGGCTGAATGTAACCTTGTGCTGTCACTGGAAAAGATGCTTCGTGCATCCTCGGCACAAGTGGGGGTGAAAAAATAAAAAAGTGAGGAGCAGAAGACAGAACGGCTTAGAAAAGGGAGTAAACGATGCCACCGGAAGGAAAGGATCAAGTGTTCCACAGGGCATCTGAATCAAAGCCCTCTCTTCTCTCTGCAGAGTGAGAGGGGAGGTGTGAGCTGTAATTAAGGCGAAGCAAAGACAGTGCGACTCTCTCAGAGGAGCACTGATCTCTTTCAAAAAGGGGCTCTTATCGCTGTGGTTACAGTGCCCTATTATGTGAGTGTAGCATATTGTTTGTGCATGCAAACGTGAGGATGCGCGTGCTGACTTTAAAGTGCTATTGCGGTAACAGCTGCTTTTGGGCTTTAACTTTTCGACAGTTGGCTTTCAGAGTGGCAGCGCTTCTGCATATGCTCAGCACCGTACCAGGTGGTACTCTGTTTTGCCTGCAGAGAAGACTGAATTATTTGGCTGAGATGCAACAAGGTGCTCAAAACACAAATCCTCCTCTGTGGTGACTTGATAACATCACACAGTTCCTTGAGACTTTTTAGCCGCACATGCATGCAACACATTAGGGCTGACTATTGCAATGTATCAAAAAGACTGCCAATACAATACCTTAGTTTCAGTACCGACCCTGACCAATACATTGATATTAGCTCATCAAACATATATTGCTTTCAACATGATTCTGTTGATTCTAAAGAACTGGTTGATCAGATTTTTGTAATACTAAAATGCTGGTGCAGGATCCTCTCAGAAAGTTGAGAAGTTTTAACTCTCTTTGGACCTCTGGGAAATAACTTGTAGGAACACGCTGTTTGCATAAACGGGGAGGTGTGCTAAAGTCTATTGTCTAGCCATGTGCCTGTTGGGATAGGAACGGCAGGGAGGCTGTGCAGTCAGGAGCCCTGTCTCAGTAATGGAGGTCAGGGCCCTGCTGCTGCCTGGAGCACCCAAGGGACGAGCTGCAGCAGCGGTGTTGGGGCCTGTGGAGCTCTGAGGACAGAGGAGGGGAGGGAGGGTTGTCATCTGAACCCCCGCATCTTATCGCTTGGTATTCTGGGCACGTTCCCTTCCCTAGTCGATTTTGTGTGTGTATACAGTATGTAAAAATAAATAATAAAAAAATACGAATGGCTTACTGAGAGTTGCGTTCTTGTGGTGGCCACCCACGGTGAATACCAGGACTGAGGGCATAATATATTCTGCACCCAACACGAGCCAATAAATAACCATCACAATCAGCCTTGCTGCAGCAGAGAGTTGTTTCCTCATTTGTGGTTTCACATGACTGAGTTCAGTCTGCTCAGAGCGATTGGGAGCGTTTCTTTTTACCATTTGATTGTATGGAAATCGACATCAAAGCCGTCGGGCAGTTGGTTGTCGTGACATCATGCAATCATGCATGTTGTGTAAATCTATGCACGCCATTACCATAACTGCACAAGTTGAGCCAAAAATTGTCACATTTTTAAAGACCATTCATTAATATGTAGCTTCTAATTGGCAAGGAGGAATTTAAGTGTGGAGACGGTAATAATTTCCAATATGAATACATCACCACTAAACAGAGATATAAAGCTTTCAACTAATGCATTTAGGTCAGTCCTGGAATGAATATTTCTCGGTTGCAGGAGACAAAAAAAAGACTTGACATAACCACTTAAAGCAGCTTTCCACGTGAAGGGAAAAGTGTCTCCTCCAGCGCTCTTGATTAAAATTTAAATGTAACAGTAGTCGAGTGTATCTGTCATTTTCCTCCCGTTCTCCATCAGTGAAGAGGCCCAGTGCTGTAATGCAGGTGCTGGAGGAAAAAAACCCTCCGTCTTCTTAATTAGTGATTTGAGCGTCATCGGACAAGGTCTGTTTTTATTCATCAACCTCTATTCATGCGCCCCTCTCCTTATGACATCTCTAACAATAGCATTAACTGGCTAAGCAGCTTCAGATTGCGGGAGATGGAGCCCTGTAATTGATGTCTCTGTGGAGGGGGGGTGGGGAGTATGGAAAGATTAAATGAGAAATGAAAGGAGAGAGCCTGCCCTAATGAAAAGTATCTGCTTTGTCCGCAGTGGGTCCTTTGTGGCTCTCTTCTTCTACCTAAATAAACTGCTGGCAGAGAATTTATACAGCGTCTCCACGCTGACAAAGGGTGAAGTATATCTCTTAGCAAGAACCTTTTCTCTCTGCCGGTATCTATCTATTTTTCTATCTCGCTTGCTGGTATATCATGCGGCCACCCCTTTAATCTTGCTGTACACGGACCAGTGCGTCTGTGCTGCAGTGTCAGGTCAGGTTAGACTGATACTTCAGGAACAAAACTGTGGAAACACTGATTTTTCTACTTGTTCTAAACAGGAAACTAGTTCAATATAAAGCACATTGGATAATCAATGACCTTTATCAACCTCTAATAGGAAGTGTTGCAAATTCTTACCCAATTCTTTGGTGCAGCTCATTTAGCTGAGTGTATCAACAGCCCTATCAACCCCTGCAGGTAGACCGTGGTTACTTTGTGCTATGGGCAGTAGAAATCTATCCATTAACCTCTTAAAGATACTGAAAGATGTTAAAAAGCGATATCAGCCTCGGAAAGTATCTGGCCTTGGCCAGACCCGGCTACTGGGATGTTCCTGAGTTGCAGTTAGGGGCTGGAACCATAGTGGACCAGTAATGAAACAATTTCACACAACAGCATATGCCCTGCAGTGCCAATGTTGCCATCCACTCCCAGCCCAAGCGGGAAAAGTGCAGCATGGAGTTTGAGGGAAATTAGATTTGAGATATAGAGGTGGATAGAGTTTTACCTTCCGCTGTCTTGTGCGTTCATATTGGCTTCTGCCCAGTCTGGAGAATCAGAATATGGCAGGTTTGACCAAGATGGTACGAGGAAGCTACGATAGGAGGGGGTGTGCATGTGAAACATGGACGCAGCTTAGAGGAGACATAGTTCATCCTCATTTAATGGAGACTTATGGCCAGGTTTGTCTCAGGTTGGACAGCCGTACAGCCATTACCAGACCAATTACTCTACATTTACTGTCTTGTAAAGGTCACAAGAGCACAGCGGTTGAGTCCATCAGTCTTAACATGCTTGGATATCGCCAGTCAAATCCCCATATCATGATAAATGATGATGAATGACTGCAGCTGCAGCTCCGCCAAGTACATTTTGATCGATCTCTCCTCACATACGCAGTCTGTTTACTCACACAGGTTATCACAGTTGCCAGTCTCAATAAAACCAACCACTGCGTTCTGCCACATGTATGTTGTCATTTAGTAACTGTTGGGTCAGACCTGTGATTGGATTTTACTTAGGTTATAGACCGATGTATCGGTCCTCTGATACATTAATCCAACATCTGGGGCCAGATGCATAACAATTTGTAGGTTCACAAATAAAACTGTATGTATGCACAAAGACAGAAATATGGATGCACACTCTTTTCGTCAGATTTATAAAAGCATGTTTTGTTTTATATAACATAAATGAACAGGGACATACCCCTACATCAACCATTTGCATATCAATACTGGTGCCTTCTCCACCAGTCGTTCGACCTGTCACTGAAAAGAAAGGCAAAGAAATGCAAAATTTCACTGATTGCCCATGTTCCTTATGCACGATCATTATTACACACTATGGCTGCTACTTATAGCACTCAATTATTATCATTAATTCAGCACATGTACCTACACACCAGCATTGGTAGGGATCACTCAGTTCAATCATTGTCATCAAACATCCGAAAGATAATCAGTGACTTGGTTGATGTTTAACCTTTGCATTTATTTGTTTTTGTACCTATGTCAGACACACAAAACAAAAAAAGAGGGAAGAAATATAGATAATATTACATAAATGAAAATCCTAAAAAAATGAGTAAAGGCAACAAAATAAAAAAACAAAAGAAGGAGGAAAAAATGATCGTGTTCAAAATTGTAAATCACTTTGCTTTGAATTTTGTGTTAACTGTGTATATGTGGTGTTAGATTATGTTTTCAGGAAATCCATGAATGAACCATAGACAGTGAGTGTGACAGTCCTTTACATTAAAGGCACTGTTCTTGGACACACGTGGTAAAGGATCTCATTATCCACTTTTTTTTGGTTGTAAGAAAATGTTTATAGCACTTATGGAAATACTTTACATTTATTTACAATCTGCCTTACAATAAAGGATGAAGAGAAAAGAACACAAATACATGGAAATAAAATAATGCCACTAGTGCAAATACAAAGAATAATTGACTATAATAATTGCTCACACTAAAGTAATTATTTAACAGTTTAGAAATGTGCCTTTGGTGTATGTGTACACTACAACGATCATGCACAATCTGTAACATTGGCTAGCGACCTAATTAAACAATGTTTTAGTTCACTCTAGAGAGCCATGTGTGAAGTACTACGTGTGAAGTGTGCGTGAGGTGCACACATTCTTGCAGCACTTTCTGTTTTTAGAAATATTAGTTAAAGTCATCCTGTGGAGTTTTTGTTTGTTAGACCTCATTAAACCCAATAGGTTTTGGTGAGTAACACCGGATGTAAACATAACTTTTTTTTTGTTGACATTAAACACCACAGGGCAGCTTTAATGTGGCGTACACATGGTTTTTGTGTGTATGCATCATTTATACATTCTTGTTGGTATAACGATGGTCTTGATGCAGTTTCAGGATGGAAAGAATAAAATTCATGGCATGAAAAAGGTCAAGTTTACAGACATCCAAATATTGGCTCTCTGTGAGTTTGGTCTGAATTCTGCATATTGCTTTCGGTTTTGTCAATCAAAAGCCTATATTAGCTGAACCCAGTCTGCCAAGAGTTTTGTTTCTCTTTAATAAAACTAACAGACTCTACTCCTACTCTTATTCCTCTTCTTCTTCACCCCACTCCCTCTCTCGTACTGTTTCCTGTCCTCCTCCTTGGTAAGGCGTCTGAAAATGCAGTGGCTGTTATTAATGGTCTGTGAAGAAGTGGTGTACGGATTCTTCTTCTGCTGGCTCACTATTGATGATCTAAACAGCTACACCCCCACCCCCCCTCCCCTCCGTAAGTAAACTTGTCAGGTCTGATGCATTGCCTGCACACGCTCAAATGCAAATCACGCAGCAGCGGAGCTTTATCTCAAACCAAACAAGAGGAGCGGCAGAACATCCTGGATCCTCAGTCCCAACAGAGCTGCTGTATCTGAGAGGCTCTGATTAAAGGAGCAGAGCTCTGCTGCTGGTTATGCAATATTAGGTGGTGTGCCTGCGGAATTTGCTTTAATGCAATGGGAAATGAGCTTAACAGCTGCCTTATCAGCACAGGATGAGATTTTCGGTCAGGTTTCACCCAGTTGAGTTTAAGTCAGATTTTTTAAAATGTAAGAGAAGATTAGTGACAAGAATGGCTCTCCGTGTCAGAAGGAAAACATCTGCAAGTAAATTGAAGAGAAAAAAAAAGTATTTTTCCTTGAAAGATAAGAAAAAAAGAACAGCAAGCAACTTGATCAGAAGAGAGAAAGTCCAAGGGTATCTTTTTAATGGAGGTTTCAGTAGCATTTACAGTTAATATTCTTCAAACGAGCAGCGAAAGACAATCTTTCAGACTGGCAGCCATCCATACCAGCTGGGATTTATATCCATGAGAATCAGTCGCCACTCTGTCCTGCACTATGTAATCACTGTTATCCTTGTAAAAGTAATTGCAAATGAGTGTCCTTGTTAAATCTGTATATAGATGATCTAAGCCCATTTGAGAGCAGCACTGGATCAGTGTGATCACTAGAAACCCATCCTCATCCCAGACTTCTTTGATTACTGTACCTCTTGGTGTTTTACACTGTATAGCTTTTAGAGGCAGAAGAAAAAAAAATCTTGTTTTCCATGAATCCTCTTGTTGCACGCTCTGCACTATCTGTGATTTGTTTTCATTATCCCCGCCCCTCTTTGGCTTTGCTCTTTCTCTCTCCTTCTTCTGTTTGAGGGCTCTTCACCCAGCAGCCCACGGTTTCTGTCTCGTCCCTCTAATTTATTTCTCCCTCTCTGGGATAAATGCTATGTGAGAGGCTTGTGTTTTCCTCCCTCTCCATCACAACATATTTATGATGTGCCTGCTGTGCGGGTTATTAGTCAGGGTCGTGGTATTCACTGTTGAAGCGGGCTAGGCTGGACAGTTAGTACCCCGGCTCCATCGCAAGCACTTCAGGCAGGTCTACACCTTCTCCCATTAATCTCCCTCCAGGGCCTCTTCTGGCTGCCTCACAGCCACTTTGTGCAGCAGAGTTATACTCTTCCTGCTACTTCCTGACTTTGATCTTACACAAACACCACTAATAGGATTCAATTAACTCCTTCTGTGGAAGGTATTAGACTCCTGTCTAGTTACGAAAGGCATCTCTTAAAGGGTTGGTGCACCCAAATTACAAAAGTAAACATGTATTTTCTCACTTACATCTAGTGGCATCTAGATGTTTTGGCCTCCACCACAATACAATGGAGGTCAATGGAATTTCTAGTGCTAACAATACTGAAAAAATTCCATTTAAATTCAGTAGTATTATCTCTTCCCAGAAGCAGTTTTCAGTGGAACTACTTTCTACCAAAGAAAAGTCCCTAAGAAAACCAAACAAACAAAATTTGCAAGTTAAGGTAAAGCTGCTGAAAATGCTGATATCCAATATGATTAAATTGTAAGGCTGGTGATACTTTATATTTTTCTTATTGTCATCCCATGAAAAGACCAAAAAAATGATGTGATCCACTAAAGAGTTTTGTGTGTGCGTATCAAAGCCTGATATATGCCATATAGCTCCTGTTGCACTAGGTGACATGTATATGTAATATTCACTGGATCACCAAATGTGTAGTAATCCGCAGCTGAAAATAGTGCTCTATTTCCTCCTGTTCGACAAAAAGTTAAAACTACACTGCCCCGCTGTTTTAGGAAATTACTGAGCTTTTTTTAAAAATGAAAAAAACATATGTGAGTCGCTTCAGTAAGAAAGAATGGGCTTGAGATTTGTTAATTATGAGGAACAGTATGGAATAACGCCAGCATTGTCATTTAAGGCTGACCATTTTAAATAATACAAAAAAAAAAATCTGAAAAATGACTAATATTGGGATTTCCTCTCAGAATTCTGACATATCATGCTGGAAGCCTCTGAAACAGTATTTAGACCGTCACTGAAAGCCGTATTAATGAGATTCTTAGCTGCCTCTTACAGGCTTTGCCGGCTGTTGAGTAAAATCCCCCCACACCACACGGAGGATTTCTCTGATCAATGGTCTCATATAAAATTAGTGATGAGAAAAACATTTTATTGCTCGCTTATGTGGAATCTGATGCAACACAGATTTCGGATCAGAGCAATAAAGGGACTTGGATATGAACCTCTGGAATTTGATATGGGCAGCACAAGTTAATGTCTGGTTTAACTGGGTTATAACAGTAGGAAGGTACAAGTTTGGTGGGACTGAGGAACAGAGAGAGTGTAACTTCTTACTAAATAATTTCTCCGTGCCACGTAGGAAAAAAAAAAACTGAGCGTGCTTTGAAGCTGAGACAGGAGGACAAGCTGAACATAGATAACACATTCCAGGCATGGTATCTAGCATCAAGCTCGGGCCATGTTTGGCAAATTACGTCTCCTACCTTTCAAACAGGAGGCTGCCTCGTTCTTGCACATTTTTTTATTTCCCACTCTTTGTTCTCTTCCTGAGAAACATGTCAGCTGTGACAGTGGCTCACTAAAGTTATCTCGGGCCCCGCCGTCCACGACCCTAGGTGTTATTGCTGCTCTGCATGGCGGCGAATTGCTCAGGGACCGTGCCCGAACAATGCCTCTGATAAGCAATTAGCATTCTCAAAGGTAGAATTCTCTCACATTCAAGTTATTATTATGTGGAAACTTGAGCCGCGTTGGCCACATTCCCTGTTGCCGTGATGATGATTCATTCCCACAGTCGTTACAGCTTTAGCCTGTGTGACATTGACAGATTAATTATAATTCTTATTCATTTTTAAATAAACATCAAAACAACAAACATCAGCTAACCACACACATACTTCTTGCGCACACATTCAAAGAAATGCACACACACACACATCAATAGGAATTCAGCAGAATGCACGTGGCTTTTCTAATTACATGGGCTTGCCCTCCTGCTGCCAGAGAAGCTCATTTGGGCACTGAGAGGAACGTGTGTGCTAAAAGCAAAGGAGGCTGGGAAGGATGAGTCTTAATGAGGAGAATCAGTGGAACGTGTCTGATGGTGACATTTCTTCCTGGAACTGGAGGGCTCTCGATGAAAGGCAGGCCTCCACCGCAGGGCCTGCTCCACCACTCAGCCCTCTCATCCTCAGATAACTGGGCACGGCGCAGCACAACAAGCAGCCCTCACACAGGAGGCAATTAAAACTCTGATCTGCTTACACACCCGGAAACACTTGGGTGGCTGCAGGCGGAGGGGAAGAGGGCCGGGCGGTGGGGATGTTCACTGGTGGTGGGGTGGTGATATTTGTTTGTCAGCAGGAACGGCAAAAGCAGTGGTCCAAAATTAGCAGTCTTGGTGGTTTATTGCAACATACAATATTTCTTCAGATGCAAAGCTCATACATTAATAAAGAAAACAGACGGAGCTTCTAAACAAAACACAAAAAGCAACATTGGGGGAGTAGGCCAAATGGGATGCTATTAAGTAGAAGCTGGCACTGAGTCAGAGTAGCTCTTTAACACCAGCGGCACTGCTGCCAAGCCTTAATACGATCTGTTAGAGAAGAGGGTCCTGGGACTGCAGTGGGCTCAGGGTGTTTGGAGTTAGATAGGAGTTATGCTGTGTTCCAGTCGAAGTCAGAAGTCGTAATTTCCCAGTTGAAATTTCCAACTTCGACCTCCAAGCGTTCCAGATGCACGACGCCAAATGTAAACAAAAAACATTGCTGACCGTGACAAAGTCAATACAGACAAATATACCTTACGTTGCCTTTTAGTCGATGGTTTACCATTTACAGTGTGCACTTCCACGTGTGCTGCCATTGTTGTGTGACGTCAGACAACTGCTTCTTCATGAAGTCGGGGTAGATGGATTTGCCCCGAGTCTACAAGTAGGAACTCCTAGTTTGAGTGGCGTTGTAGTTTTTCTAGTAGGAGGTTCGAAACGTGCGAGTTCCGAGTTGTCTGGAACGCAGCATTAGTTTGGAGTACAAGCTGCAAAAGCAAGGACATTGGTGCTAAAACTAGGAAGGAAAACTAATATTTGTTTTACAACTTGAATTTTATTTTTGTTGCTCCAGCCATCGGATCTATCGACTGTGATGTCATTGTGCTCATGAAAGTAGGTTTTTTGATCTTGGAACGTGGTGACAATGCTTTAAATAGGTCCAACTGGGCAAGAAACACGAGCTATCAGACAGGTTGTAAACAAGACAACATAGGTGTCATGGTAACAACCAATATGTGGTTAACGTTGTGAAACGGTCGCAGTTTGGTTAGGTTTAGGCACCAAAACTACTTGGTTTAGGAAAAATCATGGTTTGGGTTCAAATAACTACGTTAGTTATGTAAAGTTACGTAAATAAGTCAACGTTGACTTTTTGTTTCACACAGTACTTGAACAGCGGTCTCCTGGATGAATGTCCTGTGTTGTTTGACCCATCCATTCACCTCAACCTCCTCCTCCTTACGCGGACTTTGGAGCTCTTTATATAGTCTAACAATAATCGTAAATATGGGTCTTAATAAGTTGCTGCACAGATGACCTATATGGACGTATTTTTGGGAAGGGAAGTCTCCTTGATTGATACTGACATGTTTGATCGATGAGCATTGCCTGTTTTTCTTCTTGTCCCTGTTCAAAAAACTCTCTCTATTTCAATGTTGTTTTGCTTTCTAAATAAATCTCTCTAACCTGAATCTTAATATCCTTGCAGCATCAGAGCACTCTTGTTTCTTTATCATTCCCAAATTAATCACTCACAGAGCTTTTTCAAAGCAGACAGTTTAATTTGTATTAGCAGGAAAATCACAGGGGGGAAATAATAACATTAATGATGCTCTGGTCCAGCAATGATTGCAGTGCAACAGCTAGTGATGTTACGGGTTACACCTGTGTTTGATATTTTAAAATATTTATTGTTTAAGTTTGACTCCACAGTTTTCTCTCTGGTCATGTCAACCCTCTATAATGGTCCAAGGTCTGAGCAATAGCTAGTTGTATTAGTGGTTCACCAATTAGTCGACCCACAGAAACTTAACCGATCATTTTAATAACTGATTCATTATTTTTCAGGCAATATTCTCTCATTTCTGCTTTCCCCTGTTTAATATCACGGTGAAATAAATAGCTTGTGGTTTGGACTGTTATTTGGACAAGACAAGCCATTTGAAGGGGGGGTCTGGGAAATTGTGATGGGTACTCACTATTTTCTGATATTTTACAGACCAAGCAATTGATAGATTAATTGATGAAGGAAATAATCATTAGCTCCAACTCTAAAAGGAATATTGTGTCTGAACCAATCAATGGGAATGAATATGGCATGGCTACAAATGATTCCTCCCAAGTCCATACTATTCATTTAAAACATTTTCTGAAGTGCACCTGTGTTTTCTGACCAATTAAACAAGAACGTACCATTTTTTCCCCTACTTTGACAACCAAGCTGGTGGCTTTAAAAGCCTGTGGTTTGTGTGATAATGGCAGAACAGTGAATGGAACCATTAGAGGCCAGACAGGGTTGGGTCACCTTCACAGGCTAAGAGCCAGGCTGTTGTTGTCCTCCATCAGCTGAAGAAGCCCCTTCACTGCTCTGGCACTGCTGCCCATTATTTCTGGCTATCTGGGTGACCTGTGGCTACTGTGTCATTTTCACAGCACAGGGCTAATTGCACCAAATGGCGGTAGATTTTGAGGGAATAGATGAGATAGGCAGTCCACGCTGACCGCCTGGTGCCAACCATTAGCTGTAATTTAGTTTATAGCTGCAAAGATTCTCCAGTAGTTGATGTATTAACACATTTACAGTGAGCCTGTGGTGATGTAACTGGCAATCATTACTCTGGTGTGTATGATGCGTTCCTTCACCAGTTTTCTCTTAGTAGCATGTAGCAAAGAAAGTTTACTAATAGCTTCAAGTTTTATATTTTCTTCATCTTTTCTAACATATTTTTCTCTTTCCTCGCTGTAGCTGGCTGTACCTTTGATGAGGACTCAGACCCTGGCTTGTGTGAGTACCGACAGGGCCAAGAGGACGACTTTGACTGGCAGCTGATCCGGACCTACAATTGGCCACACCCGACCCCAGATCTTCTACGAGGTACGATTCACAGTCACAGTTAAGGCTTCTAATGAGCCAGAACGCACCATCTTGGTGGTCTTGTAGCATAATATCCATCTTCAGACTGAGTGCACTGTAAAACATCATACAAGATTTTACTGAAATCAACTGATCTTTTGTCAGCAACTTAATTAAAACTTATAGGTTTTATTAATTTCTAGTTTTTATCTTCTTACCACTTCGGAACTTAAAAACATGATTTGTTTTGACTTGAAATGATGAGTTGAATGAATGTGCTGCTGAGAGTTCATTCAACTCATAAAATTAAGCTTCTCAAGAAACATGATCAGTATATTAGCAGACTTCCCAGCATGCATTGTTTGAGAGTTAAAACTCTGTTTTATGATGGATGGATGATGGAAACATGCTGTGTGTATTTATTACATGACAAGTCATGGTTGTTTGTTCTCATAATAATGAAAACAATGTGAACCATGATGAAGGTTAGTATTGAATTCACTTCCAACCTTGTACACACATAATTTGACAAGATCACTCAATTATTTATATATACTATCCATATGCCTAACTTTAGTTCAGGTATATGGAGATGCAGAGTGTTTATTATTAAATAAATAAGGTTATTTCATCCTTCGTATTTTGATCATAACAGAGTTTCATAGGACTTTTTTACACATTTTTATTTCATAATTGACATTTTTATTTCAAAATGCCCTCTTTCAATAGTCTGCTTTTATTTCATAATGTCACTTTTTATTTCATAATATCCCTTTTCATGACAGCGGTGTTGCCCTCTCACCTTTCAGCCAATCATGTACCCCCTGCCTCCCTGAAGCTAGCAGCTACTAGCAGAATTAGCACCTGTTAGCTAGAGCAGGGGTTTTCAAAGTCTGAGACTGGGGGCCTCCCCTCATACAAAGCTTGGAACCCCCCACCCCCTTAGTTTGCTTGCTTAGTTTCCTGGATGCCTATGGGATCATGATTATGTTATTTGATCCCGTAGACACTCAACAGTTGAGCAAAGATAGCCTAATATTGCTGTTTGACACTACTTCAGACTACACCAAATACATGAAAAAAAGGTCCTGAGGCAAAACTACTGTATCTGTATCTGTGAACTCTTTTTTTAACCAAATCACACACATTTAGGCTATTCTATGTGATGTCCTTGATAACTAATGTAATATGTTTATATAATATTTGTATATTTTCATTAAGATAAGATATAAAAGAAACACAAGACAATATAAAAAGATCTGTTTAAATAGGATATAAGAGTCAAATAAAAGATCAAAATAGGTTAAAACAGATATAACAGGAGAGTCAAACTTTCAGTGCAGCTACAGTGCAGTGCAAGATATGAATGATTAGTCCCAAATGTAATTTAATGAAAGGCAGTGGCAAACAGAAAAGTCTTTAGCCTTGATTTAAAAGCAGTTTTCTGGCAGTGTGTTCCAAAAACTGAATGCTGCTTCTCCATGTTTAGTTTGGTCCCTCTGGACAGTAAGCAGACCGGTTCCAGACCATCTGAGAGGTCTGGGCGGTTTGGAACGCAGCAGCAGATCAGAAGTGTATTTTGGCCCTAAATCATTCAGTACTTTATAAACCAACAGAAGTCTTTTAAAATGAACAAGCATGGCCAATCACAGTAGTTCCTCGTATCCCTTTTAATAGCAGCAGACTCCAACCATGATGCATTTACAGTTCATTACTAGAGTGAAGACGGACGTGCACATCTACAACAGCCCTCACTTTTATAGTTTCAGGTTGATTTTGTTCCTATAGTGTTCTCTTACTGTCCAGTGCAGTGGGTGCTTTTAGGGTATTTTTTTTCCGCCCTGGGTTTCGCCTCTCAGACTACAGTGCACACAGTTTACCCTACCTTGTTGGTAGAGGTTTCTGGATAGTATACAACCTGAGAGGAAGACCTGCAGACACAGCCGATGAATGAAAAAAGTACTATAACCTTCTCTACATGTGTTTCTGTAAAAATCTTTTTATTTAAAGTTAACATTTTCCTCAAAATGACACTAGAATTGGGTATAAGTAAAACAGTAAAACTCAGTACTCTGTAATATGTATATATCTGTGTATTTATATATATATGTGTGTGTGTGTGTGTGTGTGTATATGTATGTATATATGTATACCCTCCACTTCTGAAACCAACCTTCACCCTTGCCACCAAAACATTGTGATATATATATTGTACATTTAAAGATGCTAGTATGCTTCACCAAAGTATGTGTCTGAGGGTGCCAGCCTCTGAAACCCCTGCCACCTCACACCTTTCCAACGCTTGAATAATGGGTGCTGCGTTTGTCAGTTTCTATGGCTCTCCGAAGGCTGCTAATCAGACAAGCATGCCACCTTCACGCAGTGATTGTCCAGGGGTTCATGATGTGTGAAAATTGGCGCGATTTCAACTTCTCTCTCAAGCTTTTTTTTTTTAATTTTTCACGCAACGTCTGTCAGTTTTTGTGTCTACAAGCAAGTTTTACACCATGGATGCCTTCAAGGAGTGTGCACTGTTTTTGGCATCTCGCTCCTCTTTGTGACAGCAGGTTTTTGCCCGACCTTAGAGTGTGGCAGCTATTAACTTTTTTACTTTTATGGTCAGAAGACACATCGTACGAACTTACCTGTACCTCAGGAAAATGCCATTTTGTGCCATACGACCACACAAATATAGAGCCCTTAGACCTGCGAGTCCTGATTTAAGGAATATGTGCTAATGGAACTGGAAATATTACCAAGGGAACAGGTATAAGTAGAGTAGCCACCAAGATGTAATTTTCAAGAGAAAGTATACTTGTATTTAATAGGTCAGTCTGATGGCCAGACAGTCATCAACCCACGGTCTTAGTTTTGCACTCAGGTTCCTGCAGAAGGTATTTGGGAGTATATATTCTGTAAAAACAAACATGAATCAGAGACGCTCCAAGTGTCTGAAGACATTTACTATCTAGTCTAGAAATAGAGTTTAAACAATGCTGTTTTGGTACAAAAACACAGCACAGAATAACCCACCAGTCTACTATAAAGCAGCCTCACCGCAGCTTTTATGTGCTGTGCCGTCTTTCACATGGCTCATTATGGGAGCTCTGTCAATGTTCAAAATAAAATAATGACGCATTTAATGAAAAGTGGTTGAGCGCGTTGTGTCTTATTTTTTTATTTCTTGTTTTTTGGTGAACATTTAATGAAAACAAATTTCCTGCAAACTGACTGGGGCTGTTTGTGCAGCATTCTGTCAATTACCAGAGAGGAGTCCAAACATCAAATATAAAATAATTTCAGAGCAATCAAGGCAGGATAAATGTATGGTTTTGAATGAGGAGGGTCCAAAGAAAAGGAGCTACAGTACTTTATTATCACTGCCAGTGCTGTGAAAGTTACTGTCAAGAGTTAGATGTTTTTAACTACATTTCTGAAGCCTGGGAACATTGACTGAACCTCTTCAATATGGTTCATTTATAATGGGAGTGTGGGCCTTGATAATATTTTATCTTTTTAATTTGGATTATCCCCAACACACTTCACAGACATACAGTCATGGGAAAAAGAAAGTACACCCTCCTTCAGTTCAGTGTTTTTATTTATCAGGGCCTAAATAACATTTGTGTGGTCCTCACTAACTTCTATAAACAAAAAAATAACCTCAGGTGACAACAAAAAAACAACAGATTTCAATATGTAGTCATTGTTTACCAAAAGTAAACCAACATTCAGAAACCAGGTGGGAAAAAATAAGTTCACCCTTCCTACTTCCACAGTCATTAAGAGAGTAATTAGCAGCCAGGTGTTACTAATCAAATGCACAAGATTACTTAATCATCAAGAAGTGTGACTACCTCTATAAAAGCAGAACTTTTGGCATTTTGGTGTTCTGGAGCACTCTGGTGTGTGTCTGCATCATGCCAAGAAAAAAGGACATCAGCCATGACCTCAGAGAAGCAATTGTTGCTGCTCATCAATCTGGGAAGGGTTATAAGGCTCTAAATCGCCAAACAATTTGGAATTCACCATTCAACAGTGAGAAGGATTGTTTACAAATGGAGAGCCTTCAAGACAGTTGCCAGTCTTCCCAGGAGTTGGGCGTCCCAGCAAATTCTGTCCAAGGTGAGACCGTTTAATGGTCAGACATATAAAGCAAAACCCAAGAGCTACATCACGTGACCTACAGGCCTCTGTAAGCACTTTACATATTCATGTTCATGACAGCACAATTAGAAGAGAGACTGAACAAGTATGGCTTTCATGGAAGGGTGGCTAGGAAAAAGCCCCTTCTCTCCAAAAAGAATATGGCAGCACGACTTAAGTTTGCAAAATTGCATTTGAACAAACCACAAAAGTTCTGGAACAATATCCTTTGGACTGATGAGACCTGATGAGATGCTGTGTTTAGCGAAAACCAAACACACCACACCACCATCACCACAAACACCTCATACCGACTGTCAGGCATGGTGGTGGAGGGGTGATGATTTGGGCTTGTTTTGCAGCCACAGGACCTGGTAAACTTACCCTCATAGAGACAACGATGAACTCCACTTTATACCAGAATATTCTTGAGACAAATGTGAGGCCATCTGTCCAGCAGCTTAAGCTGGGCCGACATTGGATCATGCAACAGGACAATGATCCCAAGCACACCAGCAAAAGAAAAAAATGAAGGTGTTGGAATGGCCAAGTCAAAGTCCAGACCTCAACCCCATTGAGATGCTGTGGCGGGATCTTAAGAGAGCTGTGCATAAACGAATGCCCTCAAACATCAATGAACTGAAGCAATGTTGTAAAGAAGAGTGGGCCAAAATTTCTCCAAAACAATGTGAGAGACTGATAAACTCCTACAGAAAATGTTTACTTCAAGTTATTGTTGCTAAAGGTGGTTCTACATGTTACTGAATTATAGGGTGAACTTATTTTTTCCCACCTGTTTTCTGAATGTGGGTTTACTTTTGGTGTTTTTTTGTTGTCATCTGAGGTTATTTTTTTGTTTATAGAAGTTAGTGAGGACCACACAAATGTTATTTAGGCCCTGATAAATAAAAACATTAAATTGAAGGAGGGTGTACTTTCTTTTTCCCATGAACTATAGAAACTGTGAATTCATTCCCATGTATTGTAATGGTCATTTTCATTAAAGCAGTATCACAGTTTACAAAATTAGCACCTTTGATATGTCACTGTGCTCAAACTTTGATTTTAACAGACAACAAGAAGATAGTGAAGACTGAGAGCATTACACATATCACAAGACCCCCCCACCCCCACACACACACACACCTAGCATCAGAATGCATCTCAAGAGATGTATTTGCGATTGAATTTTGCCTCCCGACTCTCTCTTGATTTATAAGCAGTAACCTCTGGCTGCTGCTAAACAGAAAAAAAGCAACACACATTTGTGGCCATGAGAAGAGAGTCATGGTGACTGCTGGATATGTTGCCTCAGGGAGGCTACGAACTTCATCACCTTGTGCCGAGTTGTTTGGCAAATAAACTGTGTTTTGGGAGTTTTTCTTGCTATGTGCGCAATACAAAGTGGACTATGTGGTCCTTCAGTACAGACAGGGATGCATTTTCGTTTACTATATCCCCTCCAGATGTGGCGTGAGAAATGGAGACCCAATTGATTCCCGTATTTTGGCTGCTTTCGCACCTTCATTGTGAGCTGTTTACTTGGGAAAGAATCACCCAAGATGCCCTTTGGTGCAAAGAATATATTAGTTCACAGATATGCAGCAGAGCACTAAATTACTTGGAGGATGGAGCCTTTCTGTCTGTCTCTCAGTCTAAACTCAAAACTGAAGGTGACTTGACCCAATGCTGAACAGTTTGTGTTTGTGGCTTTGTTGAGCAGATAGTCATATCACTTCTTAAAGCTGCACTAATCAATACTTTTACATTAACAATGGATTCAATTACTTTGTGTAATGTGTTCTAGAAATGTCTTGTAGTGATGATCCCAAAAAAATATTATTATTATTACTTTATTAGGTGATAATATGTCAGTGCTGTGTTTACAGGGATTTCTGCTGCTCCCAAGTGGCCACAAAAATCAATTAATACTGCTTTAAGATTATCATCTATACTGTCATGTAACCCTAATTTAGTTTTTTGTTTGTTTCGTTACCAGTGGAGATGTTTTAAACTCTTTAAATTGACTACCTGCTCTGCACCAAACAGCAGACAGACAAACTGAGCGAATAGCAGTTGAACATAGTGGAGCATTTAGCAGCTAAAAAGCCTGATATTTCCCTCAGGAGATGGTAGAGACCAAAACAGAGCTAAAAGAAGAGTGAATATTGGACTTAAATTAATCAGGTGGACAGAAACATGACTCAGCAAGAATGCTAATGTTGCTCTGTTTGCTAACACGTTCGCTATAACAGCTTGAGAAGATCATAATATGTCAGATGATAATCCATCAATCATTATCAGTTAATCATTATCATTAATCTGACGATCATTTTCTCAGATAAACATCAATCTTTTGTTTCTAAATGTCATAAAATAGTTATATACCTTGTTTTATCCAGCCATCAGTCCAACACCCAAAGATGTTCACTCTACTATCATACATGACAAAGAAAAGCAGAAAATCCTCCTATCTGAGAAGCTGAAATCAGGGAATGTTTGGCATTTTTGCTTGAAAAATGAACAAGAATGAACAGTAATTCATTATCAAAATAGTTGCTGATTCATTTTCTGCCAACCGACTAATCGTTTCAGTTTTTGAATTTCAGTATGCCACCCAGCTTGTTTGTCGATGCAACAAATACTTAAAACAAGATCTGGCTATTCTCACCATTAATCACAGCCATCTCTCCCTCACGTGGCTTGAAGAAAGTGTGAACATGCTTTATTTCCATTCTGGTTGAATGCTAATGGATGCTGAAATGGACTTACAGCCTGCGTCTGCGTGCTCACCAGGTTTTGTCAGTGATTTATGCCAAACATTCGTATTACCTTGGACCCTGTTCCAATCATCAACCTACTGACAGCTTGTTTTCCCACATTCAGTCCCTTGCTGCTTTTCTATTTAAGTTTGTCATGCATCTACGCAGGTGGCCTGCTTCCAATCTGCGCTGACATTTTACATATATGTTTATTTAAAGCGGTCTGTTTTTCTTGGGAAATGCTGCACAAGCACACATCTGAGAGGAAAACATCCAAGTGTGAATGGTGTTGGTTATAGGCCGCTGGCTTGGGTGAATTGTGGCAATACGTGGAAGGAGCTGGCAGATGTCTGGGATTTCATAATCCATTCGCAATTATCAAGTTCTTGTTCCGCTGTTCAAGGCACAGCTCCCCCGAGGCAGGCTGGGTATGTTAAGGAACTCCCTGGGATTGGTGAAGTCTAGCGTGGGTCATTGCTGATTACACCTCCTGGTGTTCCTCAGGGGACGGCAGCGTCACAATGGCCACTTTTCATCTTCTTTTCATCCATTAGAGAAGGTCAATTTCAGCCGGGATGAGCACATGCTCGGATGACTTAGATGCTCCTCTCAGATGCTGCTGGATAAAAGATGAAGCTTTGATATATAGCTGTGTGAGATCTCATCATCAGAGGAACCTGTTGGGAGCCCACTTATTGGCGTCATACATAAACCATAGGCTGTGTTAGGGACAAGCAGCAAGTGCTACATTGACATTATTTCCGCCTGTCTGGCATCACCAGCCACCTTCATATTATTAATTCTAATAATATGATCTTTTTCTTCCAAACATTAATTCTATGAATCCTGGAAAAATAGTACACTGTAAATTACAGTTAAAAGCATTAGGGCTGGGCTGTAGAAACGATATGAAAACTGATAAAGACGGAAACATTTCAGTTCACACCCCAAGTGGGGTGTCTGAGTCGAAATTTTGAATAACGGAAACAAAGCTATTTCTGACCAATCACATAGCAACCTTTTAAGAACGGGCAGCCTACTTCCCAATAACAGGCACAGTTTGAGTTAGCTATTGTTTTGGTAACAGAATAAGTCAGGTGAGACGAGCGCCTTCAGAGGAATCTCGAGTATAGGGAAAGAAAGCAACAGTCACAAAGTTTAAACATAAAGAGCTGTTGTTGGATAAATGAGAAGGCCCGCTGGTGTGGCGATACTTTGGCTACTTAGCTGAATGTAACATTAGCCTAGCTCTGCTAACGTTACTTGAAATTCAACACAAAACAACGGAAAGGCGGAAATGCCACAAATGAATCCAATATAGCACGTGGAGTGCAAGCGCTTACAGTCTCAAACACCTACATCAGTGGTGGAATGTAGCGAAGTACGTTTACTCAAGTACCAGGGACGCTGAGGGGGCTGCAGCACCTCCTACTGGCAGGGGGCTGTGACTGCAAGGCAAAAAAGTTTACAAAACAAATCAATGAAAAAACTTTTGAGAGTAGCATTTTAGCATAGGCAGTCTATAAAACATTGTTGTTCAGTAATTGGTTGAAATCCAACCTTTTTTAAAATTATTTTTATGATATTTGATTTAATTTCCAAACATTCAATGTATTTTCTGTGTATCTGATGCACACACGCAGAGCACGTGCGACATGCTTTGAATGAGAGCAAGAGGACGTCTCTGTAGTGTGGAGTGTTGAATTCTGTTATTATTGTTTTCGGTTGCTGTGTGTGTGTGTGTGTGTGTGTGTGTATTATACAGTTCAGGTGCCTTGTTCGATTGCTACCTGTATGTTGTGTCTGTAGCTCAGTCAATAATAAATCGTCTTCTGATTAGGAATAAACTTGCATTGCGTGTGTGAACTGTCCTTAACTGAATATGATCTGCTGCTTTGACATACGGTATGTTGGTTTGCCGTCTGTTACAGTACACATTTGACGTGCTTGTACTTAACGGAAGTATTTCAATTTCATGCTACTTTATACTTTATACTTTACTTTATACTACTCCACTACAAATCAGTGTGAAATATTGTACTTTTTACTCCACTATGTTTAATTTTTGGCAACTTTACAAATTAATATTGTACATACAAAACAAATGATGACCTTAAAAAATATGATAAATTGTAATACATCAGTAATGATCATGATAATACAATATATAATAGTATATCACTCACAGGAGCAATTTTCACTTTGATAGTAATACTTCTGTACTTTTACCTGAGTAACATTTTCAATGCAGGACTTTTACTTGTCATTATTGCTACTTTTATTTAAGTAAAAATACGTCTTCTACTTAAAATATGAGTACTTATTCTACCACTGAACACTAGAAATTAGACCCACTCGTTGGTATGGGCAGCAAAGCACTCCAGCAACAAACTGTAACGTTACTACCCGCTTTTTCCAGGGTTAATAAAGACACCACACATTCTTTTGCTCTTTTAAATGGCAAAGGACATGGTGAGAAATTTAAACTGAATAATGTGATTGACCCAAGAACATTTCATACTGCAGGATTTATACCAACAAGACTTAAATGTTTTATATTCATTTATATAGATTTTCTGTTTGCAGCTCATACAGTATCTACTGTTTGAATCGACTGGGAATTTTAAGCTTAAATTAATTTTTGAGCTCAGCAGAGATAGTGACCTAATTCATATCTTAATATGTACTAATAAACTGATATGAAAAGATTGTGGTGAAATCTTTTGCCTTACTGCCAAACCCTACTTTACATTATTAAGTAGTATGGGATTGGAACATAGATTCTCATCTGTACTGCATTAATATAAAGTCTAGTGAGACAAGTGGTTGAATATAACCCACCTGTTAAGCCTCCACGTTTAGTTTTCTTTGTTTAATATTGCATCAATATGTTGTACATGGAAGTGTAATTGAATTTCTTTCAAGTTGTAATTGAACACGCTCTCTTTGTCAGAGTGAAAATATGATTTAACCTGTTCATCTCAGGTGTGAAGTCAGCTTTGTTATGTTTTTATACAGCAATAAAAATAGATCCGTCTATCCAACCCTCTGGTTTATCCTGCAGCTCAGGAAGAATATGCAGTTTTCCAAGAGGAGCTCTGTAGTAACATTGCAAATAAGTATTACCTCGAGTTTTTCCAAGGGCTTTAAATTCTTTCAGAGACGCTAAAGAGACTGCAATTGAGACAACAACTTAGTTTATTGGGCACTAGCAGCTCAATAGTATTGATTTGCGCCCACCAGCCAGTGGAATACCAATGACATGAAACATTGCAGCTAAAAAGGAACATGTTACGCCCTTCAGCTTTGCACTTTTTTTCCTCTCAGGCTGAATCTCTCAGCCTGCTTGTCAGCATTGTAATGTGGGATGTGAGTTGCCGAGGCTCAGTGTCCGGAGATATGTGGGAAAGCACATGATTGCTGCGCATAATAGACAGTGTTTCTGCTGTTCTTTTAATAGTAAAGTTGAACAGGTTTCTGCTATGCTGGATCCGATGAAGCAGATTCAGAGGACCTAGAAGGAGATTTTATTGGAGTTAAATTAAATTGAACCCACCTCAAAAAATGGACTATGTTTAAGTCAATATCACCACAGGGTCCCTTTGAGATCTGGGAACATTTAGAAAGGTTGGTCTTGATGAAATTCTCAAATGTTGTCCTGCATAAAAATCTATCTTTTAAATATGTCTTACATAGTACTGAAACCCATTTGCAATTGATGGATTTTCTGCATTTGCATTTTGTTTTCTAAATAAAAAGTGGTTGTCAGTTAATTTAATCCCAATTTAATTAAACACACACAGTCAATAGCTGATCTTTGGTTAATAGCTGTATGCTTAATTACCTCATTTTATTCGGACAATCATTTTCAGCTTGAGAAAATGTAGCCACACCTGTAAATCAAAGTGAAACACGCCCCACTGCTCCACATGAACTTCATGAGAGAGGCCAGTCTGGAAAATGAGGGTAATTATCACTGCAGTGGAAGAACCCTTTAAAAGGCAGGAAATTAATTCAACATTGGTATTTTTGCAGATAGCTCAATAGTTATATTTGTATCAGCTTTCAAAACAAATATGAAAAGGACATGTTTATGTATTTTCCATATGCAGATACTTCACAATGTAGGTGGAAACACATATTCTAGTGGAGAATAAACCTTTTCACATTTAAGCACCACCACTGTCATCTATGCAAAGAGATGATGTCTGATTTAGATTTCTTCAAACACTCAACCCTGCCATTTCAAACCGAGACAGAATGCAAATATCATGTGGCTCACAGAGAAAAGTCAGCATTAATGGCAGCTTTGGTTCAGCATAAATCACCTTTGAGCTATGAATGCTATTGCAGCTCTGGTCCAACATGCACAGAGCTCGGCAGAGTTCAGTAAAGCTAAGCAGACTTCTGAGGCTCTTCTCCCTTCCAACTTCCCTCTTGGGGTTTGAACATGATGCTCATTTGCTGAGCAGAACTTCAAACCGTTGATGGTTTCTTGTCTCCACCCTCTGCCCTCTCTGTCCCTGCTCTCTACTTGGGTTTTTTTTTTTTTCCTGAACACTGCTGGCTTTGATGATCCAGGATCCAGAGTAGAAAAACTAACTAGAGGAGGCAGAATGGCTCTTTGCATTTAAATGGCACATTAACAGAGAGGAGTTTCTTTTGATCGTGTGACTTGTTTGGATTTGTCAGCATTGGAGAGTCTGTTGTTGTGGAGGTACAGTAGATCTATCTACTGCTGAAGGGCCTATTCATAAATATGGTTACCAATCATAGGTATACATTTTCTTATAGTAAAAGATGGATGTCTGTGAGCATCTGTGAGGCAGCACCTCAAAACCTTCTTGGCAGGAGATTGAGGAGGATGGATGGGTGAATAAAGTGTGTGACTTGGCTTGACATGGGAGACTGTGGTTCAGTCAACACTGGTTTCTTTTACCCTGTTTAACCATGACTGCAACCTTTGCTAAAATGATTATGCTATAATAATACATAAACTATGCGTGACCAAAAATCAAAACCATTTCTTTTTTTTTACCCTAACCAAAATCGTTGTCTTACCTTAAGGGAGTAGTTTTACATTTAGGATAATGCACTTAATTACTTTCTTACCAAGAGTTAGATGAGAAGATCGATACCAATCGTTCAGAGCAAAAAACACCTGCTTCCAGTTTATGCTAAGCTAAGCTAATCGCCGCCTGGCTCCAGCTCCATACTTAACAGACATGTGGTATTGATCTTCTCATCTCATTCATTGCAAGAAAGCAAATAAGCACATAAGCTATTCCTTTAACCAAGTCGTGTGAGTGGGCAGAAACCCAACCAAACCTTAACTATAGTGGTAGCAAATCAGACAACAGTCATATGAATTATTTGTTGTAACTGCTGTAAGCATTTTGGAAGGCACTGGCCAAGATGTCATTCCACCTATATAGAGACCAGATCAGAAAATGCTAATATGGATCATTTTGGAAGACAATAATGAAAAACATTGTTCCATTTAGTTTTGAGGATTCTTGGTGATGTCGCCCTTAATGTTGGAACCATTTGTGTCCCACCTCCCGTAATCTGGGGGCCTGCAATTTGAAAATCTAGTCACTAAGGTGGAGCTAAGGTGGGACAAACAACCAGCCATTGTAAAATAAGGTACATTGTAAGACACTTTGCATTGGTTTTATCATTCAGGTACAGTGGTTAAAATAACCATAACTCGTGGTTTATGCAGGGTTCGTCCAAAGTCTTGAAAGTTTGGAAAGTGCTTAATTTCAACCGTTATGTTTTCAAGGTTAGGAATATGCCTAAATTTGAACATACTCCTTGAAAATGCTTGATTTTCAACATAATCTGGTGTTTCCTCATCTACACAATCACTCATGTAAAACAAAAATCTTTTAATATTTAAAATCAAACGATCCTGTCATCAAATTTGTTTGTTGTCTCCTGGCATTGATAGTAGTAGTTTAGATGTGATGATAAAGGCTTCCAGAGTCTGGAAATGTTTGGTGTAGGTACTTTGAAAGTGCTTGAAAAGTGCTTGAATTTTATTCTGGAAAAGCTGTAAAAACCCTGTTTATGGACTTTGGCAATAACACAGGTGATAACCTGACCTCAATACAGGCATTACCAACATACTGTAATATTACACAGTGACTGTAGTAGGATTTTCTTTTCTTACACCTTCTTTTACTGAGTTAATACAAATGTGTTGCTACTTCTTTGACAGAACATTTCATTGTGTATAGAACAACAAATTATGCTTTTATGAACTGGATGCTTGCATTAGATTTTGGCTGGCATTAATTGGTGACAGTAGAGAATGGACATTTTCTTCTGGTGAAAAATGTTGCAAACTATTCTGTGTAACACTAGGAAATAGTGACACTTGTCATTGCACTTGTTAGTTCCTCAGGTTCTGAATTCACTTTCTTTTATCAGACTCAGGGGTAAAGTTAAGGGAGAGACATAAACCGTGTGTGTGTGTGTACCTTGGGTGAGACTGACTGAGCCCACTAAATACCACAAGCAGACCATAGACAGACTCGAGAAATGAAAACAGGATGAAAAAATATATACTGGAGGAGAAAAGGCGATGTGTTGTGGGGAGATTCAGGACTGATAGGCTGAATGCGAGTGATAGAGCTTTTTTTATCAAAGTAACCAGAATTTTCCATGTGGAACTTTTACCTTCCTGTTGCTTTCATCCTCTTGTGGCACATTGAACGATAAAAACTCAGGACAAACAGTGAAATTGCACTTTGCGGTAGAAGAAAACTGCCGATAACAATGCCATCTAAAACTCCTGTCCTCTGTTCCTAAGGCTCAACCCTGAGCGCCACACATTGTGTGCATCATCTGTCATCAAGGAGTAACTGCACGTTTTTATCCTCGTGAATCAGCCACACCAGTACGATGCTATAGAAATGATGTTGACAGTACATGTTGATTGGCTTATTATGCAGCTAGACAGAGATGTGATTAGGCGGGCTCCATCTGATTCACTATTGTCTTTGGAGAACTGCTGCTGACCACTATAATCAGTTGATTCAATAGGCACGATTTTTCAATGGCGCATGTCATAATACAACTACATTCTTGAAATAGATTAAAATGGGAGTGGAGAAATTAATCATTTGTGAGCCTTGACAAGGGAATTATTAGCAGTAGAATCTTCTTCCCCAAGTGTGCCATTTTTCTAAATATATACACCTAATGGGGAAGAACACGCTGTAATGCAAGAATAACAGAGGTTCATTTTATTCTAAATCCTAAATAGATGTACCACATCTGTACACATTTAACAGATCTGTCTCGACTTTGACAACTCCTAACTGCGTGCTCAGTGATTTCTATTCTTTTTTCATATGACACCATGTCGTGTTCAATCACAGGCATGGGTTGGCATTTTAAATTAAGGTGCCCATTTTGTCCTCACATCTACAGGGGAATACTCTATCTCAGCAGCAGGTATGACAATAATGTGCCCGTCCCTCTGTAATTAACATGACTTTAATGACAGGCCTGTAAATAGAGGACGGTGTGAAGGTGGTCACGTCATTAGAGCGAGAGGCAGCAATATTTTGTCAGTGACAGGACCCACTCCATTGGCAATCGGATGGCAGCTCTCACCCAAGATGGACCTCGGTGTCATGGTTACACCCTTTTTATTATTGGTGTACATTGAATCGCAGCAGTGTAGGGTGGTAGGTTTTTAGAAAGGTTTTCTAAGAAGAAAGCTTTTTGAGGGCAAGGATTTGCCTATAGAGAGTACGCATTTGGGTCACAAAAATATAAACCATGGCTGACCCACAATTCATGTGATACAAGTCAAAATGAGCATTAAGTTCTTTAAGCATTAAGTTAACTCTTTTGATTCTAGTCACCTTAGTGGTAGGTAATATGATGATACATACAGTAAGATTTTGCCATACTGTTTATACCTGGTATCTATGCCTTTTAATATCTTTAGGTGTATTGTAAAATTGCAAATCAATGAGCAGGACTGCTTTATGGCAATACTATTTTTTTTTTTAGGCCTACCTTGATTTGTGAGGCATTTTATTTGCTAGATTAGCCAAAAACAGACATTTTTGTTTAGTCACTTTATCCTTTAAGAAATTCTCAATCGATTTTCCAGAAAATGTATTATGTTAAGATATTTATCAATATTGTCATATAAAATAACATATATACATATGTAATTACATATATATTCAGAGGATGATCCAAAGTGCCCACCGCTACATCAGCTAAGGAGCTAGCTTTAGCTTAAAACAGCTGGCTTTTGTTTGCTATCTATTATAATTTTATTTTATTTGTGTTAGCTAGCTAACTAGCCAGCTGGCTAAATTAACATTTGCTGATTTGCTTTCATAGTTTTGTGTATTTCTGGTATTTCTGTGCATTTACTGCCTTTCAGCAGTTAAAATAAGCTATTATATGCATTGTATAGCTTTTGAATTTCTGGAAAGCCAAAACACAGCATGGTGTCTCAAAGAATAGCTGAGTTTAATCTCAAGTTTCTCAAGCTAACGTGTAGCTAGCTACAGTATTGTACATTACACGCAAAAGCAGGTGATTTTTTTTTTTTAATGAAATTATTCAGTTTGCAATCAAAAATACCAACTCTGTTGAACTAGTTAATTAGGTTTAGCTTACAATATTAACAGTGGTTCACAAACAGTTGGCTGCCAGCGTGTACGTTAATGTTACCTAAAACCCCACTCCTCGTGTCCTCAAAAAGCTCTCATTCTTGCTTCACTTTTTGTGCCTGCAAATGCGGCTCTTGGGTCCTATGCTAACAAGGGGGTCAATCGCAGCGCCCTCTCTAAGCTCTCTCCAGTTTATGAAAGGCATTTAGAGTGGATTTGCATTATTTATTAGCTTTGCCTACGCCCTTCAGTGTTTGCTTGAGCTTTTAATACCTGGTATTAACAGCACACTGCGCTGCAAGTGACTTTTCCTACGAACAGGTCCCACTGCTCCAAAACGCCCTCCGCTCTCTGTTACTACCAGTGATTATTAAAAGAGTGCTCATACTCCCTGTTTACTTCTTTCTCTGACTACTTTATCTCTGTTCTCGCACATCAGTTCACACACCCACAGACACAGATATGCCGTCACTATTTTACAGATGTAAACAGCCTAGAAAGCCACACATAAAAGACATTTAAAACAGTAGTACAGGCTAAGAAAATTTTTAAATAGATGTGTATGTGAATCCGAATATACAAACTTCTTCGTATCTTGTTTGCTGTTGATCTAAATATACGTGACTTGAACAGGAATGTAGGAGCAGGGGCTGATTGTACTCCGCAGACATATGTTTTCACAATCTGCATCACTCCGGCTGTATTTATGGTAACAATGTTCTGGAGTTAAGTGAACAATATAAGTGCAAATGGATGTCTATGTGGCATAAGTCAACAGTTTTGGGTGAGGACTATGAGTAAGAGTGCCTTCCTCTACTTATATAAGTTTTTATAGCACAGTGTTGTGGCTAATAGCTCATATTCTGATTAAGGTCTTACTCAGGTTAAGCTGCTTACTTGCATGCATTTTCATATCCTTACCACAAATATCCCTGCGTACCTGAATTAATAAAATACTTCAAACATCACTTTAGATTTACTACTTACGAAAACAGCAAAAAACATGATAAGGTGTTTTAGTATTTGAGCTCTTATATTTAGGTTTGTAATAACTGGGATTAGGGCAACACTGAAAGTAAAAATGTTCGTGTTTTGAGCTCATATATTTGACTTTTTCTTATTAACTGTTATTATTTTAACATAATTTCTTGTGAGAAATTGGAGGGTAGTGAGATCTCGTACATGAGATGAGGTAATCAAGCCCATCCACTTCACTATTATTTATGTCCCACTTTGACCATAATAAATGTATTTTTTAAAAATATTAATATAATACTTAAATGTCCTTAATAATGATAGAATATGAGTATGCATTCATGTTTGGTTTTTAATTAGGTTTTTAGTTAAGCTGCACTGAGAAAGGATTTTTTTTTAATGGCACTGTTAGAGGAACAAATGGGTATGTTTGGGGTCATATTAGGGCCCATTATAGTTTTATTTCTTTTGGATTTAATGGCTGTCCTCTACACCTTTCCACTCTAAAGGCTGACCACTGTGTCTCCCTATTATCCCGACTCTTCCTCTCTTACCTCTTCTTCTTCCTCCTGCTCTGTCCATTGTTTCTAATACCTCTTTCTCTTATCTTCTGTTTTATTTCCCCTTTTTTTATTCCCTCTCCCTTCCCTCCTCTTCTTCCTTCCCTCAGGTGCTGACAGGCTATCTTTAGGAAATATTTCCATATCCCCTCGCTGCTTCACTGTCTCACTGTCAGTGTAACTGATATATTATATATTATAGGTTCCAGAGCTAGGATGAGTCATTTGCATATAATGGGCTGATAACTGATGTAATAATGAAAGCCTAGAGCCGTGCGCAGGAAGGATGAGGCTTTCAAGACTAATGATCATTTAAATAATGCACAATAAGTGATATTTTCCAGCCAGATCAAATCCTCCGGAGCTCTGTAGTGAGCAAAAGGAGAATACACAGGAAATCTACAGTTTGACTGAACTCCAGAACAAAGTCAAAACCCTTCAAAGAACTTTGTCGACTCCTTAACTCCTTTAACTGGCACCTGCTGAGACCACACGATCTCTGACCTCTGGCCCTGAAAGACCACAAACATTTTAAAACTACCAAAACTGAGAGACTTTTTTTATGCCCAAAGGTCTCCGAAGGAATTCAGTCAGTAACGGAAATAAACTACTTTGTGAACCCTATGAACCTAAACATGACTATAATAGCTGCTACAAGTAATTTGATGACAGAGGCAACCGCTTGGGTGCATTAGTGGGGGTATTTTTGGCCTACATCAGCTGTCACAGATGTGCTACTTGAAACTGTGTTTGTGTATGCTGCCAGTTTGTATTTTACTTGCAACTAAAATGAGCCAGAAAATGATCATTGTTTTTGCATAACAGGTTTTGAATTCAATACGTTTTGCCAGATTCGAACAAAACGGCGGCGTCTCATGCTCAGTCGCCCACTGTTCATATCACACTGTGAGTTTGTAACTGAAATTTAATTAGACAAAACAAATGTGCTGAATACTTTCACAGTAACTGCATTGAGGTACTATCTATGACATTTCATGCACTGTAAAAGTCATGTTTTAGCACTGCTAGCATGATTTTTGTGACATTGCACATGGGCTAATAACCAGCAAGCCTTCCAAGATGGCAAAGCAGCTATGTCTGGAGGGTGGGCGTGTGTGTGATGTTAAAGTTGTTGCCCTGTGTTGCTATTAAACAGACTTTCTTTCACTAAAGAGCAGCTTTCCTTAACCCTGACTCAGGCGACTCAGCTGTTCCATCACTGTGTGAACCAGCCTCCTCCGGCCAGTCGGCTATGCTTTATTTCACCTAAGCACCACATTCCTCTCACATCACTCGGGCGTCTTCCCTATTTTGGTTGTTATATCAGACAGCTTCCTTAACATGTCTCCAGTCCTTGAGTGATTCCCTGTCCCTCATATGGACACTTCTTATATCCCTGTGCGAAGCTTTGCCACTTCCCCTGCCCTGGTGAGTGTGAGGGGTTTTCCTACCCACTTCTGATGTTGATATCCCTCTCCTTTTATACCGTCTCCATGGAAACGCTCAGCTGTCCGATTAAACTTTTGTTTTGCCTTGCTCTTCTGTCCTTTCATTCCGGGGGCCCCCATTGGGCTGCTCCAGAAAAATGCCCGGCTGGTTCATGCTGCCTAGGTGAATACAGTGGCTGAGAAGGCCATCTCATGGCTGTCAAGCATGGAAAACACACCAGATGAGTGTGAACGCTCAAAACATTAGCTTGTGTTCAGACTGACAATAGCTCACTGGCAGAATAATGCAAGGAGCTGCGTTGGTCAGGATTGTGAACCTCTGACCCCTCCAAACTCTGAAATATGAATTTACTTCTTTGGCTTTTACAGGGTATCTGCAGGTCTTGATAAGTCTTAAACAGTACTGAATTCAGTTCCCTCAAAAAAGGCCTTAAACGTAATTTAAAAAGTCAAAAATATTATTAAATTTCATTTACAAAGGTATTGGATATCTTTTCTCTGACACACCTATAAACTAAAAGTGGGATTGTTGTGACAGTGGATAGTGCTGCAGGAAGCGGTTCAATCCTTTTTAGTGGAGTTTCAGTGAGAATCATCAGACCTGCAGCAAACACTGTCACCACTGCAGCCGCAGTAGCTAGGAAGCTCATCGTACCATAATGTGCAAGTGCGGATTTTAGCAAAAACTTCAATGAACTTAAATGAATGAATAATTTTTCTTTGGTTAATCCATCAATCCCTTTTCTGCCACTTATCCAAGTCCAGGTAGTGTTAATTATATTAACATTATTATGATATAATGATGAATAATTCTCTTTTATATAATTACTTTTATGCTTTGGCCGTTATGACTGTGAAACAAGGATTAAAGTTCATTCGATCTGGTTAAAAACGTCTTTAAAAGTCTTACTTTTAATTTCGTGCTAAGAGAAGGAAGCTACTAGCCATTGCTACATTATACATTATACACTGTATTTATACATTTTCTATGTATACATTTTAAAATAAATCATACGTAGACACAGCCTTTGTTCTACAGCCACCAAATTGTGGGAATGATTTATTAAGGAAAATACTCAACACGTCAGGGATTTAATTACAATGGAGCGGTTAATATTGTTGAGCTAAGAAATTCTCTCCCCTCTCTTCACTTGCTTTTTGTCTGAAGCAGCAAACAGAGAGAAAAGTATAATTGGTTTGAACACTTTGTTCAAAAATACATCAGGAGCAGACATGATATATTGTATTATTTCATTCTGAACGTAGGGCTGCCGGTTTTTAACTGGGTTTGACTGCGAGTATTTGAAGTTCAATGCTGATCATTTCTGATGTAGGCCGCCGTTAGCTGATGTTTTAAACGTTGTCCCATCCAGACCAAGAATCTTCAGGAGATTACAAGTGGTGCAAGCAGTGTAGGCCCATATGTCATTTCAGAAATGGATAACATGAAGAAAAAGAAAAACAAGAGCAGTATTGGCAGATACATAACTAAACTAATATATTGGTCTTGCCTTACTTTTTAATGCCTGTACCATTTTTCCTCCTCACTCCTCCTGTGTGATGAATCCCTCTCTGTGTGTTAGTATTCCCCACTACTCCATTTCCTTTCAGCTCATGTGTTGCGTATCAGTTGCCCCTGTGGTTGCCTGACTCTCTTAATTCTCATCTCCGTCTGTGGCTTGCAGCTCTCTTTGGCTGCAGGTTGTTGTTGTTGTTGCCTATGCAGCGGCTGTCTCTTCCCTCCGAGCGGCAGATAAAATTCTGGTTGACACAGAGGGATGACATGGGAGGGTTATCGGCCTCAGAACAGGCAGCCCCGGTGCACCGCTTCCCCACGGTCGGCTTCCCCACATGGGTAATTGGCTTCTTCTTCTGCTGCTTCTTCTCCGTCGTCTTCTTGCCTGCTGCCCACTGATGAGTGCTTGTCGCTATCTCTCTTTTTCTTTCATTCTCACGAGCTCTTTCTTGGTCATCTCAACTACGGTGAAATTGAAAGTTTGTAGGATTAAAATTTGAAATGGCGCTGCAAAACATCCTCTACACTCCGCTTGGTGTTTGAAAAAGCTGAGGCAACGTGGGAAATAAGGCTGCCAGTGAAGATGATGATGTCAAAAGGAAATATATTCACTCTCAGCCACTCGCATCCAAATGTGAAAGCTCTCTCTGGGGATGGAAACACATCATTTGGCTCCCTTTTAAACCTGTTGAAGTACTGCTAAAGTGTTGGCTTTACTCTGCCCGACTGGTGACCTTTTACCTCTTCTGTACTTTACTTCTGTATTGAGTTTACAGTAAAATCTCAAATAGGAATTTTATTCACCTCAACTGCATTCCATTTTTCTGACCTGCTTCTATTTTATTTTGAAGTTGATACTGGAAGCTGTTAATGCAAACTCAACACTTCCTTCATGTTTAACTGTCGTCATGATAAATTAATTTTAATGTGCATTTTTACAGCACTGGTTAATGTGACAGAGTCATGTTACCAATCGTTTGCTTTAAGTTCCTCTTCTCTGACAGAGATATTCACTAATTATCTCCTGTCACCTCCATTTGGCAGCTTTTGGATCGCTACTCATGAGCTACCATTAATGAAACTCAACACTTCCAGCACATATGTTGCACATTAAAAGCTTTCTAGCAGCACAAAGGACATAATCCTTTTGAAACATCCTTTGAAGGTACTTTACTATCTGTAAACCCAGTTGAGGTGAGCATGATCATCCTCCTTGGAAAAACTGTTATTTTCCACACAAACATGGAGAATAACCTACAAATTGAATGATTCACTGTACAGTGGAAATATGAATCGCACAAACCAATAACGGGTATAAGACATATGCCGCTAAATGAGGACAAATTTGCAGAGGGGTGGTGATAAACTGATGCAATCATCTGAAATAGTTACTTGACATATTTGAATGTACTTTGGTGGAGGCTTGCTCTTCTTTTCTTCATTACTACTGAAGCATTACATTTTCATTTTTATGCCTCCACGCTGGCAACAGCTGTGGTCGCAGACACGGAACACCGGGTCAGTTGTCTCGGGCCCTGGGTCAAGGGAGCCCAAAACCTTTAAATAATCTGCTCTGGACAGACATGGATGTAAACTGCAACTTCACTGGTTGGTGGAAGCACACAAGTCGCAAGGCGGTGATTCTAGTTTAATTTAGTGTGAGGAATAGAGCAGTGCAGAAGGGAAAATCATTTTTAAAACAATAACTGGAATAAAGAATAAAGATATGTGTTCTCCGATGAGGGGTCTGGAGTTGGGTAAAAGCAATCAATAATAATAAATGAAATCAAAGCCTGTATCTTCCATAGTTCTTGGATATTTGTTAAGCTACCGTCAATGAAACTCACCGCTTCCTGCACAGATGCTTTCCAGCAGCTCAAACAACAAACATCTGCAGGAAATGTTGAGTTTTATTGATGGTAACTTATGGTAATGCATAAAAATGTGAAGATGGCAGCTGGAATTAATTAGTGAATTCAAATAGAATTCTGTTAAAAAGAGAAACTCAGAGCAGCAGATTGGTGAGTATGGCCACGGGTATCAGAAATGAATGGCCAATATTTGAATATTGACCTTTAGTAGAGAATTCAGGGCATATACACATACTGTAACTAAAATCCTTAAGAATTGTTTTTAAAATGTTTTACTTTCAGAGGAACTTCCTTTGGCTTTTTCGTTTTACTTTCTAGACAAATCTCGACACGCCTTTTCTTATAAATCCAGAACTTGCATGCAGCCTTGTGACAAGCTGGCAATTACTTCTGGTTTCTGTCTTTGCACTTGTTTGCCTGCTTGTCTTTGATTTACTAGATAGTTCCCACACTGCCTGTTAAAGTCAAGCAACTGAGAGGCTTCCGAACACTCGGAGCGATGCTTGGAGGTGCACCCATGGGTACCTCATGGTTCCTATGCTGTGCTTTACCAGTGGATGGGGGTTGTCTTGGCTTTCCCCCTGGCACATCTTTATGCTGAGATGAACTGACATGCTCTCCTGGAGCAGCCGTTGGAGGAAGAGAGAGAGAAAGCGAAGGAATCCACACTTGGCAGGGCTAATCCAGACTTCAGGATGTGCTGTTCCAGGCTGCTGTCTTTAACCGGGGGCTGCAACTCCCACAGAGAAGAATGCAAGACTTTGATTGGGCCGCCCACACTATTGCAATGTTTTGGCCAGAGCTGGAGGCTTACTTGTATCATAGTTGCTGCAGTGCACTTTTTACTTAAGGCCAGAGTGAAACAACGAATAGAGGGTTGCGACCTTGAGAATTGCCTTCGGGTTAGATAAGCATAGACTCTGCTTTCCTGCACTCACTCTGCTCCACAAGGAGAACAAAGACCTCAAAGAGACGTTGCTGCAAAAAGAAAAACCCCAAAATCTCAAGCAGAAAAACAGTGGACTGGCACACCACTTCATTATATTGTAGTGATGGTCAAGAAAAATCTCTAAAATTCCTCACAAACCCAATTAAGTCTGTTTTCATTGCTTAACAATGGCTTAGATGAATCTGAGCTGGGCAATTTATTCTGTCATGTTTTAATTGGATTTGGAACAATCCTTCTGATTAGACAAAGTTGGAGTTGGTGGAGGGGTTTTTAGTTTGCTCTCCAATATTCTCCAGAGTTGGATACTAAACTCCCCAACCATCTGAAAGGGTAAAGACTTGCGATGGCACAGGGAGATAAGGAGAGTTTATTTCCCCAAACAGGCGGAAAATTAATTGGACAAGAGGGTTGTGTAATCCTGTTTTCCACAGTCCGTAACCACCCTTGTCCTGGGACTGCGGACCCAGGCACTTCAAAGCCCGGGCAAAAAGACCTGACAGAGACTGAGCGAAGTCCACATCTCAACAGTACATCGCCTCCACCCCCTCACTTTCTCTCTTTCGCTGTCTAGCTCTTGCTCTATCTCCCTTCCTTTTCCCTGGTTCACTAAAATACTGTAAAGATAGAGAATATGAGAGTGATAAAGTAATTAAAAGTCAGGAAACTTTCTCTCTGCGCTGCACATCGAATTAGTTTTTTGAGTAATTTTTGCCTTTAAGTGGTCTTTGAATGCTGCATTAGTCCTATCTCTAAAGGAGCTGTAATGAATTAGTATTAAATTTGTGCAGGTCCTCAGTGTCTTTTGTTCTCCCTTTCTTCTAAATGGGGCGAGGGCCCTAAAATATCATAAAACTACATAGGGTAAGGTAAAAAGTTCCCCCTGAGCAAAGGACCATTCAGAAGTGTCGGAAGTTTTTTTTTTTTGTTTTTTTTAAATTCTCATCTCAAAATATAATGTGTGATCCCCACTTCCTGCAGGTACATCTCTACAGCTGTGATAACAGAGCTTTTGTGTCTCACACCTGTCAACTAGAAACACAGATGGGAGGGGGGGTTATCATGCCTTTCCTGCGACAAGAGGGAAAATGTTTCCATAAAAAAAAAGACCAAAAAAAAGGGAGAGCAGTCTGTTACAGGTACTGTTTGGAGAAGTAATCATCAGGTGTGTATGTGTGTAGTGTGCAGGATTAGGGGCTGAGTTTATCCTATTAAAAAATCAAATATTGTTGAGATGGTCGTTGTCCTTTCGAGTAATGGATATGAAGCATTTTTGAGAGGCTTTTTCCGTCTTTGCAAGGATAATATGTTGAAACTGTCTTTATAATTGAGCTGGAATGAAAATGGTGAAATTACATACATAGTGGCCACTGGTAACTTCAGTTGAAGATTAAGTAATATTGCTCTTTCGAAGCTTATTGCCGCACCCCTTCAAGATTGTGCTTGAAACAAAGTTGTTCGTATATCATGTTGTCCAAACACATCTAAGGGCAAAAGTGTTTATACGTGTTCCAACTGGCCACCCTTGAAGGTGGGGCAAAAAGCCTACCATCCCCCGAACGCCCCCAAACTCTCTCCAAGAATCTGGTGTATTTTGCATGTCTTTGTGGTCCTGACACAGTGAATCGGACAAGAATGTAAAGAATGAAAGGCTTGAGAAAGAAATTCGACCCCTGCCTTACATTCAGACCTCCTCCACACACCTGGCCAATCACTGCATGAAGTGGGCAGGATTATTGGATTGTCAGGTTTGGAAAATATTTTTTTATAAAAATAAAAAAAAACCTGAGTGGAAACGCCATAAAGTAAAACACAAGTTTAAGTATTCACAAAAAGATTTATTAGTTTTGGCTGAGGTGGAAAAGTTGGTGCATCGATAAAAAAGAAAATGCAACAAAGTGCAATGAAAACAGACTTAACGAATAAATCCTGACGTATCTGAAGCATGTGACTTTCACGTCACTCAAGCTTTGGTGTGGCGCGATAAGGATACATTACAAACTTGAATGCCAATCACGTTTTCCACATCGTTTTCATTTGTTTGAGGTTAGACTGAGCTCTTTTAATTATGTCATCTCGTTTCGCCCTCTTCTTCTGCAATGGTTTAATGGCACCCGGCTGGAGAATGACTGCCACCAGCTGTTTATGTCAATGCGCCCAACTCCTAACATTTGCATAACATTAGTGGATGTAAATGTGCATTAATTTGCATTTACTTTTGCTGATTTTTTATAAATTAAAATTTACTCTAAATTTGAATGGAAACTTGACTATTGTTGAACGATCTGACAAGTACTTTGTTTTAACCTTATGTATATGTAAGGCATATACGATTGGGCTTGGCATTGAACCTTAATATTTGTGTTACCAAATGAAATGTGTGGCATTGACTGTCTGCTCGACTGAATGACTGATTTATTTCTGCAGTTCTTGTACGGTTGCTTTTGTTTAGACATCCTTTAACATTTGAGGACTGTAGCTTTAACTGTTTCTTTTGTTAAATGAAAATGAAAAATTCTCAGAGTAAGGCATCAAAAACATTATTGGCACTGAAGCTCAGGTATCGTCCTAGCCCTAGCATGTGGTAGATGTTGAGGTCAGGTATTGTGTAGCACTTGCGTGATTCATATGAAGGACAATCTAAGGGCAAAAATCACCCACAGTAGATTCTCACCACCTAGGTGGAACTGTTGACTGTAAAAGTCTGTAAAAAGCCTCAAGCAGGTTCCCTTTTTGTTGAGTTAATCCCACCAAAAATGTTGCAACCTGTTTTTGTGTGAGTGTTTGTGTGGTCATATGCTGTATGTATTTAAAAGAGTGGACAGGAGTAGTACAATTACCAGTAAAACTAAAGCAGTGCTCTTTAATCTTAAATTGATCCACCCTGTCTTCAAAATCTTCAGTCTCTGGAAGATCGAAATCAGTCTGCTTTTCTTTCCCATCTCAGCTCAGCTGTGGCAGCAGTTTTTCATCTCAACATTTTGAGCTTTGTTATTGTTCAGAGTGCAGTACACGGTTGTGATTAATAGAGTATAATATAATGCACCGAGCGTATATACCGCCCTCCTTCAGTACAGACTGTCATAAAGAAAAAGAAAGAGAAAAATAATGAATGTAAGCAGCAAGTGGATGGATAGGTTTCATCGTGAGGAAAAATAAAACAAGATGCTCCTTCCTCAGATTAAACCGCTGCAAATGTCAAACTGAAACAAAAAGATAAATCAATATATAAAGTAAAGATACAGTGGACTGTTGGCATTGAAGTGATGTAGCCCTATTGCCTAGACTTACCAGGAAATACTGCTTGAACATTCACCCACATTAACCAATGAACTCATGGAAATTAACATTTTTAGTGGTGCATAAACTAGAGAAGTTGTGTTACACAGTAGCCTTAGTCAAAATAGCTTACAACTGACAATGAATAGTAGCGTGATAGAGGCCATGATCAGGGCTGGACTCACCCACTAGGGTACCATAGGGCAAAAATTAGTTGTGAGTCCCTATTTAGCCCCCACCACACCAAGGTAGTTTGATTATACTTTGATTGAATGCAAATTTATTTAAGAACATGCACCATGTAAGCCCAATATCAACTGAAATGTTAAATGTGTTGAAACTAGAATTTGACACATCACCCTTCTCTACAAGCCACGGCCTCAAAATTAGGCAACAATACCAAGAGTCTACAGCCATGCTAGCGGTTCTAGGAGGGTGCTTTGAACTAAATGGTAATGTCAGCATGTTAACATGCTCATAATGACAATGCTAATGTGCTATTTTTTTTGCTGGTATAATGCTTACCATGTTCACCATCTTAGTTTAGCATGTTAGCATGCTTACATTTGCTAATTAGCACTAAATACAAAGTACATTGAGGCTAATGGGAATGTCATTAATTCTGCAGGTATTAGTTTATAAACCAAATTATTGGACAAATTCAAATTTTGAACTGATGATGGCTCTCAAAAGTTGAGGTTTATCCTGAGGGGAACATGAATGTCTGCACCAAATGTAATCGAAATGTTTCCAATGATTGTGGAAACATTTTACTCCAAACCACAAATGTCAACCCCATGGTGGCACTAGATGAAAAGTCAGGGGATCCCCAAGGTCATTAGGATTCATCCTCTGGGCACCATGAATATCTGTACCAAAAAACAAAAATGCGCTCGAGAAAACGTCAGGGTCTATACAAAATGTCATTGCAATCCATCCAAAAGTGGTGGACTGACCAACATTGCAATCCTAGAGACACCCAGCTAACGTGGCTAAAAATGCAGGAGCGGCCTTAAGGCCCTTACTGTTCATAGCGTGCTTTAGTGATGCGTATTACCAAACAAATTAGCGATGATTGACATTACCACAAAGCAGCTGCCACATAGTAGACCTGGGGCCCTTGGTGCTCTTGAGGGTCTGTGTTCCCACAGGCAGTTGCCCACTTTGCTGGGTTGGTGATGCCTTGGTTTGACCTTGGTCTTGGGCAGGAAGGAGAGAAATATGCCTCCCTGCTCAGAGAGACTCACTTTTTATTTCTCTCGAGTTGGTACGACTATTCAGCATGTACCAATTTTCAGGTGTGCATGTGTCTCACGGTTGCTGTGTTATGTATTAAATCTTCTTTTTCCCCTCCCACTCGTTCTGCTGTTGAGGAGTTGTGCTTGTTTTTAGACCTTGTCGGGTGTCAACAAAACTCGAGTGGGATGTTATGAGAGAGTGTCTTCTCACCAACAGGATCTCATTATTTTCAAGGTGCCCTGGTTCCTCAGTAAGGGAACAGCAGCATTCAGTATTTCCCATACATTGATTTATTTGTGGCAGCCCGCCATAATATCAACATTGACTGCCACGTATTGATTTTCTTTTTTTTTTTTTACTATTTACAACGGGTAAAATCTTATTCTATTGTAGAGCTGCACGCTCTCTCTCTCTCTCTCTCTCTCTCTCACACTCACTGACTCACTCACACTCACACGCAAACACATTGACAACTGACCCGTCTGTGAATAGCCCCTCCTCTCCGTGCACACTCTGAATCAAAACATGATCATGCACAGGAGGAAAGACCGTTTGTGGCTTTTCCCCGCAGAGAAGACGGCTGGCCGAATTCCTGAATAGAATCAATCCGGAGTTGACGAATGGTTAGCATCATGAACACCGCTGCACAAATTTGTCCAAAACTGATGCATTCAACGTAACTCTGATAAGTTAGTCTACCTATGTTCTTAACACAATGCTGTCAATCTCAGAGACCCAACTCTTCAAATAAGTTATTAGCAAACATGTAAGGTACCTAGCTAGTAAGGATAGCTATAAGTTAATGTTAGAATACAGCTGGGTTTTCGTGGTTAGCACACTGTAGGGTTGGGCGATATGATGGTATATACCGTGTGACGGTAGAAATGTGTCCACCAGTAGAGATTTGGCAATACCGTTTCCACCACGGGAGCCATCCCTTAGTGTCTCTGCTGTATATTCGAGGCAGGCTATGTAGCAAATCAGGGCTGGATTCCCGCGTGATCTTGCGAATCCAGCTGCCTCGCAAGGTAACGTGATTTGGGCAGCAGGACTGCTTACCACGTGACGTCAGAGCAACAGTTGGTGGCTGTAATGCACCTCTAAGCTGGTTTGCCAACCACTGCAAAAGAAGAGAGCGACAAGAAAACATGGAGGGGGAGAGTGAAATTGGAAATACAGAGCATGAAGTACGGTATGGTTATTTTAAACCATTTCTTAATTGAATTTACAGAACAATTACTGTATCGTGATATATACCATTACCATGATATAAAATTACATATACCATGATAAAAGATTTTGACCATATCGCTCGTGGGTGTGCCTCCTTCAGGTAACCAACCATCTAAGCATTTGTTCTGTTCAAAGTTAGGGGAAGATCTAACGTTGAAGATCAAAGTAAGCGCTCTACAGATATTGAGCGTGATCGACGAATATCTTTTCTTGTAAAATTGAAACTCAAACTTGTCTTTGTAAAGCCAGTGTTTTCAAGAGTTTCAGTACATCTGGGGGAACCTGATAGAAGTTGATACAAGTTGAAAGAAGAGAAAACTGTAGGCAGAGAGGAGAAATAGGAGGAACAAAGTGAGATGAGATCATGCGACAGTTTATTATGCAGATGAGGAGAGTCAGCGACTCCTAAACTGTCTGAGCGTTTCCTAATTCATCACTGTCGCTTTCGGTGCGCGTGTGTGTGTGTTAGTTACGGTACAGCAGAGCATCTGCGTGGCGGCCACCAGCTCTGATTGATCACCCTTCTGCAGACTACAGGAGCACATTCCTGGGGCCATGCTGCACCCACGGGTGCCTCAGAGCCTTGATTAAGGCAGAGATGACCCCAGAAATGAGTGCCACTGGAGGGTTCACCCTCTCACATTGTTCTTCCTCTTTCATTCTCTCTCCCTCTTTCCGTCTTTCCACCCTTTCAGATTAATCTATCCGCCCCCCTCGTTCACCCATCTGCTCATTTCTTTCTTTCTTTTTTCCTTTCTCTCTTTTTCCACTCTCTTCTAATGTCCAGCCACTTGGCATCTTCTAAAACGACTTCCCTCCTACTTTCTTTTCTGTCCAGTCTTCATTTCCCACGTCTATACTTGTCTGATTTGATTTCATCAGTCCTAATGTTTTTGTTCCTGGTTCAACCATGCAAAGCACTTTGTAAGTTTGTTTTGAAAGGTGCTGTATAAATAAAGTTCATTATTATTATTATTATTATTATATTATATGCAGGTCTTTTTCTGTTCTACATTTCGTCAAGTGACAGGCTTCAGTATGTTTGCAGGATTAATGGTAGTTTTTTTTACTAGTTGCTAGTTGTCATTTACATTCATCATTTTGTAGTTAGTGTCACATTTAACTAATAAGCATTAACCCCCAAACCAGCTTTTCTTTTCTTAAATAGACCATTCTAGACAGTAGTAGTAGTAGTAGTAGTAGTAGTAGTGGACAATTCAACCCTTGCTGGCACCAAGTCATGAATAAATATATTAAAGTTCAATTTCTCTCCAGAAACAGCAGAGTCACAAGACTGCCCTAGAGAGATCTGAAAGCTTAGTTTACTCAAAATTGTGGCCTTTTTTCTGCTTTGGTTATTGGCAAAAAAAACCAAAAAACTTGAAACTGTCACAATAGTTGGAAGTTGTGGGAAACTTGCCATCTGTTGAACCTTTCAGACAATCAGCATTTTTAATAAAATCGAGGCCTTAGTTCCACAGAAAATTTAGCAGGTAATTTAACAATTCAAAGAACATTAGGAAAAAAGTAAACCCAGAGCAAACACTGAACAATGGTTAAACAGCACATCGAGTTGCTTATTTAGTAGATAATCCAGCTGGGATTGCGTCTTCGAGCCGATCTTCTTCTACTGCGGGGTCGGCTTCCCGACTTATCTACTGTTAGTTACAGCAACAATATGTGGCAAATGCTCAGCTCATTCTCTACAAACCCACAGACAAATACAGACAGTGCCCGGTCCCATTGCACATAGTCCTGACTGTCAGGAAGTAGGCTGTGGGTATAAGCCTGCCATTGGCCGACTATTTCAGTCGGAATTCTCCTCCCCTTCCGCTATCTGCGTGTTACTGTTTACACTATTTTGCAAGGGCACCGTCACTGCATCCTGGGCTTAGCACCGCCAAAGACGATTGTGATTGGTTTAAAGAAGTACAAACAAGCCAGAGCATTTTTCCCCCTATACCAGAATGATAATGGGTTCAGCCAACTCTGGCACACAACTAAAACAAAGGTGTGGAAACGAAGGTCTGGCTGTGTGAGACTACATTGCACCTAGCTAGGAGTGGTGTACTTAAAATTCTTACAGTGCTGAGATTATCATGATAACTAGATCATTCAGTTTCATCACGTTTCACAGCTATTACAAAAACAAAACAAATGCTCTTCTTGGTTTAGTTGTAACCAAAGTGTCCCATGCCTAACAGTGAGTGTTTGAGCATCACTCAGTAACAGCTGCAAGACTGCAAGTTGACTGAGTGGCTGAAGTTGAGTGGGGAGTGACGGGTGACAAGTTTCTTTGTGACAGCTGACAAAATAATACATCTAAGGAGTTGCTAATGTCATCATATTTCAAATTGGACTGGTCATAGGTTTAATGGGTGAATCCATACGGAATGAAAAGCTGCAGATATTTTGACTCTGACAGCTGATGGGAAACACCTGCTGTGACAACACTGATTGGGGAGTGACCAGGAGTACAGCATGCTTGAAAATGTCAAGCCTTACTGTAGGGAGTTGTGTTGAGTTTTCTCTCCTCTGATTTAGTGAAGATTTACTCTTTAAAGGGCAAACCAACGTAACAGAGAAATCTACTGAATCTTTGTGTGTTGCTTTAGTTTTCTATTCCCCCTCCTCCTTTTTCCTTTTCCTTTCTCCTCCATCATTTCCATCTCTGGCGGGCTGCTGGCTTAGAAAGCAGTGGCTGATGGCTGTGAATTTGTCTTCCATTAGAATGGAGCGTTCCCCAGGAGTGTCACCGGCTCGAATCATACGGCTGCTATTACATCCCGAAGGCATTACATTATTTATCTTTCCAGCTGACACCTATCACCCGTAGTGACTGCTCCGCAGCCCCGCTGACATTCCTGCTGTCACCCCACTGCCGCAGCCCATTCGCCCCACATTAACATCTCCGGATCCCCGGGGTACCCAAACATGCACTTTCCTCAGTTTCACTCAGTGGTAAGAGCCTTCAAACTTCCCCAGCTGAGGTATGAGAAATAACACTCCCCAATTCTTTGTTCCTCACTCCTCAGTCAATCAGTAAAAAAACAATGAAAGTCAGCTGCTTTTGATGTACAATTTGGGAAAGTTGATAATTCTTTCAGAGAACTTCAAACGGCGTGGAGAAATGCCAGCAGTCCAAGTACATTAGCTACAGTACTAGCACTTAGTTCTGCATAACAAACACAGCCTGACCTTGATCCAAAATGAATGCACTCGCCACGTAACCACACACTCCTCTATCTCACGCACACAGAAACACAGGTCAAGGGGCAGCGGTGTATTGTTTCCTATCTCTTGTGGTTTTTCCTGCACCGTCTCTCTGAGTGTCTTCCAAACCCTCTCTCCTGTCATGGATTAATTGGATTTTTGACCCAGTTCCAGTTTGCTCCCCTCCTTCTCCTCGTGCTCCGCTTGGGAGCTGTCATGAGATAGTGTAAAATGCCTGTGTGTGTTTGTGGGTCATCAAATGTAAGGACTTAGTGTGTTGTTGGCTACCTCGTTTCCAGTCTGTTGGGACCCTTTGTCTCCCTGCCACCCCCCATGTCACTCCCCCAATAGGAGGGCAACAGCCGGCGCACAAAGCCGAAGTCCCTTTTTGAACCCCTCCACACACACACACACACACACACACACACACACACACAAAGACATATTCCCCCTCCTTCCCCTCTCAATTCCAGCCACTTGCTGCCTTGTCACAACTATAACAGCCACTGCCACTAGCACTGCTATTGTTCTCCTGGCATTTTGGGACCACGCTAGGGGGCTGTTGGCGTTAAGTTCATCTGTAGTGCACTGCGCAGAGAGCCAGTAAAGGAGACGAGACAAGGAATTGCCCCGACTGCATGGCTGAAAACTCGTGTCTCTCTCTTTTATTTGTTGTTCTACCTCTGTCGCCCTAAATCAAGCCCCTGCTCTCTGTAATAAAACTGATGAGAAGGCCGTCTTGGGATGCCTCCGCTGCCTCTCCTGTGCCTGATCATGCATTATTGTCGAAAGGTTCCTTTTGTCTGCACTCAGACACTTGCGCTGAAGCACATTTCACAATAGAGTGCGTGACCTTGCGCCGAACAGGGAAAAAAATAATGAATGTAATTGAGGCAACTTTGTGTGGATATTTCCCTGTGGGCTCTCATCAGGATTTTTCATCTCTGTGTTTGCTTGTAATTACAGACCTGAGGCTGCTGCAGAGGATAGGGTCAGGTTTTCGCAGCTCCTTTATGGACATTTGTCTGCTCTCCAGCCATGATTTGTAGGCCGTCGGACCGCTCTGCTCCCACCGTTAGCGGATCTGAGGATTAAGAGTTCCGCTCATAAATGTCAAATGATAAATTTCAGAACAGCGTGCATTTTCCCTCCAACTTCAGCCCAGATGCTTGTTATGCTGATTTATTACTATTGATTTCAATTTCCAAGGCTTTATTTGCTGGAAGCTGTACCATTAAAACTGCAGCCACACAGGATATGAATTAAGATCCCGGGGATTACAAATGCTTTTCAATTGTGTCTGGCAGAGCAATGACTTCTGAATGAGCAACACTCTGCGTGTGTTTGTGTGTGTGCGTGCATCTGTGAAAGTAAATGAACTCAAAGTAATGCCTGCTTTTTGTTTGGCCCATTTGAATCCCGCAGCCAGGCTATTGGCTGGTTTTGTGTCTTCTTGCAGCCAATTGGGTTAGTGTGGGCGATTTTAAATAACTCCCAGCCACAGCGTTGCGTGTGGTACGTTAAGCCGTTAGTCCGTTGATTTAGTCCCAAAAGGGATTTGAAAGGCCCCCTGTCAGTTAACGGTCCGCCTTTCAATGACACATTTAAAATTTAAACCACCCTGTTTTTTTATTCAACAGGGTGCCATGTGTTTTGGCTTGAGATTAAGAACACATACAGGTTCATTGTTATTTGAAGGGCCTCAGTGAATGTTGCAGGCCTGCATTAGTGTGCCCCCTGCTGCCAGTTTGAAGCCCCCAACCATGTCTACTCACAGACTGAGGGCTGCTTTTTATATTTGGAATTCAAAAATGTATCTTGTCATATTAATCTTTATTTACTTGCTGATTTGGAGTTAAGGCCATCTCAAGATGGTTTAAAGGGATAATGTGGTTCATATTGGCATATGAAAAGAATTGTCAGCCAGTAAAGATTCTTCTACCTCTGATGTGATGGATGTACTATAACTGTTTAATTTTGTACTTATTGTAGAACTAATTATTACAATTTTCTTTTTCTGGATTTCAATTAAAACAAAAGTATGGATACCCAAAGCATTTAAAATTAAATGAATAACTAATACATTATTAAATAAATAATTATATGAATAAATGCAGATATAATGTAACCCTGAAATTAGTAATTAAAAATGTATTGGCAGTTCACAGTGAGCAAACAGCCAATCACATAACTGACTCTGCCTTGTTTGTCTTGATTGAAGACTTTGTCACAAAAAGTGGCATTGTGAAATAAAATGGTGTGACATAGTGACATTTTGAAACATAATGCTGCAATAAAATAAAAATACCTGCAGGAATTAATGTTAAAAGCAGGGTAAAATAATAATCATAATGAGCTGGAGTTTATTGGGTTACTTCACAATTTCTGTATTTATTTTCCCTATTTCTTGATATGACTATATTTACTTCATAATGTCTCATTTATTTCTTTGCTTCTGAATTCTTCGTGTCTTCATATTAATGCTGATCTGGAGGCTATTCAAGTGAATGAAATTCTTGTGGAAACACAGTATACGTTAGAGATTTTTGTGAAGTGAAAGGATTTGGTATTTGGCACAAACTCACAGCTGTCAGCAGCGTCAATCAGAAAATATTTGTATCTGTGCTCCACTTCAAAACCCTGTATCAGGCAAACACTAACTGTTACTGTCAAACTCACAGGGCATTGCTGCTGTTATTTCAGATTTCAGAATTTTCCTGCCCACGCTAACCCTGGCTGACAATATGTTCCTGGGGTCAGGGCTTCGTGGCTGGGCTAAGGAAGGGACAGGTGGAGGGAGAGAAGTGCTGGTCTTTGCAGCTTGAAGGTGATCTGGACCAGATGGTTGGCTCTCTCCTCCAGATGCACTTTACCTTTCCATATCTGCCACTGGCACACAGTAGGACTGTAACAGATATGGCCTTATCGCAGCCACTCTGTATGTGGAGGGGTAGGTGGGAGTGGGACCTGCAGTGGGCCTTGATCCAGCCTGGCAGATCCAATACTCCCCCCCCCCCCTCCTCCCCCCCCTCCTCCTCTTCCACACAGATGCTGCAGCCCTGCACTGCACCAACTGATGAAAATCTGATCTTAGGCTATTGGCCTCAAACTTCCCACCCACTTCTCAGGGTCCCTATCAGGGGAAGGGCAAATACAGTACGGCCAAGAAACAGGCTTATCTTGAGAGGAGATGGGTTTGGGGAATGGAAGACTTTGTTTGTCTTTGCCAAGCAGCACAGAAGCAGGACGCCTCCTCTGCAGGACCCGTCTTTTGTCGATTAGCCTCTTCCTCCTCTTACCTCAGGTTACTCTACCTGAGGACTTGTTCTCAGGTTGCATTGTGGAATGGGCCTTACACTTATGGGATGTTGTAAGTCTCCTCTTTCCCTAACCTCTTTGTACGACTTGATGTCTGAGAGATTTCAGGGTCCCGACTGTGATGGAGTCTGTTACATTACAGCCGCTCAAGCCGTTTCTATTTTCAGCAACGGAAACACACCCATTAGGAGTTACCAAGAAAATTATAGTATCTGTCTGAAATAGATACATTCTTTCTGAAGGATATGTTTTTTTTCTCACCCTGAAGGAAGAATCAGTCACATCCATTAGTCATTATCAGGAAAGCAGTTATGTGGCATTTCGAGGCAGATATAAAAAATAAATAAAAAACACAAAGCCTCAGATAATGTCCTTTTTTCTATTTTTGACTGGTAATTTTGTTTTGTTTTGTTTTTTTGCATTAATGGACAGGTTTGTGGTGAAAGAGGCAGTGTGTCAACCATATTTACTGTATCCATCACTATTGGTGAATCCTAAGCAAAACACTTTACAATCTATGTATTGCAATGTTAATGAAAAGTCTAGCTAACTACTATACTACTACTACAAAAAATGCTATTTTTGCATATTTATATATTATATATATATCTTAAGGAAAATATCATGTCAAAACCACATAATACAAACACATTAACATTTACTAGTACTTTAGTCCAGTACTTACTCTCCTTTTAGCTCTGGTTTTGTCTCCACCAACGCCTGAGAAAAATATCTGGGTCTATTTTCAGTGAGACCAATCCAAAACAGTGAAGTTTTGGGCCGTAAAACCAAAACAATGAGGCTACAAATCTCTGTAGAACTGAAGGGAAATGCAGAATTGTGTGGCGATTCTCTGTAGGTTCATCACTATGTGACACCTTTCCCTTTACATATAGTCATTTGATCCATCGTTAATATAAAAATATTGATTAGTGCAGCTTTAAGCACATTTATCTGATGATAGGGTAAGAGTAGGACTTAACTTGTAATGGAATATTTTTACATTGTCATCACTTTAATTACAAACTAAACAACAGTTTATTCTTCAACTTTGTTATATCTAGGTTTCGCGCATTTGTTGTCTAGATCACTGGTTGGCTGGTGTGTGACCCTTCCTAGCCAAGCAAAACATATATTCGTCACAGGTTGCATACATCTGTAATCTGTCTGTAGGTCAGTCAAATATCTTTTCAGTCCTCAGACGTAAAACTCTCAAGTGCTTCATAAGAAAATAGCAGAGTTATGATAAAAATTAAAAATAAACACTTTTTGTCTCTCAGAAATGTTTCTTCTTCCTACCTTTAATTGTTGCTTATCTCGCAATCTCTCGCATTTATCTTGCCCTTTGTCCCCCTAGATAAATGATGAGAACATGTTGTCTTAAACTGTCTAAAAACACTAAGTGCTGGTACAAGGTCTCTGTAATGTTAACTTTGGACTACTTTGCCCTTTGTGTTATTATACATTCCTTGCATAGTGTCTGAAACAGACTTAAAGGTTGTGATCTAAAATTGTGATAGTCTCAAGTTTAATTATTCCCGGGATAACAAGCACAACAAGAAAAACGATTCTACAAAAAAATGATTCTACTTCTACTTATAAGAGACTACTGCCTTTTCAGGCACCATGTATGCTGATGGATGCGCTCTAAAACTACTTTCTAATTTCTATTTCCATACATTATTCCCTTCAGGGGAGAGCTCCCTGCTACTGTACCTGTTAGTGCAGGATGTCCCCTGCACGAGCCCTGATCCCCTGCAACAAGAGAGAGCAAAGGAAAGTAGAAGGGCCTGGGAAATGACATGCTCTGTTTACTAAATGACCAGAGAAACCTAGAAGAAATGGGGCAGAGAGAGCGAGGAATACTGGCATGAAGAGCAGAGAGAGCACCAGCTCCCCAAAAGGCCTCCGGGATGGCTAGATGAAACAAACAGTAGATCACAGGAGTTAGATGAAGAGGCTGAGGGCGGGTGGTATATATCAAGATGCAGCAGAAGGGAGGAGAGCTGGTAGTGGTATGAGGGAGGATAGTCAGCCCACACATTGTCGCTGGGCGGCTGCTAATGCACTATTGATTTCTGACACTGAAAAGATTCCCCTGCATCCTGGGTCCACTTCCATCCACTCATGTCTGTCAGCTGGCCTGGAATCTGACTTAGGCCCAGTGTTTAGGGTTGAGGTTAGGACCAGTACTAGATTTATTTTTTTGGGGAACCCTGAATCTGTGCTGCGAGCAAAAGTAAGAAGTCCATCTTTTATTACTAAGCACCGCTTCTAGGTAGACTGTGCTGAAGTGAGGGCGCTCAACAAGCTTGTCAGTGAGAGAAGTTGACCACAACTAAACTTCTTTCATGGTCATCAGCCACAGGCAGCCAATCAAATTGTTCTGCTACCTTTTTCTCCTGCTGAAGCAATTCTATGAACAACATGTTTACTACAGCCATTCATATTTCCTTTTCCTATACAAATTTTATGTGAGGCTGCGGGAATATTGCCTCGAAAAAATTGGTAAATCTACTGTATGTCTGTTGAAACACCTGCAACATTCGATCTTTCCGTTCTAGAGCCACACCCATTCCACGCTGTTTATTAGCCATCAGCTAAGTGCTACCCCCGTCCGAGACCGAGCGAGACTGTACTGATAATATTGATTATTTTTATATTGATTTATGTCACGTCAGGTTGTCAAGTATTCTCAGGCTTTAATTGAACCTTCTTGATGGCAAAGCACAGTTTATTACAACTTGGGTTTTATTTTTGCAGCTCTAGCCATCGACCTGTTTTAAAAACATTGTACTAACCAAAGTAATTGCTGAGATCTCAGAACACCGCAACATTTCTTAAAATAGGTACAATAAGAATAAGAACAAGTGGTCAGACGACCAATCCTTAAATAGAATATACATTATAGTCCTCAACCTGGGTTTTCTTTTCATATTTTTGTCCTTCATGTCTATTTTACGCTCTAACATTTTACTCTGTACCTTCATTGTAAAGATTTGGGAAGTGTGGACAAGAAAAGTGTTGTTTGGGGCAAGGGGTAGCTGCAGGTATTTCCAAGGAACTGATGCATGATCCGGGTCATGCTTAAAAGAAACCAACGTTGACTGCCGGTTGGAAACGGGAAACAAAGAGCAGTCTCCCGTATTAAGGTCTGACATTATGTTGACCCTCGATAACAACGTCACCTGACTTCCTCCTTTGCTCCCGCCATAATTACAAATAAAATGTTACCATTACCAATTAGTCACTAGTCAAAGTTAAGTGCTGTCTTTTATTAATGTCAAATTTACATAAGCCCATTTCAGTGTGTGATCTAAGGTTAAATAAGTCTATAACAGCATTAGAAAATCATTATATGAACAGGGATGTTTGGTACCAATGAATCTGGCACCACTGAACGGAACAGACACAATTTTCCATTCTATTTGATACAATATTTTTATGTGCTAATATTTGTTCGGGGTCAGGGAATGAATAAGGTCCTCTCTAGTACAGTAATAAAATATCTGTGTGTTATCCTGCAGCCTACAGAACAGTAGCTCAGGTATTACCGCTACATGTGATGAAGCATTTGCATAGACAATGAAAGCGCGTATTGTTGGCACATTTCACTCAGTATGTGGTTCTAATCGGTGCATCTTGGAAGCGTCAGTGTAGAAACACAGTAATGGCTCTGTTGTTGTCAGCGGTCTCCAGGTTGTCTGCTGGGCTCTGGAGTCTCACCTGGGGAATTCATTAGCTCGAGTTGTCAGCTGCAGTCAGACTTGTATTGTTTGCGGGGCGTTTAGGCTCTGTCAGTGTCGCATTCATGACCAGCTGCTGTTGGTTTGCAGATTTCCCATTTGCACCGTGTAAGCACTGTGTCACTTTGTAAATGGCAAAATCTGCATTGCCTTTTGGCTCCAGTAAACAAGCCCCAGCCCCAGCGTTCCTGCCAGCTGAGCAGATCACAAACTACAGCCAGAGATACAAAGAGGAGCAATAAGCGAGACCAATCTCTGCCCTTCCAATCATCTACGCTCGCCGCACTTCACTTCTCTTGTACATGCAGTATCATCTGAGGTCACCATGGCTCCAGGTTGCAATATCAGAAAAAAAATGAATAAAAGACAGAAAGCAAATGAAGATCTGAAAGACCAAATTCAGAGACCAAATTGAAAATCTTGGATGACCTTCTCCTGATGCCCTGGAGGAGGAGGGTCAAGGAAAATAGTCTAGCTCGCTCTCACCGATCACGCAATCTCGATCACCATCATCAGAAACCAGGCTGTTAACCGTTATTCACGGGGGAGTGGAGGTGGAGGCGATGGTGGGAGGTAGAAAATGTTAGATAAAAATGTGATTAAAATGCATCAGGTTTTGCTTGGCATTTTCCAGGGAAAGATGGTGTTATCATTGCGTAGAATAGGGCTGCATGAGTTATACAAAGCATTATTGATGGCAGCGGAGGAAAGCTAACGAAAAATGACGGAGACAAACATAAAGATAAAAGCCCTCCTATATCTCCCTCTTTTCTTGCTGCACTTCCTCTCCCCTCCTTTCCACTTTCGGCTCCTCTCCGTTTTTTCTTAGTGTAAGTGTGATAAAAGCGGGCAGACCTATGACTCAGGTTCCCACCCCACATTCTGATATGAATTCAGGGAGCCGAGGCCGTCCCCTAATCTCTTAATGCATGTTCCCTCGCCCTTGGCAGGGTCATGGGAGAAATAGATGGAGTCTTATCAGCTTTTATGGATTCATGGAAAATTTCTCTGCATTGGGTGTTTTTTTTATTTTTTTATACCAGCCTGTGTGTGTGCGTATACAGTATGTGTCTCCGTGCATGTGTCTGTCCTCAAGGATGTTGAGTAAGGTCATCAGAGCCGGTAATATCTTTATGAACTTTATCAAGTTTCTAATTACTGCATCAATCATGTTGACTTACTCCATCGAGCTAAAATGAAAAGAGACGCTGGGCCTGTTTTGACAAATTTGTGCCAGGGTGCTAACCTTCAGCAGCTGATCACTCATCTCTTCTCTTAGGCTCAATACTTTGTCAAAAAAGGCTTAAAGCTGCACTAATCAATATTTTCGCATGAAAAATGGGCCAGATGACTATGTGCAATGTGAGAGGTATTGCTCGTAGTGATGAACCCACAGAGAATTATCACCCAAGCTCAGTTCCCCCTAGTTTTTCAGGGATGTTTTAGCATCTTTCAGCTCATTGTTTTGTTTTTCTGGCCCACGACTTTACTGTTTTGATTCATTCTCTTTGCTTTCATCAAGCTCTTTTCCAGGCAGCTTGTCAGCAACAAAGCTCCAATAAACCCAGTGCACACTAACCGCCCAGCACCAAACAGCGGACAGAGTTAGCGACAGTGAACAGTGCGGAGCATTTAGCAGCTATGGGGCAGATATTTTTCTCAGGAGTTGGTAGAGACCAAAATCAGAGCAATATTAGATGAATATTAGATGTACATTTATCAGGTGACCATAAACACAACTCAAACGCCAAACTAATGCTGCTCTGTGTCTGCTGGATGTGTAAATATAGGCAACTGTTTGCTAACAAATGTGTATATGATGTTCAGCTTTTTGTGCAGTGATTAAGCCCCCAAGTGACTAAAAAACAGACTAATGCTGCTTTAAAGACACAATAAAAGTGACAATTCTTACTTTCTGGAATGAAGTCTCTGTCTGGAGAACAGAGTCTTTAGACTTATTTGAGATGATTTCCTCCTCACCTGGAAAATAGAAGAGAGCAGGCGGCTGTTAGTTGGTGGAAGTGAAAAAAAGCTGCACTCAACTCTAAATGATTAAAATTCTATTCTAATTGGTCCTACTTTTACTCACTCACCAGTAACTGTTGTTCGGAAATTGCTCTGTGTGATACCTCAAAGGTTATCAAATTCCATATACACACTGTCAGTTTATTAGGTGCACCTAGCTAAAAGTAATCCAGTCTAATCCAGCAGTCCTGCAGTAAATATACCCTCATGAAGGTTATGATGTTCAGGTTTTGTTGAAACAGTTTTAGAGAGGTGTTAACTCAACCATATGATCATTTTGGAGGATGAAGTTTGTGGTGTTGCATTATACAGAGAAGTGTTTCTGTTATTTTGCCTACCCTCATTGCTATAAAAGGGGTGGACAAAATAACAGAAACACCTGTCAGTCAACAAAAACTGAACATTATTACCTTCATGAAGGCAGGATTTACTGCAGGACTGTTGGATTAGACTGCATTAGTTTTAACTAGGTGTACCTAATAAACTGGCAACTGAGTGTATCTTAACATATTGTGGTAATCGTGACCGAGTCTATTCCTGAACCTTAATTGTAATAAATAAAGAAATTCAATACAAAGACCTTCTCAAACTGATTCCTGTCCCAAAATAAAATTAACAACATCACAATAGACCCCTTCCACGGCAGACATTTTGATTTGTCAAAGCAGGAAAAGCACAGGTCTAAGTAATAACATTAACGATGGCTCCTTTCCATCAAGTGTCCCAGTAAGCCATGCCATTGACTGAGCATGCACAACACCAGAGCCCTGGAACTGGCTGTCCTAAATGGAATGCAGCCATCATTCATATTATTAATTCCGCCTGTGCTTTTCCTGCTTCGACAAGTCAAAATGTCTGCGGTGAAAAGGGTCTATTATAAGAAAAATAAAAGGTATGAATACATGACATTTCCTTCAATCAGTCTGTCAGGGATTAACATCAGTCTGCACAGATATGTTACCAAAACATTGCTTCACAATAATTAAAAGGATCACATATCTGTCTGTAAGTTCTGTTATTTTGGTCTGGAATATGTGGACTGAATTAGAGCTGCAATGATTTAGTTGATTAATCCATTCGTCATTTAAGTCAATTCTAAAGTAAAAAATGTTCCAGGCTGTCAAATGTAAGAAGTTGCTGCTTTACATTATAGTGAATGGAATATTTGGGGGTTTTGGACACAACAAGACATTAAATGACGTCACCTTGTGCTTCTAGAAAATTGCGGGCATTTGTCACTGTTTTCTGACTAATTGTTGGACTGGTCGAGAAAACCGTCGGCAGTGAAAATAATTGTTAGTTGCAGCCCTTGAATTAATTTATTCAGCTTCAGCTCTGGGCGAATAAACAAAGTCCTATTTCACTGTGGAGCTCTTATTCTGTTTACAGAATAAACAAGAATTAAACCTAAAAAATAAGACTAATAAACTCAGAATCTGTCTTTAAATCTCCACACAGATAAAGCAGTTGACTGGCTTGTTCTTTGCTCTTACGACCACTAGGTGGCTTCAGTTGAATCAAAAGAAGGCTGGAGCTTACAATAGCAAAGATACTGTAGAGGCTCTATGTCTAGTTTACCAAACAGGATGAGTTGCTTAAAGATATTTGAATATAATGAGAAAAACAGCATTACTACAGCTGAGGCTATGTTTCTTCACTGCGCACCCCTCACTCTTCCCAATGCAATCCTGTCATAAGGACAGTGGGAGACTTGCCCTCCAACAATGAGGGGGTCCAGTTCTCATAGCTGAAGAAAAAGCAATTTAGCCACAGAGACCCCCCCTCCCCTGAGAACTTGCACATCAAAGCATCGGCGGCGGGGAGAAGTGGGGGCTAAGCCAGAGCCTGCCTGGGCTTCGCCTGCGAGCAGGTGAGGGAGAGAGAAATATCAGCGTTGTCCAAGAATACAGCAAGATCTCAAAGGACAGCAGCTGCTTGTTATCACAGGATATTTCTGGCAGTTTGACGTCTCATCCATGCTTTTGGGGCAGGAAAGATGGAGCCGAGGGATAGAATGGACAGCGGTCAGGGAGGCTTTGTGACATGCATTTTAAATCTTTTTATATCCAGGTCGCCCGTGGATCTGACCCGGCTTAAAAACACTCTTTTTTTTTTTCTTAAACCTAGGGACTGATGAAAGAAATTAAAAGTCCCTCTGCAATTTCTGACAGAGCAAACTAGGCACCCTGCAGGCCCCACACTGAACCAGACTCCCACTTCACATTTGCCTTTGCCTAAATAAAAACCTGCATGCAGAGGGGAAAAAAATATTTTTTTCAGAGCACATTAAAGAGCAAAAAGAGTTTGTTATCAGCACGCTACACTTAAAAAAAAAAAAAGCTAAAATTACAGCAGCAATTACTTCCTGGAATGTCTTTCTTTGATGCTTGATTTTTGCCCTCACTTGAAAACAGAAAGCAGATGGCGGATCTTTGTGTGCAAGCGAATCAACTTGCTATTTATTCTTGTGTTATATTGTCCTACCTTATATTGGAGGTAGAGTAGGCTAAATAAGGACAGAGAGTGAGATGATAGAGGAGGAGGAATGATGGGAGAGTTGAAAGAGGAAGCCACTCCTCACTCTTGGGAAGGTCAGCTGTACTCGGATCTGAGTCTGCTTTTGGGCTTGTAAACTGTGTGTGTGTGTGTGTGTGTGTGTGTGTGTGTATGAGAGAGGAGAGTGTGTGTGTGCTGATATGCGTCCTGCTTGTCAGTGTTAGAGTATTACAGCCATCTCTCCGGTTTAAGCATTCCCTCGGTTGCCATTATGGCCTAATAACCGTGTCAGTATGATTAATGGCAGGAGGCAGGGCTCTGATTGCCCTCTTGCTCAACTACAGTACCCAGGCAACTACACTACCCATGATCCCACTGTCTGCGCTCGTCCACCACGGACATCTCATGCAGCAGCGCCCACCGCACCGGATGTGAAGGTTGCACGTGCAATTAGCATGCGTTGTCTCTCCTGCTAGCAGCATCAAAGAGATGATGATGGTTGGATGATTAGAAGTTAGGGAGGAGACCATGTGATCCCCAAGGCCACTTTAACTAGTCCAAGGTAATAAACACAGACACCTTACTGCCAGTCCTGTTGTCTCCTTCAGCACAGTTCAACATTTGTTTTATATGAAGTTACAATGAAAGAACAGCTTGAGAGCGTCTTATCTCCTGAAGTTGATGTGTATTGCTAAATGGATGGATTAAACGAGCAGTTAGAAAGTGGAGACCAGTTAGGGCCGCAGATTTGTTTCAGGGAACCATTTTCTTTTAAATACTCTGTTCTGGGAACCCGAAGTTAAAGAGGGGTCACATGAATAATCCATCCATTCATCCTTAACTTTCTGGAGCTTTATTTCAAACGTTTAGGACTATAACACTAGGTTGTTTTTCCACTAACATTAAAATGCCATTACAATGTTCCATGAGGACATTTTTGAAATTTTGGCAAAATAATAACTGATTCAGTGTGTCCATCTTTACGCAAATACAAGAGGATTATAAAATATTACATAATGAATTATACACAAGTAAAGATATATAATGGCATTTTATTGCTGCTTTCCATCTAAGATGGATAATAAATGAATTTGTCTCTTCTAATCCACTTGTACCCTGTGGGTTTTTTTTTTATCAGCCTCTATGGTGATAGAGAAGGGCTAGACATGCAGCAAGTACGGGTGTCTTCCCTCAGCTTTTATTGCATTCCTTTTCATCTTCTAGTTTTCGATATGCAAACTTTTGCCACACCAGCCGATAGTATATAAATAACCTTTTTCAGATTTTTTTTATTTTTTTATTTTTTGCCCCATTTCTGGTCTTGTGTCTTTGTGTTTTTCCCCTTTGAGTAGTGTTTCCTGTTGCTCTGCCTCCTGTGGTTAAAATTAGGATATGGTTAGGCTTTGCAGAGACCTGTTAGGGTACGACATGTCTATGGCCAGACAAAAAAACGTCAATTTTGGGTGAATCTGCAAAACCTGGATTATTTTCAATGACCAAGTTTTTACAGTTCTGGCTTTCTAAATCTGTGCATGACAACTACAGTATGGTTAAGGTCAGGGACATATCATTGACATAGCATTAGTTTATTATGATAAATAAACTAATGTTAAGGTATGGGTAGGGTTAGGCAACTCAAACAATAATGAAAGGCAAAAGTAAATTGCAGGCCTGTGACAGGTCTCTGGTTTCTATGTCCTGCACTGACATTGAATGTTGGCATTGGACGTAAATCAGGAGGTCAGGAATCGTCCAATGACAAAACACTGGCAGAAAATCAAGTTGCTGGGATATTAGCAGCCAAACAACTTTTACAGATGCTATGATGTTAAAATATTCTTTTACTGTTGACTGGAGCTGTAAGAATGAAAGAAGAATCTTTCTTTAAAAGTATAAAATGTGTGTGTAGCAGTGGGCATTGCAAAGCTGTTCTACTGAGAGAGAGTCATTAATTGATAACAATTGGTTGAGATTTTGTGAAAGAGTTTGTATTCAACCGCCCTTATGTTGGGATCAGAATTCACAATATCAGGCTGAAAGTGGCCTGATCCAACAAACATGAGGCATCAAGAACAGAATTAAGCACTGCACATGACAATTTGCTGTTTTATCGTGTGCAAGACAAGACAAATGGAAGACATTGCATTCATTTGGCCGACACTTTCCTCCAAAGGGACAGTAAATGCATTCAGCCTCCCAAATTAGTGTGTTCAGTTCTACAGTAGGAGTGCTTAGAAGTTTTTGGGTTTTTTTTTTACTGACAACCAGTTTAGCCAGCCTGAAAGTCTTTCTCTAGCCCCTCCTGCTCTACAACCTTTGCACTTCAGGCAGGCCGTAAAAGATAGGATTGGACTGACATCTCTTTGGGCCAAGTCATGGCAGGACCATGATCACTTCCTTTGACATAGTGATCATCTCAAAATGCTGTGTAGTCTGATCCCTACATTAGTTGTTTCACGTAGTGCATGTTTGGCTCATGATCCAGAACTTAATAAAAAATGATTCACATAATGGGTGGGATTATTTTAAAATGGTTTTATTGATGGAATTTTTATTTAAGATGGCATTTTACGTTGGAATAAAACGTGTTGTTTTTAGTGTTGAATAGGCATCTCCTTATGGCATACAAACAAAATTTCTTTTTTTTTTTTCCACTTCAAATTGAGCTTCCTACTGCTTGTTAAGGCCACAGTCAAAGGCAAAGCCCCCCCTTTATTTCACCCTCCCTCCATTGTGGCACCCGTCTCATGGCCAGGGGATCTCTGCTGTGCTGCCGGGATGAGCGAGCCAGCAGTGACTCTGTGAACCTCAGTCCAAAATGAAAGCCCAATCTGACACCCAGCGCTGCGGCTTTGAACACAACAGATCTGAAGCGGCGCTGCAAAAACTGATGGAAGCCCTGTGAAAGCGGGAAGCAGAAGGAAGCACAGACCAAAACACAGACAAATAGCCAGAGAGGATCACACAGATATTCTGGGTAACAACATTGAGCCTGTCAACTTTGGCTCTCAGACTCTTTTTCGGAGTTTAAAAATAAAAAAACAGCCAGACGCTCTTCAGTGGTTGAAAACTAACATGACATATCTATCCTGGGCTGAGGCGTTACAGGTGAAGCCCAAAGAGTTGGATCTTGTTATTTTTTATATTGCAGGTCACTCAGCACTGTCTGGCAGGTGGAAAGGCTGAAATGGCTGCTATTTGTAAAGTGTATAGGTATAGAAGCTGCTGTTCAGAAGAAGAGTCTTTGTTTGGCAAGGTCGTTCTGTTTTATTAGGACTTAACTGTCAAACTGCTCTTTATCACCTCAGTAAGCTGCCTGTGAGAGTCTGCCAATAATAACTTCACTATAAAATGAGCAGTATTTGAATTGATACTTGAAAGAACTTACAGTCTTACTTACAGTCCTCTAACGTGTCCTTATTTTTCCGTCATCCCCTCCAGGGTCCTTCATGATGGTCAATTCCTCGCAGCATTTCGGGGGCCAGCGGGCTCAGCTGCTCCTGCTCCCGCTCAGCGAAAACGACACCCACTGCATCCAGTTCAGCTACTTCCTGTACAGCCGCGACGGCCACAGCCCCGGGGACCTGCAAGTCTACATCCGGGTCAACGGCGGCCCCAAGGGCAGCGCTGTGTGGAATATCACGGGCTCCCAGGGACGCCAGTGGCACCAGGTGGAGCTCGCTGTCAGCACTTTCTGGCCTAGTGAATACCAGGTGAGACCTTTACACAAATATATGAGGACGACATAGGCCTGCAGTGATTACCCCCCATCAACACCAACACCAAGTAGATATGTATAGAATGTCATTTAAGTCAATTTTAAATAAATACATAAATAAATGAATATGCCTATGAAATGAATAAATATGGCTATGAAATAAATCGGGCAATAAATAGATTTTAAAAAAGATATGAAGATAAAGATATGAATGAGTCAATATAGTTCAATAAATAAATAGGTTTTTATTTCAAAATTAAATTTTTCAAAGGACTACTTTTATTTATTTCAGGGGACTTTTATTTTCTAATGCTACATTTATTTCCCAGCTCTTTTTATTCCATTTTCTTATATTTAAATGAATGGGGCGTGGTTATCTCAAAGGTTCAGACCGAAGCAACGGCCAGAAAATCAGAAAAGTATGTATATATGTATTATTTAAAAAAGAAAAATGTGTTTATATATTTATTGCCTCATTTATTTATTTCAGGACTTATTTCATAGGCACATTGATTTATTTATGTATTTATTTATGTATTAATCAAAGTCATTTATTCAGTCAAATGTGGTGGAGATATACAGTATAGCTGGGCTTAAAGACCCTGAAAACTTATTTTCTAAATCACCTTCGTACTGTGAGCGATGGGGTCCTGCATGCACACAAAATAATCGGCCAAACAGTTTTGGTTATTTCACATAATAGATTTCTGTATTTGTGTTTTTGTATGTGCTCTTCTCACTGGTTTTATGTGGGCGGGGCTCAATTGGAAAAATGTGATGTCACATACCACTGCCAGTCAAATCTAATCAAACCACACCCATGCAGTCCTTACTGTATGAAGCAGATTATCTGTGTTTTTAATGTCAAACCCTTAATATATGATACTTAGAAATGTTTTTTTTTCTAACTTTCATTTTAAGTCTTAAGTGTTTCTCTGTAACATAAAATATTTAAGTAACCAAGTTTTCAAGGGTTTTAAGATCAGTTGATTTTGGCACTAATCTGGGGCTTCTTCCATAAACAGTACTGCCCTCATTCCAGCCGATGCGTTCATGTACCATTTTGTCAGACATGAAACCTGGTAGATAATTACAGATTTGTAAATTGGATCCAAACAAACAGCGTAGAAACCCACACATACCCACTACATTTTGTCCAGAGTCTGAAAATGGTAAAGTGTATCTCTCAAAACAACTTGCAACACTGTCAAATGCCCCCATTATTTCAGATTCATCTTTAATACATGGAGGAGGAAGAGCAATTGTAGCTCGAAGCCAGTTTGATCTTGCAATGTTGTTCTTCTTTTATGTGATAAATATAAATTTAACATAAACCCAGGAGTATCTGTTAGTGCAGCGAGTCACTTTTAGTTACAGAGGCATACCACAGATTTTACCTATGAAGATCAGTTTACTCTTTATGGAGACTGTGAAAGTAAACTTAGATGTAAGCTTATAACTTACCATTTATTCACATGTTAATCATCTATTTATAATCATTTGTTTGTATACTTATTAATATTTAGTAATTATATGATTGTGTATTTACTTTAACTAGTTAAAAGTTCCAGTTTTATTTATGTCTCTATTCTTGAACTCTTATTTAGTTTCATGTCTTCAGGTTTTATGTATGTGACTCAACGTGAGGTCAAAGGTCAGCTATATGTTATAGAGATGTTTTCCAGATGTGTGTTAAGAGTCCTGGTATGTTTTTAGAAGTTCCTATAGGTTTAAACCTATCGAACCATGCAATACTGACCAATGGAAAAGAGTTTCTTTGTTTCCAAAATACTATAAAAGTTGTTTTCTTGTATCTTCTCTTTGAGATAGCTGATGATTTCTGATTGTCTCTTATTGTACAATATACATCTTTGTCAACGACCTGTAAGTGTTTCTTGTCTTTTATTTAACTAAAAGAGCATAGGCAGTTTTTCCACGACAAGACTACTACTGTTTTCTGTGGCTCCGGAGGGAACTTTCTAATGTGACATCATCAGGGTTGTTGTGTATTGGAATGTGCCTTAGTTAGAAACTAGGGGTGTCAAGTTTGAAAGAAATAGTGATTAACCAGGAGGATCTACGGAAAGACGCTATAGAGGTGAATTATGGGAAATGTAGAATCTGGTGTTTTTGGAGCCTGACCTAAAAGTCAGGACATTGCCACCTCTGCTGCATTGATATTGACCCTTCTTTTTCTAATCTGTCTCTTGTGAGTACCCCTTCAAAGATCCAATACTGTCCTATCAGGAGTACCGATATTATTAGTTAACAAAGTAATAAGTTGATTGACAGCAAATTCATTGTAATTTTAGTATCTGATTTGTCACTTTATTAATTATTTATTATTTATTATTATTGTCATTTATCAAGTAAAGTTATCAGACATACTGGTCACAGCTTCACAAATTGATACATACAATGCATTTTGTTGCTCTTTGCAGTTGAATTTCTTACCAGTATAACATAAATATATGATATGCTACTCAGATTAAATAAGACATCAGTGTGGGTTCTGAGAAATTGTGATGGACATTTTCCATTATATGTAATATTTTATAGAATGAATGATTAATCAGTAATTAAAAAATAATCAATACATAATATAAGTGTTTAAATAATTAACATAATTGTTAGCTGGAGCTTTTTCAGTTAGTGTCCACCTGTGATATGATGAATAATGTCCCCAAAGGATGAAGCAAATTAACTTCTCATCTTGAGCTACCATCTGGTCTAGATTTCAATTTGTCCAATACTTTGGGTTATGACTAAATGCATGCGAAACTACATTTAGTTTAGTACTAATTTGCATATGCTAGCATGCTAACATAAAGCATAACTAGACGAACTACACTGAACTAAGATGGTGAATATGGAAAACATTATACTGCTTAGCATCAGCATGTTAGCATGCGCAAAATGTTAGCATTTAGCTCAAAGCACCGTTTTGCCGAAGTACAGCCTCACAAAGCCACTAACGTGACTCTACTTGTCTTGTAACCTAATTTTGCATATACTGTACGTTGATATGTAATGTAATATTACGATGATGATTTCAGCCATATTGCTCAGCTCTTGTAAATAACATTCCCACTTTTATTAAAAAACTTCAGCTGTCACTTAGCAAATCATTGAACTAGCAGCTGCTCACCCCATAAATGGTCACCAAATACTGAATCATGGCTACAGTCAGCTTTAGCAGCTTTATTATCATCCACCCTATCATTCAAACCACATGCAATAATTCGCTAATTGCAGCTGTGCCATATCTCACAGTAGCTCAATAGGTGTATAATTACAGTGGGCATGTGTTTGCATTGTATCTTTATTTATTGGTCAATTTACCTGCGTGCTGCAGTGTAATCAATAGCTCTGTTTGATGCCTGTATTGTTGGTGCTGCATTATTAGCGCTGTTGTGTAGCTTGTAAGATTCTGATGACTGGGTGCAGCCCTGCCTCACCTCATTACGGCCCATAATTTATCCCCTAATGCTCTCTTTCTTCTCACCAAGCCTGCCGCCTCACCCCCCCGCCTCGCCCCAAAACAGGCGTTAATGAGAAGGCAATGGCTGGTGTAAGGGATTGTGGGAGCGTGGGTCCTCCAACAGTCAATTGACCTCAATTCCATGTGACCCTCAGTGCGGGGGAGCGGCCCAGGTGTTTGCTTCCACAACCTTGGCGCACTCTGGGCCCCATCTCAATAAATCAAGAGCCAGTTAATGAGATTAGAGGGCTGCACAGATCAATGAGGACAGCCTGCGCTTTACTATCCTCAGCTCCCCTGTCCTGAGCGACTCTCACAAACAGCCAAACTGATTTAAAGTAATGATTTTCTTCCCTTCTGTATGGATGTTAGAAGTTTGTCTGCCACGCACTGTAGCAGGAGGAGGAGGTGGAGGCAGGGGGTGGGTGCTCTCAGAGGGGGAAGCTGAGGTGTACAATCAGACAAGTCAGCCCAGGCGGGGAGTTTGCTTTGCGCCGCAGTGTTTACCATTTGGACGGGCGTGCATAAGCAATGTAATCTACTACTCCGGTGATGTATGTCCAAGCTGCCTGAGTGATGAGAAGGCGCTGTTCTCTAAAGTCTTCCACAAGGCATGTAGACACAGGACAGATTGCTTTATTTGTCTTATAAACCTGGATGAGCCCAGCACGTAATGAAGCAGGTAAACCTGTGCAGATGAGTGAAGAGGCTTAAACATAGGCCTGAAGGAACAAAGTGTGTCTATCTGCTGTGTGAAGAGGGACAGGAGTGAGCCCAGAGGGAGGCTTGGTGCCTCTGTTTAGTGTTCTCCTCCTCCTTTTTTTTTTTGCCCTGAGAATGCTCCCCCTCTCGTCGGCAGCTCCCACCGCTAGGGCTCAAATCTCAGCGCAGGCCCCACAGGGCTCCACTCATCCATCCAGTCTCATTGATAAAGATCACTGTCCAGTACTCCCAGCCAACAGATCAGCCCCTGCAGGCCGCCGAGGAGCAGCTCCACACGGGGAGAGGACTACCATTTCAGAGAGCTGGGAAGAGAAAGTGTGTGTGTGTGTGTGTGCGTGGGGGGGCTGCTGGTGGTAGTAGTGGTTGAGATTAAATTTAAAAAAAACATCTAGTAATCAGCAAGCAGAAACACCCCCTCAGGAAAGACAGACTGCTACAGAGATATGTTGGACTGTAATCAGAGGTGTTGTTGGCCTTTTGCATTTAGGCTTTCACTGATATGAGATTTCAAAATTCATGCCAATATTTCTGGGTTTCAAATGTCCATCGTTGATAGCGTATTTTGTGTTTTTTTTTCTGGCTCATCCAATATTTTAGTGATGGCAGGGTGGAAAGGCCTCTTACACTAGTTGTAGATCTGTTTAGAGAGAGTAAAATTCTTCATTACTGTTGGTACTGCGTGGACTAGCAACTGTGTAATGTACCTAAGTTTTGGCATATTGTCCAGTTGTTCAACTTAGCCATTAAAGGATCACTCCAGTGATTTAGTATTGCACTTCCATAAAGTTGGGGGACGCACAAGAGACAGATTTTAAAAAGAAGGGCTAAAGTTGATGCAGCAGAGGCTGAGATATCCTGACTCAAACCCACAAAAATCTGCTTCCTACATTTCCCATAATGCAACCAATCTCATCTCTTCCTTAGCCTTTTTTTTTTTTTTTTTTTTTACATGCACCCAATTTGTAACAGAGTTTTTCATATAAATGTGTATTCTCCAAGCCCAGATAACCCTGATGACATCACCAGGGTTATTTTCTCAGACTTGGAAAAGCCCCTCTAGAGCCACAGAAGAACAGATACAATTGTATTTACAGGCTAAATGGTGATGGGACTCTCCATGATAAGTGAACTGACCTTTATGTCTAAAATGTGTGCAGTTCCCCTTTAAGTGCCACAGACAGGGGTAAAATCAGCTATGTCACCAGCTGATTATTAACTCTCATAATCCATGCTAATATTTAGCATACTCTGCATTAGCACTTTGGCACACACTGGATTGAATGGTGTTGAAAACTGCTAGACATAGCCTCATATCACTCAAACTTTGTATTTCATGTTCTCATTTTAAAGTGGCTATAATCAATATTGTTATAATAAAAATGTATCAAATGACAATGTGAAAGCAATATGACGATGTGAAAGGGGTCGCTCACAGGGATGAAGCTACAGAGAATTATCACCTGAATCTGCAGCTCACATCAGCTTCACAGAGCTTTATAGTGAGTTTCAGCTTATTGTTTATCTGTCCAGCCCACAACTTTACTCTCTCTTTATGCTCTAAAAACTCACTCTACATTACCTGCTTAGTACCAAACAGCAGACGGACAAAGTTAGAGCTAGCTAGTTAGCTGTGAACATAGAGGAATGTATAGCAGTTAAAGAGCCAGATATTTCCCTCAGGAGTTGATAGAGACCAAAAACAGAGTGAAAAGAGAGTTAATAGTGGCTCGCTGGGTGGCCATTAACACGACTCCAAATTAATGATAATGTTGTTCCGTAACTGCTAGATGTGTAAATAAGCAACTGTTTGTTAGCCATATCAACCTAAAAGCTGGTTCTATGTCAGTGTTGTGTTCTCAACTTCTTTTTGCTATTTTTGCTGCTCCCAATAGGCCAGAAAAAAGAAATTATTGCAGGTTTAAAGATATGCTAATAGTCTATAATGTATTCTAAAGTGTTAGCATGGACAATGGAGCCGACCTAGGAGACATGGTTGATTTTACATATTCCCCACAGGCATCACATTACCCATGGTAATTTCTGTCATAATGTTGGCCAGAGTGACAACCCCCCCCCCCCCCAAATAAATAAATAAATTTAGACTTCCCAGATAAGGACATGCACTCTGAATGCAGCTTGGGGGCCCCAACTCTGTCACAGCCAGAGGCTACACAGGGACCCGTCCACTGTGTGATCCCCACTGCCTAGTGTGCACAGTTTTGCCGTCTTAGTTCTTACTTTGTCACCTCCATTGTTTTTGTACTAAATTATTATGTTAACTCTCAACTTGATTCTGTTGCATCACCTAGTGTGCTGTACAATTAGCTGTTATAAAGGGAAACGTATATTTTCGGTGTTTGAAATGTGTGAGTGGTTTGGCGTGGTTTGAATTCATACTATATATAGTGTTTATCACTTGGACATCTTGTCAGAGAAATCTCGCTAAAACACACATCACAACATCTCCTAGCGACTTTTACGGTATACAAGCTTGAGCTATACTTTGCATTCACAAGAGTTAGCAGCACTGATACCTATAATGCTGGTTAAATTTGCGCTGGCTGACAATCTGAGTTGATCAGCATGTGTCATCTGACTGAGTTCATGAACCAGAACCTAACCCTTGTTGAAAGTGGGTCAGACACTGCTTGACTTTGGCGAACAGACTTTTCTATTGGAGATTGGATTAGACTGTCATGGCCTTGAAGGACAGAAGAGGAGATTGATCAGACTGGTTCACTCTCTCCCTGTCAGCTTGGTTTTGGGAAGTACAGTATGTGTTAAAGAAGTGCTCTTTTGGAAACGCTGGCTTCTCTCCTTTGGATTTATTTTTTTCACTCTTCCTGGGTTCTTCTTCACTCCCTGACCGCTTTGTCCTCCTTATCTCACCATCTTAATTCCGAGCGCATCTCACTATTAAGTCCCCTTCTCTCTTATCTTTCCTATCTCTCTCTATCTTTTACTTACCTATTTTATTGCTCTTTTCTACTAACCCATCACCTTATTTCACCCATGCAGTGAAGCACTGTGGCAAATATAAGGTTGGGTAAACTAATACCTTTAGACTTCATCAGGCAACCAGTTCAAAAATTTGCTGACTTTAAAGTTGTAATTCTTAAGATTTTCATGAAACCAAACCCCATTTTTAATAGTATTTATGGTGAGCATATGTTCTTCAATAAGTAGTTTTTATTTGTTGTGGTGGAGTCCACCGTTCCCTCCCTGGATTCAGACGAGGGATTCACAGGAAACTATGTATGCAGGTAATCCAGTGCAATTTCATCTCACTGATATCAGCCTCCCTGTTGACCCTCTTTACACCTTGTCAGAGCTATATTAACTTACTGCTAATGCAAACAGAACATCTTACAGCTGCTGCTTCACATTAAAAGTATTCAACTATATGGGTCGTAATAAGCTGCTGGTCAGATGACCTATACAGACTTATTTTGGGGAGGACAGTCTCTTTAATCGTTACAGTAAAAGTGTTACATTTTTACATTTAGTAAATGTACATTTTTAAATTGATTGAAATCCTGTGCTTGCGAAAACTAGTCAGGGAAGTTTTTTAAAGGTCAAGTTGAGCCTTTATAGTTTTTTTTTGTTTTGTTTTGTTTTTACAAAAAAATAATCATGTTTAAGGAGACTGGTCCCATCAGAAATTAAAATACGTTCACCAGTTTTAGACAGGATTTTTGCATGATTTAGTCACCAGTCCACTGTTGGTGACTGTGTAATGACGCAGAGGTCCACTGTTGCAACTGCACACACACACACACTCACAAAAAGAAAACATTCAGCACATGCAGCACGCTGCAGTGGAACTACTGTACACCTCACTTTATTTCTTCAGCATGCAGGGAGAAGTTGCCAGGCGCAATTGCACGTCATATATTTCAGTGTTTTACAGCCACATTGCCAATATGGATCAATCGCGTTGGCCTCATTCTAGCTGAAGAAATCACTTAACAGAACATTGTTTCAATTTTTGTTCACCGCATTCCTCAAAAGATTGCATGTAAGTCATTAAATTAATCAAAGTCCTCATGAAGATTGATGTCGTCCATGTATCAACTGAGAGCTCTATCATTAGTGCACACACACAAATAATTTCTGCAGCGCTCTAATGAAAACTAAATGATTAAAATATTAATTACTGTGCAAACCTTGTTTTTAATGCAATCCCTTTTACTGCCACCCCTGATTTTATGTATTCACTGTGAGGCCTCCTGGAATGCAGTATGGATTTTGTTGCTCTACGCTATTAATTTTCTGGCATTGAATTTTATGAGCCAAACACGATGCTGCAGGAGACGCATAGTAAAATGCTTGCATGCTTTTTACATCAAATGTGACTGTCCAGCTGCTTCCGTCTCCTTAACTGTCTACACTTGCTGTTCTTGTGCCAGAACTTGCTTCCTGGTTTGGATTTGTATTTTGTATCATTTCCTTTGGTCGCTGGCGATGACACAGCGCTGCACCTAGGGAGATGGCACCCTGCTGCTTGCAGTAAACCAAACCTTGATTCACACTTCACAGATTGTGCCTTTGCGGTGTTACAAGCCTCCTTTTTGTTGCCCATTTTGTCACAACAAAAGCCTGCGAGAGGCTGAGAGAAGGCTGGAGAATGACATCACCGTGAACTGGATATTCTCAATTGGACGAATCCATCTCTTCTATTGTTTGCAGAAATAGATTTTCCTCTGTGCCTACTTGTGTAAGTATTGGAAAAGGGTGGAACTTTGCTATCAAATATTAAAGATGCTATCAGGCCCCGTCATGACAAACAATATCAGTGTGGCTTAAGCTTCCACTCTCCACTTTCTATCTCCTCCTATGCAAGGTGTTCCTCCACTATCTATTCCTGCTTCTCTCTGCTCATCTTTTTTACATCTCTTTCCCATGGTGGCCCTGACAGCTCAACACCCTGCAACATAAGAACACACTTGAAAATAGACAAAACAAAAGCAAATGAAGAAAAATGTCTTTACCAATTGTATGACACGTGCACAGCATTTAGAAACATGCTGCAAAGAAATAAAACAAGGGCAAATAGAGAAATGCATATGACAGCACAACCAAATAAAGAACTGTGCTGCAAATACAGACAGCACAGCCAAATACAGATAAATACAACCAAATACTGAAGCGTTCTACCCTGCTGGTGTTGAAAAATGATTTAAAATGTTCAATTTGTTTCAATTTTAACATTCTGATTGCATGATCAAGTCAAGTTTATTTATATAGCACATTTGATAAGATAGGCATAGACTCAATGTGCTTCAAAATAAAAAGCAAAAATAGGCAAAGATCATACATGACAAAAACATATAAGATAAGAAGGTATTACAATAAAAAGGGAATAAAATAAGAAGATATTATCATTATTATTAAAAGGAGAATAATAATAATAATAAAACTGATTCTAAAATAAAAGTTTTACCCGTTAACCACACTCTTTAAACCTAAAAGCTTGTGAAGAAAGATATGTGTATAAACAGCCTATATCACGCTAACTAGTAGTAGTAAGCCACAACCATGGCAACGAATCGCATGCCCGGGCATATTCATTTGTTGCTATGTTACATATGTGTTGTCATAAACTGGTGAAGATGTTTTCTTCATTTTGTTGTGTTTTGCCTATTTGCATGTGTTTTCTTTAAGCTGCGGTGTGCATTGAGCTCGCAGGGCCACTGTACTTCCTCCCGCTCCAGCGCCACTCCACTCTTCATACACTGAGTAAATTGTCTCATTTGCGGTGTCCTTGGTTTGTATGTACAAACTGCAAAAGGATTCTACTGTAGCCATTTGTATAGTAGATTGGGTTTGCATGTGCGCACCGATTGGATGCCAAGGTTATTCCTCAGTGTCTGGCGCAGTCATACTCAAACACACTTTTCCATAAGTGAGGGCAGATGCGGAGGAGCTTAATGATGGCTCAAAGCGCAGAGCTGAGTGAATCGATGGTGGTGGGTGCGTTGACGCGTGATGAATTGAAGAGTTAATCGGTCAGACGTCTCTAATGGCCTGACATAGGAATGAAAAATAAAAATAAATTAGTGGAAAGAAAGGCTTAGTCTGTATCCATCTGCCAAGGCCTTTTGTGGTATTGATTGGCCCTAGGCACTTAAAGCCTGATGTATTGTCAACATCACAATCTATTGCCCGTCTGAGTGCACGGTCACAGTCTTGACTTCCACTGGGCTTTGGCATAGATAACTAGATGAATGGGTGAAACACTTTGGCTGCCACACACACACACACAGACACACGCATGTCTGATGTACAGTTACAACTTTCATCTCACCAGCTGTTAATGCACTCAACCCTCAAGTTCAGAGTTTGTCGCGCTGCAGTAAAAAGTAAAGAGTTGCTTGTAGAGGGAATGATTTGGGCTCTGCTGACTGTAATTACTACTCAGAAACCCAGAATGACTTTGTTGCACTCTGGGAGGCCTCCCGATTCACTTTGAATCTCTGCATGCACCCAGCTCATTTGTATGAGTGAGTGAATATTTAGGCTGTGTTTAAGGACTCCTGTAGCTGCCGCATGGATTGATAAAAGGGACAGTAGTAGAAGGAGAGAAGGATTTATTCATGTTTTGTGCACTGTATAGCTTGGGGAGGTAAAACCTCTGTATAAAGAGCAGACAACTCAAACGGCGCCCATCAAAGATGTTCTCGTTCAAGTTTTATTACGTTTGATCCGAATAAAATCAATCTGGAGGTATGTGTGACAAAATATTCTCAACTCAGAGGTCCACTTACTAACCATTTCAACTGTATGCTATTGTCTTTGTCAGTGAATTTACCTTTAAGCTGAGATTACACACAAACTCTTCCCATGGTCAAGAATGGTCTTCCATGGTCAAATCTGGAGGTAGTCGGTTAAGCTGTTTCTAATTTAAGTGCAGGCTCCCAAACCCAGTCCAACACAGCAGGTTAACAAAATAAAGCACCAAAGAACACACCTGCTCTCTGAGTTATTTGATAAACCCTGTCCACTACCAGACAGCCTAAGAGAAAGAAGCAAACTGATAACCGAAGTTATGTGTCTACACCTAATACTAGAACATGTCTTGGCTGTGTCTGAAATTGTTATAAATATACTGTATATACACACTATACATTGTGTGCCATTTTGTAGTGTTGTCCAAAAGTCTAAGAGTTATTGCAGTATACCCTATATAGCACTCAAATTACCCCTAATGGCATCATAACAAGTAGTGTACAATCACTAGTCACTAACTAAGAGGTAACTAGTATCAGGCATTGTGCAGAATATTGTGCAGAAAAAGGCAAATTTAGATGCCTGCTGAATAAACAGGATGACCTGAGTTGATTGAGCTTTCATCTTCCCTATATAGTATGTACTGTGTGGTGAATGGCTTTCAGATGTTTGTTGTGTTATGTTAAATAATGGTTCTATCAGTGGTTTTGATCATGCGTTTCGTCACCTGTTGGAAAACAGATTTTTAATAAAGAATTGTATATGTTTATGTGCTGGGTTAGACAGAAGGTTAGAATGTGTATGCATCCATTAGGCAAGAGATGGTTAAGTCAAGTCAAATTCATTAAGTAAAGTCCAATATCACAAATCACAAATTTCCCTCAAGAGGCATTAGCATACGACACCCTCTATCCTTAGACCGTGATTCGGATAAGGAAAAACTCTTGGTTGAGGTCTGGTTAATGATCGGGGTAGGGCAGAAAACAACTGAGATTTGCATTTAGACAAGCAGCTACATTGGGAGTAAAGGTTTAAACATGCAGTATATCTTGCAATCCAACGTATTAAGAAACCACTGCGATCACTACACACAACTGAAACCACCTGTTATGTGGCCGCCTTGCATTCAGCTCTGTTCAGGCCTGTCAGGTGTTGGTGCAGAAATTGGTATTTGTGCCTCCTCTATGATAGTTTTCCCTCTATAATCCATGACTTTTTTAGTACAAAATAGTGGCTCTAGAGAGCGCTTATTTTTTGATTCTGAGGGGCTTATACCAAATCCTGATATTTCCCTGTTGGTGTTTCAGAGACATGAAAATGTTCTGCTAATAAATTCTATTATAGCTGTGATTAAAACACTGTGTTTGAAAAATGCCACAAAGCAAAACTGGACCAGAAATGCAAGAAACATTCCTCATTACTGTTTTAATGGCAATATCAAGTTTTACAATGGAGCTTTCTTTTAAATGTACAGTGGGATTATTGAAAAATCTATGCATTTCTGTTCTTGACACGCCTTTGGACACCATCCCCTGAATTTCTTACTTTGTCAATCTACCTGCCACTCAAGATGTAATGGGCTGTAGTCATTTAATTTATGCATTGTCTCCACAGGTCATCTTTGAAGCGACCATTTCCGAGGAGCGACAGGGCTACATTGCCTTGGACGACATTGTGCTGCTCAATTACCCCTGTTGTAAGTACCCGTTCTGCACTGCCCGTAGCCTACCTTCTGACCTTTACTGAACCCAGGGAAGGTGTCTGGCTGAACAATGAGATGATTGAAGACTATGAGGCAATCCTGCTGACAGGGGGGCAACTGAGGCGCACATACCTGGTACCTGTCCGGGTGTCAAAGCAACAATAACATAGCGGGAGGCTTCTCTTTTGTCCTGGCAGAATGCCTGACCTTTTCCTCTGATCGCTATGCTCCCAACCGGGTGCTTTTAAAGCTAATGTGACGTTACTGGCAGGAAAAGGACAGCTAGTAGTTGTACGCTGATCCTCTCTGGGAGTTTTTTTTCTTTGTCGTCACTGCGCTATCAGGGGGCTGGGGCTTCTATTCTGTTACGTTTACCATTATACCCCCCACTGTCCTTTGGTAAACAGGCTCTGTGTAGATGCTGGACCCTTTTCTTTCACTGCAGTGCTGTTTCCAAGATGATTAGCTCTATTGGACGCCGTAGACAAAAGCTAAATCTGATCTGACTGGTCTGCCTGGAAGGAGTTGTCATTGCAAAAGCTGCACTGACCCATGCTGACTTCCAAAAAGAGATAACATGGTGCCAGAAAAGAAAAATAATATGTTTCAATTGAAAATGGGGTCATTATTGGCTTTTTCTTAAATAGTAGGTTTATCCATTTAACAGTTATCAGTTTGAACAATTATTGTTTCCCAACTATGATATAATGCAGAGTGTTAGATTACATAATTACTCTATAATTGGTGAGTTCTTCACTGCTTGTAGATGGAATGCCATTAACCTAAATTGAGAATAATAAGGTTTTAATTAGATTCCATGCATGTATAGATGATTGTGTTTTTGTTGCCATTATTATTAGTTGATTTAATATTAGTGTGCTGAGTTTCAGTGGTTTCAGTGAGGGTTTTATGGCATCATGGTCATCTAATTTCAGTTTCAGAGGCAGAAATGAAATGAAAAGCTGAAATCTTGTAATGTTTGATTGGTTTTGTGGCATATATTCTGTCAAATTTATATGTTAAAGCTGCACTAATAATATTTTTATATTAATGGTGGATGACTATGGGTTTATTTGAAAGATGTCGCTCGTAGTGACGAATCCAAAAAGAATTATCTGCAAAATCTACTAAAACTACTTAATTGTTTTGGCTTTACAGCCCACAAACTCAGAGAAAGCTTTGATGAACCCACTGTGCGCTACCTGCCCGGCACCAAATGGAAGGCAGGCAAAGTTGGCGACTATCTGGTGAAAACTGTGGAGCATTTAGGAACAAGAGACCAAGATATTTTCATCAGGACTCAGTGGAGGCCAAAACAGAGCTAAAAGGAATGTGTGAATATTGGACTTAAGTTAATTACATTGCCAGAAACCTGACTCTAAATGAATGCTAATGTTGTTATGTGTCTGCTGTAAATAGGCAATTGTTTGCTAACACATTAGCGCATAACAACTTTTTAAAATGTCATATCTTGTGTTTTTAAAAAAAAAAAAAAAATCAGTTCATGCAACTTTAAACATTGCTGTCACATGTCAACTATCTGCAGCTTCAATCCAACAATACTGGCAGTGGTATTGTTCAGAAACCTAGTATTTCAAACCTTGCTGCTTAGATCCACACTGGCTGTCTGTGAGAACGCTAATATTGTTTTTTAGCTGCAAAAAAGTAGGAAAAATGTTAATGAATGATAATGTAGGGTATTTATGAGCTCATGAAATTCAGATATCCTTTTCTGGCTCTGCTGAAAAATCAGGCAGGCCGCACGTTATAAATCATTGAATCCTTGCTGGGAAACAGACAGAGGAACTGAAATAACCCTTTCTAAAACCAGCGAGGATCTATTATTTATTTATTTATTTTTCTTACCCAAGCTCATCTCAAAGTTTGCCACTTGCCCTCTGTAACCATATCATCAATGGAGCAGGGTTCGTTTCCATGGTGATTCTGGATGAGGCTTTTGGATAGTGTTGCCAGGGCCCCTTGGTATGTGACTCAGGCTGAGTTTAGCCTTGGTGCAGATGGTGACGTTTGGACCCTCACCATGCCTATTAGCTCACATTAGGGGACAGTGTCCCTGCCAGGGGCGGCTTTATATATGAACACCATAAATACATGACTCATAAAGCACAATTGATGTGTACTCAACCACCGCATATACACACTCATCTACTCACACACAAACACATGCCACAGAAAATGCGTGCGCACAATCACGTACTCTTTCGTACCGGCTGGTGTAGCTGCAAGAGCAGTCACCCTTAAAAACACACACACACACACACACACACACACACACACACACAAAGATGTAAGTAAACATTAGTAAGCTGGCATGTATTTCCCAACAGGCAGCAAGAATAATGGTATGCCCCCTTAGGAGAGATTCAAGTCAAAGGCAACTGCTATTCAGTTTGCATTTCCACTCATTTGACATTCATGTTGTTTTCCTCTGGAGTCCATGTCTTTATTCCAAACACGTGTTTCAGTCAAGACCAATCCCCCCTGCATCAAGAATAAGAGGCAGCATTACTAATTTAGAGAACTAACATCTCAGACAGTCGGAATACATTTGAGACTCAAATTACCTTGCCTCTATTTATGTTTAGCAGTATTAATTAAGGCTAAACAGGTCACACATCCACACTACCGGGCTTTTAGATTTGAAATTAAATTTTCTCAGCAACTATTAATGCAACTGCCTCATCCTCAAATGACTTCTCCTATAATTGGGAGATGACTTGAAAGTTTATGCTCGTTTCCTCCAGACAAAATACCCTGACTGGCACTATAACAAAGGTCTACAGGGTGTATACTTTGCTAGTTTTCACTCTTAACTTCATCTTTACTTCAGGTCTGCAGAGTTTGTAGTACATACAAGGTTTTTACATGGGAAATGAGTAAGGTGTTGTTAGAGGTATGCACCTGAGGAAATGTGTTGCCGCAGAGCCCACTCACTCTGCTTATTGGACGGATAGAGCACGGAAAGGACAGCAGAGAGGAAGAGAAAAATGTGAGAGGCAATTTCTATCATCCCATCCTCAGCCAGATGTTGCTGTTGGTTACTGTGGAAACCAGGCGTGAAAGTGTGTGTTGTGAAGAGTGCCGGCCTCTGCATCAGAATTTAATTTTGTCCATCACATTGGCGTCCAGTAGAAACAATTTGCCCAGAACATATCCTGTTTACACCACAGCAGCATTTCCAGTCATTGTGGTCCATCTCTTATATGATGGAGGTTGTTATGTTCTCATTATATTGTCATCATTTTGTTTCATGACCTGAGAAATCTTTCCAGTGTGATGTAGGGGGGTTTTAACTCACCATGTAAAACCAGGCTGTTGTTAGCTCACGTACAACAGTTTCATTAGTGTGGTATTTAGATTACTTTATTTATAGGGTGGCCATGTTCTCATTGTTTAAAATCTGTTCAGGAGATACAGGTGCAGTGATTTAATTGGAAACAAAGAGCAAATTAATGGATTTCTGGACAACAATGGTACATGTGTCACAAATTATAATGAGAGATCAACAGAGCAGTTGTTAGCTTCACATCTGTCACATTAGAGAATCTATTTTATCCTCAAACTATGTTTAGTGCATTTGAGGAGTAATTTTTTGAAGAAAAGTTGCACTTGCAGAGAACAAGCATCAGCATGAAAGTTGCAGGTTCATATGACACAAGTAAAGTTAGATGTTGGATGTATTTGCATATATATCTTTTATACAATAACCCATGACTATAACAGATACCACAAATAGCCAGTATTTTTACAGTACAGGCCTATTCATTGCTTGCTTCTAAATTACTGAGGGTGGAAAGGTAAGTTAGCTAGCTAGCCACGATTTGATACTCATTATGAATATCAAATGTTTTTTTTGCTACATTTGGTGAAAACAATCAGCCAGTTGAGAAAAAGAGGTGGTTACCTTGTACTAATAAACACTTTCACATTACATAGTAAGCAGACATTATCACAAAATGTAGATTTTATGCTTCTTTATAGCAAAACATCAGTTGGTGTGTCTGCTGATGATGAAATGGCGTTGGACAATAACCTTTATCCCAGCTGTAGCCTTTGTTTAGGACTTTAGTAGTCGCACTTTCTCTGTTGATTTATGGTTATTGTAAATATGTTAGAGCTAATGGGAGGTTTTACTATTGTACAGGGCTAATGCTGATTCAGGTGTTTTTCTGCCTGCCAAAAACACAACTAATTGTGGTGAGAAACAGGGACTCTTTGCAGTTTTTGGCATGAAAACTGTCAAATTAAGTTATATTATTAGCACAAAATATAATTACTGTCAGCTGTGGTCCAAAAGTGACGTAGCGGCGCATCATGTTCTCTTCTAAACTTGTTTCAGTAGTCTTAATGAACATGTGAAAAGAGTGAGAGAGTGATATGCTATGAGCCAACTTTTAACGTAATGCAAATGTTGGAGAGTTAGAAATGCTTTAATATTCCAAAGATAAATGTTAAATACCATGAAGACCACAATACATTTTAGTTAAAGTAATGGATTTTGGAGCTTGATGTGTAGCCAAGTAAGGCATTAGTGAAATTGCCAAGTCACACTTCAAAATAGCAATGAGAAAAAAAAAGGCAGCATTTTTTCTACAGGAAATACAGTTTGACATGTCACAGTAGGAAAAGCACAGTTGTAAATAATAAAATTAATGAATTTCCATTCATTTCCATTTAGCTGCTTCAGTTTCAGGGTCCTGGTGTTGTGCATGCTTGCTCACCGTCACACTGTCATGGCAGAGTCATTGTTAATGTACTTAGTAACATCTGTGCTTTTCTTATTATGAGAAGTCTGCTTTTAAAAAGGTCTGTTGTTATCTATATGAGCAGCTGACAGTTAAAAGAACAGTTAACAGTCATTTTTGAGGACTTTATGGGGAGCTGAATCCAAAAACTCTCAAGTTAGTGTCATTTGTGTCCCCACTTGTCAGTAGCAGTGAAATGTTCTTTGTCTGCATTGCAGTAACACAGATCATCATTTCAGACTGATGTATTAATTATAAACACACAGACTGTATATATAGAGCATCTTTGTGCTCTGCTACTTGCTTATTGATCAGAACAGAGCTGAAAATGACACCATGACAATGAAAATTATCCCCTGCTACTTTGACCGGCAACAGAGTAGCAGGGGATCACAACCAGAAGAATCAATGGAACTGACACCAGAGAATCAGACTCTGAGACAAGAGATGAAACAAATGGTACTTACTGTTTATATGAAAATGAGTGCGTGATTTTAAAAATTATCAAGTATTTTGTTCATTATACATAAATGTGCAACATGTATGCAGTCATGTTTGTGAGGTTGTATCTAGCCCTAGGTGTGTCGTTATTGTAACAGCTCTGAATAAATTACAGTCCACATCTGTGTGTTTAATATATTTAGACAGTGATGCTCAGCTCCAGATGTGCCACTTTCATCACTGTGTGTGTGTGTGTGTGTGTGTCTTGTGTGTCCTCCTTCCACAGACAAGGTGCCTCATTTCTCTCGGCTGGGTGACGTGGAGGTGAATGCTGGGCAGAATGCCTCGTTCCAGTGTGTCGCCACGGGCAAAGTCTCTGAGACTGAGCCCTTCCTCCTGGAGGTGAGAACAAGTTGTTTTCTTCTCTCTTTTTTATTTTTTATTTTTTATTATCTTTGCTCAAACAGTCAAGCCAACATCTCAGCACCTGGATAAAAGAATGGGATTGGAGACACAAAGGATGAAGAGAAAGACGTTTTACATGTTTGGCATTAAGCTGACAGTCTTATCCAGAACAGCTTACACTAGTTAGCATTTGCATGCACGGCTGCGGGATCATACTCTCATTAAAATCTTATTTGAGCTGCTGTTTACATGAGCTTTTCATACAGTCTAAACCAGTTAAGAAAATATTCCTGTCTGCAGATAACATGTTCTACCAGCCATACAATCTGAAAAACATTTAGTTACTAGTGATCACCCTCTTGGACCAAACAACAAATTTTAAAGGGAAACTCCAGTATTCTTAAACCTGGGCCCTATTTTTTACAAATTTGGGGGTCTAAATGACTAATACTTACCAAAAGTTTTGGAATTGGTCCAGTAGATCGCCTCCGCCGGCATCTGCGAACGGGCTGCAATGGCTGCAACGTAACCCTTGTGGGCAATGGCGCCCATGAATAGTCCGTCCACTAAAAGTGCTTGTTTTTGCCACTGTCAGACTCAGAATCCTGTATAAAGTGTCTGACAACAGTATGGAAAGGTAAGGATCCCTACAGAGACAGACCATTTTGTTAAAGACTAAGATCCTTTCGTCTTCCTGCAGCAACTCAACCTCTCGCGAGATTTCAGAGCGAGACTTTTCCTTGAGCAAGACTTTCTGTTTCTGGTTAAACAAAAATCTTACTCTTTAACAAAACGGTCTGTCTCTGTAGGGATCCTTTCTATAATGTTGTCTGACACTTAGAATAACAATCTGAGCCTGTCAGTGGCAAAAACAAGCACTTTTAGTGGACGGACTATTCATGGGCGCCATTGCCCACAAGGGTTACGTTGCAGCCATTGCAGCCCGTTCGCAGATGCCAGCGGAGGCGATCTACTGGACCAATTCCAAAACTTTTGGTAAATATTAGTCATTTAGACCCCAAAATTTGAAAAAAGTAGGCCCCAGGTTTAAAAGGTTTCCCTTTAATACAGGCCAAAGCCAAGGTCCCAGTAGTTACTGCGTTAAGTAAGTACTTTTCGCTGCATGTCTGTAAAGCCAGGCACACTTTGAGTGAGTACATACTTTGATCATCTGTTTCAGGAAATTAGGTTGTTAGCTTACCCTTACCATGGCCACCTGTTTTGCGTGTGTACAGCATCATGCTCAATAGCACTTGGCTGTTGCTGAGATTGAATCTGAGCTCCTCCGCCTCAGAAATGGAGCTAATTGTAATTTCAGTCTGTTGGGTGCCACCCCAGGTGCTGTCTCTTTTGAGCGACAGTTGAAGAAGAGGTGTAACCTTTGGAAGACTGATGGTTAGTCAACCTTGCACCTCCTCCTCAAACTAGATGCCCAAAGAGGCCTCCTGACGTCCTCCCCCTCACTACCAAAAGCATCAAGACTCACATAAATATTTGCTTTTCTTTTTTAAAATCTGTCTCCCACAAGTCTCCGATGACCTTGTGATGAACTGTATAGTGGTGGTTAAAGGAAATGGGAGCCATTATCTTAACCGCCAGCATAATACCAGTAATAATACTGTAATTTGATCATGTTAAATAATGCACTAAGTTTGTCTTTTATTGGTTGTGTTGTTGCGGGGAAATTAGTCATTTGAGGGTTTGGAAGATTATTAAGTTTGCGCCTCTGCTTTTGTGGCTTTTTGATTGTGATGGCATTTAGTTTACTAAAGCCCCTGAAGCCATTTCTCTCACGCACCGACTGAAAATAGTTTCAATTTTCTTAGTTCATTCATTTGAATATGAGCTAATATTAGTCTTCAAAAATCCATCCCTGAATGCCTCCACTCTTCCTCTGGCCTTGAAGCCTGCACATCTAAGTGCTTTTGAAATGATGGCAGCAGGGAGAAAGCGCTTTGCAAATGAGATCTCGGTATACTTGGTGATCCATCCCTTGTGTTTCCGCCCGATTTTATTTTTTCACCCCCCCCTCTTCTCCGAATTGAAGCCTTTGAAGATCATCTGCATGTGAAAGAGCCATTTATATCAGTTTCAGAGTTTGCGATTCTGTTGACAGAGCTACACACACACACACACACACACACACACACACACACACACACACACAGGAAGATGTAAACAAACAATACGAGGCTTGTCTTTCATAATTTGACAGTATGCTGCAGTGAACTTCTCTGCCTAAGTCAACACTCGCTGCAGCTCCTCCCTACTTTTCTCATTAAGAAAAAAAAACCTGGTTGCAGCAGAAAATAGAGATATATCACGAACCATTACTGCCTTCTGTTCCTCCATTTGTTGTTCGGGGCCCGTTTGATCATCAACACTGACTCTGCTAATTGCTGCTTTCTCTTTGATCTCCCTGGCGCTGTGGAGGTCCTCTCTGGACCAGTCTTTAGCTGCACTCCTCCACTCTATCTTCCATCCAAACAAATTGTTAGCATAATGTTTTTTTAATCAATTAGCATCATATTTCCACCGCTGTCCTCTGGCCCGAATTGCAGACGGCTGTCTCCGATGCTATTTACATCTTTAAAACCCTTTAACGCTCTGCTCAACTGTTTGGTAGAGCACATTTTAGAGTCATTATATCTTATTGAAAAATGTGTTGAACTTAAAGGGAAACTCCGGTATTTTTAAACCTAATTTAATTTTTACAGATTTTGGGGTCTAAATGACTAATAGTTACCAAAAGTTTTGGAACTGGTCCAGTAGATTGCCTCCACTGGCATCCGCGAACGGGCTGCAATGGCTGCAACGTAATCCTTTGGGGCAACTGTGCATGTGAAAAGTACATTTCCAATGTACGTTTCCAGTGTTTTTAAAACATTTTACGGTGCAAGGCCACGCACTTTTCTGGCCCTTATACCAGAAAATCCTCAAGACTCTGATGACAAACATTTGTGCTGTTGCACCACCACACAGATGAGCAAGTCTGATTTATTTCTTCAAAAGTTAGCATTTTATTTGAGTTTTTCTAAATGGTATTAGTATTAAATGTATTTTGACCTTACCATGAAGCGACCTCTCAACCGTTTGTTGAGTCTGTTAAAAAAAAACATTGATTGTTGTTGCCCCAAGATAATAAAAAATGCAAAGAAAAAATGTTTCCAGTGCTTTTTTCCCAGTGAGGACATTAAAGTGTTTTAACATCAACGTCCAAACCGGGACTCAGACTAGGCAAAATGGAAGCATTTATTTGCTTTAAAAGCCTGCAGATGGACTTGGATACAGTTTTTAGGCGACTGATGTTAAAAATCCAAAATGTGCATGATGTACTTTGAAGAGTCACTTCAAACTGGGTGTTGAAAACAAAACAAGTAGCAAACAAATTTAAAAAGTCCTTGGAGTTTTTATAAAAGCAGAGACAGATTATATTGATACCAAATCTAAAGTTAAAATGAATTATAATCTGTAGCTTTAGGCAGTAGCACCCAGCTACTGTACATCTAATTTCATATTTTCCAACAGCACTGCATTTTTCCCCCTATCCTCCTAAACCAATTCAAACATGCGGATGTCAAACCCACTTACTTGTGAAAAGCGTGAGCAGGCGACAGTTTACATAATAATCTGCTTATTCTGTGAGAGAGCTGCATATATTGTAGCTCCCACCTGGAACGGCTCATTGCGAGTGTTGTCCTCTGATTTCCCTGTTCCACTGGTTGAGCCATTTGCCAGTGTGCCTGGAGCGCTGACACATTAGCATGGCGAGAGATGAGGAGATGTCAGTTCGAGCCCCCTGTGCTGGAAACACCAGCCCGGGAGGCCTGTGTCACCAGCCTCGCGAGCGAAAACACTGTTGTTACCGGTGACATTTATCACGTATTTATTATCTTGCCCTCCCATGTAGCTAATTCCAACCCTCCTTTGTCTTCCTGTCTGCTTCTCAGCCTGTTGCCCATTTTTAATCACTTGAATAGACTTCAGGTAAACATGTGTGCTTGGGTTGCTGTGCTCATGGCTGATTCCTCTCTGTGTGGTCTTTGTCTGGCTGTCAGCGGAGAAACGGCATGGTGCTGGACACTTCTTTGCTGTCTCGGTTGAGCCATAAGCGGCTGATGGCGACTTTCCAGGTGGAGGCGCAGCGAGGGGAGCAGGACCTCTACCGCTGCGTCACCCTGTCCCCCAGGGGTGCCACTGTCTCCAACTTTGGAGAACTCATTGTCAGAGGTAAGCTAGATTTAGGAACATAGTTATTAGTTACATTACTCATTACATTACTTCCGTTACTCTGGCAGCTCCATCACCGGTGTGTTTTTCTTTTTTATGATTTATGGCATTATAACTGTGATATACTGCACAAAAGAAACTTCTGAGTTCCATGTTTCCATAGAGGTGCAAGACATTTATATTGCAGTAAAAAACAAGCCCACAGTGAGTAAAAATGTGGCAGGAGCAACAAAAAGCCCAGACACTTCTTGGATCTCAGAGGGTTAAACAACTGCAAAGCCTCCACAGCCACATGTCACATCTACCATCTACCATTGTTAATGCACAGCTAGCCTACAGTTTGGAAGTATTTGCTGACCATCAACAGCTAGCTTAGCCCCAGTGACTGCACACAGCACTTTAGAAGTCATCAGAGTTACACCAGTGGCCTCACACCCCCTCCAATTTTGAACAAAACCAGCTGACTCGCTAGTACCTAGCTACACAGCGAAGAAGACACCTGTAAACAAGACAACTTTAAAGTTAGCAGAGGGCTAGCTCTCCACTAAACGCACAGACACAAAACTCGTATCCGCCCTCTATCCAACTGCTGAACCCCCCAAACTGCCAAAGTAAAAAACTGTTACTGGAATTAGTAACTGTAATATAATTACTGAATTTCAAATTTCAATCCCTCACTATCATTACTGAAGAAAGTAATCATATTATGTTGCTCAGTAATGCGTTGCTACCCAACACTTTGTTTAACGCACATTCAGGTTAGGTACAATTAATGGAATAGTTCAATATTTTGGGATTAATTGCTTTTTTATTCCGAGATTGGGATGAGAAGATGTGGTTAGCCTAGCTTAGCATTAGGCAGGGGGGAAACAGCTAGCCTGGCTCTGTCCAAAGTGAGAATATGCCTACCAACATGTCTCAAGATTACTAATTAACATGTTGTATTTTATTTGTTGAACCCAAACATAAATAAAAAGGTAAATATGACAATTTGTAGTTTGTAGTGGGAGGTACATGAGTTTCCAGAAGTTTTGTCGTAACAGTAAAGTTGCGAGGTTTGGTACCATCGTGCCTGCCATCATGCCATAACACGTAACTCCCCTTAAAACCACAATTTCTCATTTTTGTATTTGTCTTTCTGTACCAGTGAAACAGATAAGACATGACTTGTAAATCAGTCAACTTTAGAGGTGTTGGTAGGTGTATTTTTGAACTTTGGAAAGAGCCAGGCTAGCTCTTTCCTCCTGCTTTCAGTCATTATGCTAAGCTAGGCTAACCACGTCCTGGCTCCAGCTCAATACTTACAGTGGCACACAGACATTAGATATATTGATATATTGATTTTTCCATCTCACTCTCAAAAAGAAGCAAATAAACATATTTCAAAAATGCTAAACTTCTCCTTGAAGTAAACCAACCATAATGTCTCTTGTATCATATTTGAATAAATAGTGTGATAAAACGCTCTGTAGGCAGGTGTAGTCGCTGGGTATTCTATCAGTCAACAACTCTCCCTTCGTCCACACACATGCACACACTTCCTCACACACAACATCATGTGATGAATTAATTTGATGTTCGCTGGGTTGATAAGGGTCATATTATCCATCAAGGCTGTTTTTTTTTTTTTTTATTCATGCAAATACGCTCTTATTCAGCATCATTAGAGTGAAAATTAGGAATGTACAGCATTCAAGAGTCTCTCTCGCTCTCTCTCATATTCCTGATGTGATTAAAAGATTTTTATGACTCAATGCTCTAGCAGAGCAAAAATAATGTTATTGAAACTGTAAAACAAAAAAGAGAAAATCAATGACAGAAATCCTTGACTTCTCCTTTGCTAGCATGACTTAGCTCTTTTTTTCATCAGTGTTTTAAGGACTGATTTTCATTTATATTTTTCTGTTGTTTAGTAATATCAGTCATAAACAATACCAAAAACTTTATTCTAACAGGATTATATATTTAGATGTACAGAATAATGACAAGACATTCTGTATTGCAGTGCCCCCAACACCGATTGCTCCCCCCCAGCTCCTGCGGGCAGGCCCCACCTATCTGATCATCCAGCTCAACACCAACTCCATCGTGGGGGATGGGCCGGTCATTCGGCGGGAAATCCAGTACCGGGCCAGCCAGTCCATGTGGACAGAGACTCATGGTGTGGGCTCACTTACCTATAAGGTTTGGCATCTGGAGCCAGACACAGAGTACCGCATCAGTGTCCTGCTCACCCGGCCCGGGGAGGGGGGCACCGGAGCACCTGGACCTCCTCTGATCAGCAGGACAAAGTGTGCAGGTGAGTCAGATCAAGCACTGGATCATCCTCCAAAATTCTACACAACATCCATGGCATTGAAGCAAATTATAAGTTTCAGTTATAAACACAGAGATAGAGCTGCTCCGGCACCAGACACAGTCTCACTGGTTGGGATAAACCTCAGTGGGCAGGGCTTAAGTAGCAGTAGTTTTTTTAGATTAAAAATATAAAAGGAAGAGAGGAAGAGGCTAATATTAGGAAGCCTACAATTCTATTTATATTATTTATCCATACTAAGCTCCACCTCTGCACTAAGGTTTACATCAATCACAGAGAGCATTTTTGCCTCTAGACAGCCCTGCCTCTAAGAACACCTCATTACACCTGAAGCTAATGATTACTTTCATAGCTGATTGATCTGTTGATTATTTTGTTCTTGTTTAGTCTATAAAATGTCAGAAAGCAGAGAAGAATGCTCATTGCAAGTTCTCAGAGCTCAAGGTGACGTCTTTAAATCACTTTTGTTCGACTAACTGTCCAAAACCTCAAAGAAATTCAATTTACAAAATAAAACAGATAAAAGCAGATATTTGTGAAGCTGGGAAGCTGAAGCTGGCTTGATAAATGACTCAACCCTTTGAACCCAGAATTTTTAAAAGTCTTCTTCAGACGTTCACTCCTATTCCATATTGTCGGACTTCCCTTAATCAGTATTCATTGAAATACAGAGGACCATCTTTTGGGAACAACCTACTTCCATCACTACAATCAACATCTACAACAATCAACATTATCATTATTCAAAAAACATCTGAAAAGGACTGTAATTAGCAAAGATATATAACACTTCATGGATTGCATTGTAATGCATCTCAACTTGTAAACACAAATGTAAATTGTATTATTTTGTATTACCGCTTAGTCTTGAAATTTTGATGAATTACGCAATGTTTGTTTTTCTTTTTTTAAGTATGACTATTGATACTTTATAGGGAGAGTATCTTCATAATCCATTTTTTCAAAAGTTAGGTTAAGTTAGGTAAGTCTTTTTTCTATATACAGTGTGTGTGTGTGTGTGTGTGTAAATAAACTAAACTAAACCCAGTCAACACAATTTGCATCAAAATATAAAGACATAGGCTAAAAGAAACAAAGCTGCATGGCTATAGACTCTTAGTCTTGTAAAGGCAAAAGACTGAAACTGTCGTAAAAAACTGTCCAACAGCATGCATACAACCATTCTTACGCAAATTGGTTGCATTTCTGAGTAGCCCAATTTTTCCTGAATATAACAATATACGCCATGTCCAGCTTAAACGTAGTGACAATGACAGAAGCCTGACATTAAAGGGAACAAAAACTGAGCAAAGGTTTGAACAATTAATGGAAAGTACAAGGTTGTTGTTTATTGATAGTCAACTGACTAATCAATTAATGGACTAAGTGCTAATTATATAACAATATAACGTATAACAAAATGTCAGAGGATGTGTCTTTAGAAAGTGCAATTGGACATTAGACTTTTGACGAGACACCATTAGTGCATACTGCAAACCGAGGACTTAAAGCATCAGCACAGAACAACAAACAGAAGACCATCTGGTTACTCCCACACTTCATAGATACAGAAAACACTGTTCTCAGAGTCTCTTCCTGCTCTGATGCTCTGAGATTCACCCTTGTTCTGAGCTGCAGCTGGGAGCTGCTTCAAACTGTTTTGACGCATTAACAACTTTGTTTGCCCGCAAGTTTGCCCGCAGACACTGAGAACAAAAGGTGTGTTTGTTGTCATTGCGGCATGGAAGGTGTGTGATGATTTTTATTTATCCTGGGCTTACCCCTAATAAACACACACATTTATATGAAGAATCAAGGTATGCTTTTGTCTACAGTCATTTACGTGCAAGACAAGGATAGTGGGAGTTCTGTGAAAAACAACAGATAATGGATGAAGATTTCATAGTTGAAGCACTGAAGCATTGGGTTTATGACTGGTCTGAACCCGGCTGTAGAAGAAAGTTTAGTTCAAGAGCTTGCGTAGTATCAAGGTTCTCATGTCATGCAAGCAGCGGACAGGGTCTTCTCGTTACCTCTCATCTGTGTTTTAGCCGCAGTACTGCTCATCTGGGTGAAAAAGGCGCCCCGCCGCTCCGTCAAGTAGACGGCATGACGCCTCTGTCACCTGCCACACTCTTTGATCCACTCTCGTCAGCGTCTTCCACTCGCCCACCTCCTGTCAACTCCCGTTGCTCAGATCTGAAGCTGTATCCCCGGGGAGAACGCAGCAGTCAGCAAGGGCCCTGTGACACAAAACTCTGGATGAATTTGTCTTCCTGATGTGTCACAGAGAGCCATTTCTTTTAGCACAGTGCCTCCTCTTTTTGGACAGTCGTTGAGTGTGACATTTCATCCTTACTGGTGCAGAGGATTGCAATCCCATGGGGCCATTGTTAAGGGTGGGCAGCCACACAGAGGCCCAGTTCAGATGCTAAACGAATGATGTGCCCATCATGCTTTTTGTGTGGCTACGAATAAGCAACCTTGGCATGAATGCAGATGTGCCATCCTTGCACCTTTCTTGATTAAACTATGTGCAGATTTTCTATGTAACAATAGCATGTTTGAAATTATTTTGATGGCCTCATTTTGGTAGGAAAATGATACAATCCTAGTATGTGTATTGCTTTCAGCACCATTCATCTCAAGGCCCCAGTATGCTTAAAACAATGTGCTTGTTAGATTGTCTAACAGCGTCTAACTCCCTTTTCAACTTCATAAACCGGAGAACCGCATCTGAAAAAAGGGAACAACCTTACAATCATGTTCAACAAAGTGATGTGGCCAGATATGTGAAGGTTATAGCCAGGTTTTGAAACTCCCTCAAGTTCTCTTCTTTTTTTTTTTACTCTTTATGCAAATACTGTCCATCACTTGTCACGTGTTCAACCAAGTCCAAGCAGATGTGACGCATTCTGTATTCATCAAACGGACGCCGGAGGCTGGAGTCACAGTTTGCGTGTCAGTTTAGTGAGTGTTTGTGCGTCTCTCTCCTCAATTCACATGCATTTAAGGGAGGATTGCACAGCTAATAGCGGGAGACGTGTTAACGGAGGTCGATTATGTATTCTGCTGGATTTACGAAGGTCACGCAGTTTGCAATTGTGAATTTTGTGTGGGGAAATTCTCCACACCTGAAAAGCAGGTGTAAACAAAGCGCTGATGGAATTTTTTTAAGAACCACACGGAGGGTTGTGGGAAAGACAAAGAGAAAGAGTAAGACATACTGCATAGGCTTGTATGTAGCTACAAGTGATTACTAGAAAGAAGCAATTAGGCTTTTATAAATGAACACAATATCTGATTACTGTAACACAAATGAATAGTGGACGGGTAGTTTTGATTTGTGTTCATCAACCTTTCATTTGAACTTGACCATCAATGAACTGTAAAATCGCTGCAGCTAAACTTTTATTTGTTTTGTGAAGACATTTAAGTGTGTGTTTTGCTTCATATACCTCCGTATTAACAACTATTTCAACACCGTCTCTACCCGCTCTCTCTCTCTCTGCGTGTCGTGGTGGCTTGTGTGTCTGTGAGTCATCATATTATAACAGTTCATCTACTTTTTGTATTAATAATTTGCTGAACAAGTCCTCCAACCTAAAAGACAGAATAGGTCGTTTGTCAATGACTCCCAAAACGACATATAACATGGTTAATGTTGTGAAACTATCGCAGTTTGGTTAGGTTTAGGCACCAAAACTACTTGGTTGTTTAGAAAAAGATCATGGTTTGGGTTAAAAGAACTACGTTAGTTACACAATTTATCTGACCCATCCATCCACCCCTGACTTCCTCCCTACGCAGACTTTGGCGCTCTTTATAGGTCGCCACCCAACAATAAACATAAATATGGGTCGTAATAAGCTGCTTGCACAGGTGACCTATACGGCTGTAGCTTTGGGGAGGAGAGTCTCAGTTTGCTACATGCTAAAGACTATAATATCATAGTTTTATGAGTTATATTCTGAGTAAAACCTTTTTTTAGGTGGAGTTGAACAGATCATATGTTATTTCTTAGCTGATTTCATCAATTAAGTCAACTAATTGATTGTAAAACTGAACTAATGACATGTTGGAACAAGAATGCTCCAGTTTTAGGCCCTGCGTCTTTGTCTAAATTTTTTTTTACCCCCATCTTCCAAAAGTATATAAGCTGTCCTGTAAATTAAAGACTCTGTACCGCTTGTTGTTGACTGTTTACATGTCCAGGATAGATACATGTCCAAATAGCAATAAGTATGTCAAACGATTGGAAGTTCTATTCTTTGTGCAAGGCCAGCCTCTACTCCTGCCACATTTTGAAAACCATTACAGTAGAATTTTCTTGGCATCTGACTAAACTGTCAGAACATTAGCATAATTAAAATATTAGAGGTTAAATTTCAAGATTTTGATACCTACAGAAACTCATTCAAAATATGCATGTCAGTAGTCCAAACCCCATGTGGTTTCAGTGGTAAGTATCAGGGTGTGCACCGATAGTCCATCATAATTCCAACATAGCCCCTGGCAGGAGGGACAGTCCTCAGTGGCAGCTCACTGAGGCAGCTGTTAAAGATGAGGAGGATGAGATGAAATGTGCAGACCCACAGGGACTGTCCCTCATTCATCTTTTTCTCTTCCCCTGCTCATCTCGTGTGCGGCCTCCCCATCCCTCCTTCACTCCCTCTGCCTCTGGCTAATCCCTCTGATTAGGCTAATCAAGCTGAATGTCAGTTTGGGGCAGGACGGGTGGAGGACTGGTGGGTGGAGAGGACAGGACAGAGCCTGCTGTGGTGCTGCTGTAATGATGAGTAATGGGGTCTCGAGCAGAAACTGAACATTCAGTCAGGATTAGACTGCTATACAGAGCTGATATTGTTAAAAAAATTGACAGTTTTTCAAAGTTACATTTTTACTGTATGATTGATTAATACTATTCCATTGGAAGGTTTTAGCTTGTATCAGTGACTACGTTTACATGCACAAATTATTAAATTTTTTGCCCTTATTCTGAAAAAGACAATATTCCTACTAAGACATGGCTAATGAAAATGAATATTCCCCTAATATTCCCGTTTACATGATGCAGTGCTTTATCTGGCTGTGTTTGACAGGGGTCGATGCCCTAACATGTCGTTTATCAAGTCAAAATATGGAAAAGTGGAACGGCTTGAGCCGTTTTGCTTCTTTGCGTCAAAATAGGATTTTTTCAAAGTTTTCCACCAGTGGCGGACTTGTTCGACCTGTTCGACCGTGGTAACTCAGCCTCCCTCTTTCATTTGTTCTATCACCTTCTTGAAAAGGTCGGCGTTGTGATATCTGCGCATATCCAAAAACCTGTTGATATCCAAGTAAATGGGTTTCACTTATATAGCGCATTTCAACCTGAACGGTTCCCAAAGTGCTTTACAGATTGGTCTCATTCACCCATTCACACACCGATGGTTGTCGGCATCGGTGAATGAGACCAATCTGTAAAGCACCAACCAACTTAGGGTTCAGTGTCTTGCCCAAGGACACTTGGACATCGAGCCGGGCATCGAACCGCCAACCCTGGGATTAATGGACGACCCGCTCTACCTCCTGAGCCACAGCCACCCTACATTGTTTGACAGTCCTTCATAATGTTTAAAAGTAGCTGTGTTTCTCCTTCCCACCAGAAATGTGGGCTTTTCTTTTGTGCATACATCTTTACCCCAGCCTTGCAACCTGTTGGCTAGTTAGTTTGTTTACAACTCACAGAGATGACCTTAAACAGGCAAGAGGCTGTGTGTCGCATTCTGCGGTTTGAGATGCATTTGCATATGCCAAATGCGCTGTATACATGTCCAAAGAATGTTCCTAAAACCCAAATAATATCGGCATATCGCACATGTTCTCATCAGAAAGTGCTACATTTGGAATAAGGCCTAATTATGAATATCCTAACAGAATATGCTGTTTGATGACCCGTATCAAATTCAGAACATTGTCATATTCGGAATAATAGTGGAAAATGAGTGTGCATGTAAACGTAGTCAGTGTCAGCTGTGAAGACACAAGTCAGCTCCTGTTTCACCCTTTTGGGAAAGAGCAAACGTCTTTCAAATCAGCAAGGACTCTAAGGACATTTCCCTTTCTGTCTCGTCACTGTCCCCTCAGAACTGATGTCTCCTCCGTGACATTGCTTTGTTCATTTACGCAGCAGCTTCTGATCTATGTTAAATGAAGCAGCGGGGCTGTAGCTATTGCTTCCCCAGTAGCAGTCTGCAGTTCTGCACTGCCAGTCCATGCCATGCTGAAGGCGTTGCCCTCCTCTTGGTTTATCTGATGTCTCAGCAGTACACTTGAAGATCCAGGCCAGGCTACATGACAGGAATAACACCCCGTGCGCTTGAAACTGGACATTTTGCATGACAGGGACATGGAGATCTGCAGTCACAGCTTTCACACATGACAGCAGTAATTAGGCTTCAGCCGTTCACATCTGATTCTCTGCCAAGGCCGTGCACTTGTCTCCTACTGAACCGCATTCATGTTAGGGGAGATGGGAATGTAGAATGTTGTGTTGTATGCTACTTCTTCAGGCGGTTTTATTTTTTTCATTGATTCACCCCTCTGTAACCTTGTAGTGTAAGTTTGTAAAGTCAGCTGCAACTGTTGCTGTCTCCTTTTCCCCATCAGTATTCCTCTTTTAAGTGTACCAGGTAAGACTTGTCAGCGTAAATCACAAAATTGTGCTGCAACAGAGAACAGCATCCCATCCCATCTAACTAGAAAATAAACTGATGATGGTTTTCCATCCACCCATCCGTCTGTTTTCTTTTGTGTCAATGTCCATTGGCACCCAGTCACGTCCTCTTGGGAGATCCCAAGATGCTCTCAGGCTGGATGGGATGTATAGTCCCTCCAGCATGCTCTGGGTCTTTCCCCTATCGATCTCATGCTCCATCTTACTTGTTAACATCACCCCAAGACATCTGAACTCCATCTCGTGGGTCAACAACTCCGTCGCCCAACTTCTGACTGTGAATTCGTATCACATTTATCTGCTGATAACCCCTAATGTGAAAGCAATCCAGAACATGCTAACAGGTTGTTTTTCTTAAGTCTTAAGTAACCATGTGTAATGTGAAAGGTGCCGCCTGTAGAGATGAAACCAAAGAGAGTTATCACCAACTCTGCAGTTTCCTTGAGCGTTTTAGCGTCTTTTAGTTATTTGTTTTGGTTTTACGATCTGCGACTTCACTGTTTTGGTTCACTCTCGCTACTCTCATCAATCTCATTTCCAGCAGCAGCATCTCCCACTGTATGCTACCTGCCCAGCTCCAAATGGCAGACAAAGTTAGCGACTAGCTGGTGAACATATTGCAGGGTTCGTACAAAGTCTTGAAAGTTTTGAAAATGCTTAATTTTAACCATTGTGTTTTCAAGGTTAGGAATATGCTTCAATTCGAACATACTCCTTGAAAAATGCTTGATTTTTCAACATAATCTGGTGTTTCATCATCTACACAATCACTCATGTAAACCAAAAATCTTTTAATATTTAAAATGAAACAATCCCGTCGTCATATTTGTTTGTTGTCTCCTGGCATTTATAGTAACAATTTAGATGTGATGATAAAGGCTTCAAGAGTCTGGAAATGTTTGGTTTAGGTACCTTGAAAGTGTTTTGAAATTGCTTGAATTTTACTCTTAAAAAGCTGTACAAAGCCTGATAGTGGAGCATTTAGCAGCTAAAGAGCCAGAGTTTTTTCAAAGGCATTGGTGGAGACCAAAAACTGAGCTAAAAGGAGAGTGAATATTGGGCTTATTTTCGTCAGGTGGCCAGAAACACGATTCAAAATGAATAATAAGGAATGCATCTACTTGCTAACATGTTCCCCATAACAATTTTGTGACATGATAATGTGTTTACAGTTTGGTCCGCTGTCCCCAAGTGGCCAAAACAAATCATTAATGCTGCTTTAAAAAAGCATATCTTGTGTTATAATGTAGCTAATAGACTGAATATAATGACTTCAGTTTGGAAGTTCACTCTTGACCTTGGGATGAGTATGAGTGACAAAATAATCTCAGCTCCACTGACTTAGCTTTTTCTGATCTTTCAACCACATCTCACAGTCTTCATTAACGAATGGAATATATATTATTTGGTATTTTGTATCAAGTAAAGCTTTAGAAAATAAATTGTGTTCAATTTTTCTTACAATGTACAATGTTTATACTCTCTTCACAATGTACAAAATTAAAGAAAATTCCAAATTTAATGTCTGCTTCCTGTCCCTCTCAGAGCCCATGCGTGCCTTGCGGGGTCTGACAGCTACAGAGATCCAGCCCCGGCAGCTTGCCCTTCAGTGGGAGCCGCTGGGCTACAACCTCACCCGCTGTCACACCTACTCCTTGTCCCTGTGCTACCGCTACTCCATGCCAACAGGGGGCAGCGGAGGGAACAACGCCACCGTCAGAGAGTGTCTGTCCGTGGAGCGTAACACGTCTCACTTCACCCTGCGAGACCTGCCACCCTTCCACTCGGTCCACGTCCGACTGGCACTGGCCAACCCCGAAGGCAAGAAGGAGAGCAGAGAGGTCACCTTCCAGACTGAGGAAGACAGTGAGTGGGCGGTTTTATTTTACCCAGTGAGCAGTAAAGAGGATGCAAGGGTTTGCTGAAATAAGGCATTCAAACAGCATCATTATGGAGAACAGGAATGTTTTTTTATGTGTGCACTGAAGCTCTTTAATGTCATAGTTACTCAGCTCTGGCTTCCTAACTTCTTGAATTTCTAGTTTTCTGTGTTTGCGCCTTCATGCTCAGATAATTATTGTGCACTGCTTACACAAATCCATGCCTTTAGTCATCCACTAGTACCAGCGGAAGAAAACACAAATATTGACTCACAAAATAAGCTGGATCAGCGTAACTAAATGGAAGATCAGCCTTTTAAATGGAGACCAATGGAACATTAATCAGTTCGGGCCATGGCCGGCGGCAAAATGGTAAAATGATTTTGCTTATCTTTGTATTAATATTTTCCTGTGTACATCAGCAGATTAGGCACATTCTAATGCAAATTCCCACAGAGTGGAAGTACAGAAGGTCAAACACTTATTGTTATGTAGAATAAGCAAGACTTTTCAATGTAATTGAATGCCACTCAGGGATATTCTTGACCCAGTGGAGAGAGTGAGATGGAACGGCGGCTATGATATGAAATTGGCAGCATTTTTAGCATTATGTAGCAATTTTATTCATTAGATTTGACTGGTTAGGAAGTGACAAGTTAAAAACATGTGTCAAAAAAAACAAGCCTTGATTGTTTCTTCCCTTCCCCCGCTTTACTTGATATTTTGAATGTCAGCACCAATGAAAAGTTTGGCTTTTGAGTCACTGAATGCCAGTCTGACAGTCTTGACAGTCCCCGATCCCCCTGTCACAAGGAGAGCCGCCATCATCCTCGCAACTACAGTAATTGAGCCGCAGCCGGTGACAGTTCCTCCTGCCTGTTTCCTATTGGGCTCAACAATCGAACGCTGGTGTAGCGCTCTGCTTACGCCGTGTCTCTGCTGCTTGGAGGAAGCTGATTTGGCTGTCAGGGATTCATGGATACAGCAGGATTTTCTGCTTTGCCTACCTCGGCTTCAGCTTCTGAGGCAACAGACAGAGAGAGTAGCATTCAGTAATTTAGTCACAGCTAAAACACAAACATAGAGATCTCCCCACTATCTTTTTAGAAATAAAGGGTCACAGGCAGTTCATTTTTTAAGCATCGGAAGCATTGGAATTTCAACATACAGTGATGTTCAAGCACTATATGAATTGTTTTTTTCTGTATGTACAGAAGTATGAAGCTAATTTGCATCCAGTACCCAGTACAGTTTGAAAAAGTAAAAGCAACTTTAGTATAAGTAAATTGAAATAAAACAAAAAAAGCACAAAACCAACAACAAGAAAAGCACAATTTACAACAAGGTGAAAGAGCAAGAAAGCTATTTTGGGAAAAGGAAAGAAACAACAAGGCTAGCATTGTCATTATAAGGAAGAATTATCCTTATAGTTTACAGTTTACAGACCAACTTCCTGGTTCAATTTTGAACTACCATAAAGGCAAGATTACCCCTAAACTGAACTAAGGAAAACAACAACAACAACAACAACAACAAAAAACCCCACTGGATTACCAAGCGGGGAAAACAGGCAACTACCTGGGGGCTCCGAATTCCCCAGGAGGGTTAATTGGTTTTTGACAACTAAATTAATTGCAAATTTGTTGAATTTTCACAACTAAAGTACATCAGCTAAGGTGGGTCCTGCATTATTAGCTGATCTTGTGGCCTTGGCTTTTAGAGAAGCACTCTGTCAAAATCTAGTTTTAAAACCCCTAAATACTTAAATTATTTTTTCTTTAATTTGAAACTACGTTTTTGGTTCTTACACCTCAAAGTGTGTTTCCAGGTGTTGGGGAATACTACTATATATGTGGAAAAAGTTGTATAAAGCCTTTTGTACCTCCAGAGGGAGCTGCATGAAATCTGATAAATGTCCTGAAGTGATGTCACTTGAGTCAGCGTCGGTTGGGGCTGAAGACTACAAGTTTGAAAATGAAAAGAAATCTGGGGGGTGGAGTTAGAAGTGAGCTTACCAGACCTCTCTAGCCAGTTCCTCATTTCTGACCGAGGCTAGCAGCTCAAGGCTACATTAGCTGCTACTAGCATAACACTGAACTGTTGGCAGTTGAGTTGCATTGTGGGTAATGTAGGTGCCAGGTTTTGACAAGGAAGAGGAATGCATGGAATAAAAAACACAATATCTCTGGTTCTGCCGCATCATTTTTGATCATTTCTTTTAAAACTGTCCATTGTGAGTCCAACAATGTTATAGGAGTGCAATGATACATTTGTGGAGTAGTCTTTTATTGCAGCCATGCTTACTGCGTACTTACTGTAGTTGTATATTATCCTGAGGGATTATTCTCCCTTTCGCTTTTACCTCCAAATAACGTGGATCAGATACTCTTGATATAAATAATCAGGGATGATTGTCTGGTGTTTTTGTTGCAATTATGTTTATGAGTAGACATTATGAAAATACGGGCCAAGTTGTAATAACCTGAAAGTGACCTTTATAAAACTTTGATATAACACCTCTATTAGGAGTAGAATAGAATAAATCATGCTGCTTTTTTACTTAAGTGGGTATTGAATTGTATAATTTTGCTTCTTTAATCCTAAAAAGGATCATTGTGCAAAGGTAGTTTTGTGCATTTAATTCTGCTTAAGCTTCCATTTCCTGTATCGTCCTGAATGTTCCTACATATTAGAATGGAAATATGATTCACATAGATGTAGCCAGGTTTATTTTGGAGTCCTTTCAGGTGAGCAAGTGTGTTTTAGTCTGTGGTATCTCATGACCCGTCTGAACTTCAGTCACTTACCATGGAAACAGGGAACACAGTTACTGGTACTTCAAAAGCCTATTTGATGAACATTTTTCTACTTCCCTGCACACAACTATCACACTTAGTAACATATTATTTAAGATTACTCTCTCAGCTTTAGTGCTCTCTTAATTCTCAATTTGGGACATGTTAATGCTAGAAGGCTATTATCAACAAGTGTTACTGCAGAGCACCAGAGCCAACAATCCACTGTGAATAATTATTTATTCTCAGAATTTCAGCACTTCAGGCACCCAAAAAAAGTAGGTGTACTCCTTTAAGGAGATGCATCTCATTAAGCCAAAATACCCAAAGAGGTACTCAGCCAGTTCACAGGTTGGATTACTTTGCTGTTTTTCTGTCAGTAAGGTGCTAAAGAAGAAAAATCGACTGTCATCCTCCAAGACACGGTGCTCTGTTATCAGACAGTACAAGCCAGAATCTCAATTCATCCTGAGGGCTGGGAGCAAGCCGGTCCACACTTTCCTTTCATCACCTCCCTTCTGCTCTGTCTTTCTGTTCCCCCTTTTTCGTCCTCCTCCATCCCTCCCTGGCCCTGTGCCTTTTCACTCTGTCAAAGTTGTTTTTACCCCCTGGTATGCCTTTCGTGTGAGTCCATTAACTTGAGACCCGAGCCGAGTGTTTGCTTCAGAGAAGGCTGTTTTTCCTCTCCTGCTGTAGTTCCCGGCGGCATCGCTCCAGAGTCCCTGACCTTCACCCCGCTCGATGACATGATCTTCCTCAAGTGGGAGGAGCCCGTGGAGCCCAATGGTCTGATCACGCAGTACGAGGTAGGATACCTTGTTAGTCATGCAAAAGAATCTACAATCCACAACGATACGACTGCCTTCACATCACACACTAATCCTCTGCAGGTGTAGGATGTTATTTTCCCCTTGCCAATATCTATTTTATTCATCCTCCTTCAGTGTAATGACTCAAATCAAGGAACAGTCTCCTCTGCTCACTTTAAAGGCTGCACTGCTCCCCCTCTTTGATTCCCCCCCAGGCTTGCTTTTTCTGCTTCTTGCCCAAACGCCGGTAGCACACATGTGTCTGAGCCACGAGAGTGGGGAGGACCCACTTTTCACAGTCTATGGGATTTACTGTACATGTTCATATGGTAATGAAGCTGAGGCGCAGACTTCAGGCTGTAATTACATGGGGGACAACCACTCTAATTACTTATTTGCCTAAGAGATGCCTCCACAAGGGGGCAACTTTAAATGTTTCTAATTAATTATTGATGGCCCCATATCAACCCGTAGACCTTTGTAGTATGGGGCTTTGGAGCTTTTTTCTGCAAGTAGATGCAGGGATTGACCCACTATGGCTAACACATGGTCGCCTGATAGGGGGAGAAACTAGTTTCCATTCACAAGCAGAAGCTTGGAAAGTCAGGAACCAGGCAGAGAATTGAGTGGTGCTGTAACCTTGCTCCGCATACAGATGAGGTGCCCTTGCCCCTAACCTCCAAACTACTTCTGCTGTGGATGTACAATACTGGATTTACGACACCAATACCATTATCTGGGTTGTAGAGTCAGAAATCTGATAACAAAATATCAGCCAATATCTGCTTGCTACCAGGAGGGTTTGTTACCACATATGGTATGGCACCTGGTTGATCCTCATACAACCTTGACAAACTATACATCACTTGTAAAAAAGCTGCTTATTTGTGCAACAGGAGTGCATACAAAACACAACAGTACCTCTGTAATGGCCTATACTCGTTGAATCACTATGAGCTCCACACCATTTCCATTGTCCAATGAACACTTGAGAAAAATCCATAAAATCTCCAGGGCTTACTTTTAAATTCTCACCAGCCATCTTTTGCTGCATGGGTATTGTTGTCCTAGGAACACCGACTATCCGGAAAAAAACAAGCTCTCGTGCTAGCATCTGCCACTACTATTGGCCAGTCACCCAGCCAGTAAAGCTGAGCAACTCCTCCAATGTGAGCCACAACTTGACACGGACATTCTCCCCTGTGCCAATGACATGATGTGCTAAGACAGAAAGCAAAAAGCCAATTTTCACCTTGCATCATTTGTGCAAATGTGACCGCTGAACCAGACATTAGCTGTAATGTTAAGCTAGCCAGCAAGGGGCTCATCGACTGTGTTGACTTATGAAACGCATGAGGCGAGGGAGAAACTGAGATCCATTATTAAAAAAGGAAGAGTTAGAATACTGAACAAGGCAAGAGCAATCATCTTGTCCCCCATTAGTTATGTCCTGTAGTCCCTTTATGGAATAATAACAAATATGTCACACTGTACTGACATCATTTTATTGCCACCCATGGACCATCTCCTAGCTTTAAGGTCACACTGCTAAGTGAACCACCATGCCACCCTGAAAGTAAAATGTTAACATTAAAACAGCTGTAGAAGGGCCACTAGAATGAAGAATGAGCACTTTCACAGCCAGGCTGATTTCCTCAGTTTTATGAATCTTGATTTACAGGCTTAAACACATCCATCAAATTGTAACAAAAAGCAATAACATCATGCTGATTTTCATTAATACTTGCCATCTTCAGTACTTGTTGTTTTTTCCCTGGCTTTATCAACTAATCCAGAAAACAGTGTAAAAATCAGGCCAGCAGTGCTGTAGAACGAGGATGTGACACAGAATCGGATTATCAGTGGCTAACTGCAGCATAAGATTTATTAGATCTGCGCTGTGAGGTGACACCTTTTTGCAGTAGAGATTAATTGAGAGGCGTTTCTCATGAGAGAGCCTTTAAATAAAATGCCATCTAAATTCAATCTTTCAGGTAGTGTGAATAATAAGCTATAGGCTGTGTGAAGCACATTACAGATAATCTACAGGCTTATACAGTAAGATTTGTTCTGACCTAAGAACACTATGGCCTAATCTGAACACATGCTAAGGTGAAAACCAAAAATCTTACTTCGAATTTTTCAAAAGTTTGATCATTTCCATAAACCCAAGAGCTCGTAATGGACCACAGTTCCTTGAGTTAGGGGCATGGCAATGTTGGTCAGTCCATCACTTTAGTCCAGAATGAAATATCTCAACAACTATTGGATGGCTTCCCATGAAATGTGATGCAGATACTCATGTTCCCCTTAGGATGAATTGTTCTAACTTTGTTAATATGTCCAGCACTTCAGTTTATGACCAAATATCTGCAATACTAATGACATTCCCATCAGCCTCAGCTGTACTGTGTTTATTGCTAATTAGCAAACGTTAGCATACTAACACGCTAAACTAAGATGGTGAACATGGTAAACATTATACCAGCTTAACATCAGCATGTTAGCGTTGTCACTGTGAGCATGTTAGCATGTTGACATTAGCATTTAACACAAAGCATTGTTGTGTCTAAGTAAAACCTCACAGAGCAGCTAGCATGGCTGCAAACTCTCGTTTTAATCCAGTGGCATCTTTTCCCTGTTTCCAGATCAGCTACCAGAGTATCGAGTCGTCAGACCCAGGCATTAATGTGCCAGGCCCTCGCCGTACAGTGTCCAAGCTGAGGAACGAGACCTACCACATGTTCTCTGGCCTGCATCCTGGAACCACCTACCTGGTGTCGGTCCGGGCCCGAACCGCCAAGGGGTTTGGGCAGACAGCGCTCACCGAGATCACCACCAACATCTCTGGTGAGGCCTCTAGCTGACTGCCCTACCTGTTGTGGTTGGTTCAGTTGTAGTAGTGTGTGTGCGTGCATGTGTGTTATTGTGTTTGTGAATGGGTCGGGTAGAGTAAGGTCAAAGTATGGTCTCGAATGGTAAACTCCAATAATGACACAATGTACGTATATGCTGATAATATATGCTGTTAATGCGGAGCTCAGTCATCGTGACAATGCCACTTTAAAGAAAAAAAAACATATTTTTCCACAAAAAGTTGTGAAAAACGTTTTTGCTCACAGCATTTGCAGACGATAGCAAAGAAGACTAAGTAATGACTTGTAATTGCCCTCTCTTGAAGAGCTTTTCATTAAACTACGCATATACTTTTAAATTGTACAAATTATCTTCATTTTCCCTCAGCCAAACAGCTTTCAGACGTGCATTGCCTTCGTTTGATGAAAGCAGACCTCAATTATAGTGAACTACAAATGCTTGAATGGTTTGGGTGGAAACGGCTTTGTTCAGCCAGCAACACCGCAAACAGAGCCTGTGTTTATCATTCAAAGGCGACGCAGCAGCTCAGAAATTAGAGAAGCCGTGTTTGAGAGTGAAAAGGTTGCTGGTATGGATCTTGAGATCGGTCTGGAAAATGTGTCTGTGGGGAATGTAAAACACTCATCTACAAATGGGTATCTGTGAGCTGTTTTACTAATTGTGTTTACTCAGATGAAAAATCACATGCTAGTATGATGTTTTCACATACTGGGAGCAAGCAGAGTATGTGGATGATGGATTCCAGGAATCCATACAGAAACAGAGAAAAAGTAGACTCCTCAAATAGGTCAGCGGATATAACTTCCTCCTTTTTATTTATTTCTGAAGATACATCAGTAAACCTCTTGATGTTGCCTAAGGAAGAAGCTTGAAACACGTTGCAACCTGAGTAGCTGCTATTCCAAGCCTTTTTTGCCATGTAAAGTTTTGTGTCTCAGAAGCTAAGGCTGAAGTAGCGTGACGTTCTTCTTTTAATCATGAATCAACACAAACATTCTTTTTGTGAGAAAGCTCTTAAAATGAATCATTTGTGCCCGCAAATGATTCATTTTAACAGAAAAACATTTTTTGTCTCAAGGTTTTGCTTTATTTTTTGCAGATTGTCAGGGTCATAATTGGGGAGGGGGGGGCAATATTGTTTGTCAGTCAAACATCCATCTAAGTACACCCACGGATCTCTGTCCAAAGTCAAAGCAAAAGTGCCTTGTATTAAATCAAAGCTGTTTTGTTAGTTTTGCAAAACTGCAATGCAGCCGTGATGCTACATTGGAATAAAGTGGTTAAAGATGTCAGACCAAAGACAATGTAATCTAAATGAGCTGCTTCGGTTTTATGCAGTTTCGTTTTGATTTTGGATAGAGATATGTGGATATACAGATTTAGCCTGTTTGCCTATTGAACAACATTGTGTTATCTTTGGCAACCCTTACAAATATGATAAAATGTCATGTATTGTTAAAGTTGTGTTCTGTTAATTAGTGCACACCATTTATTAATTGGAGAGCACAATTAAGTAGCTTGTGCACTATTGTTTGTTTTTTTTATTTCAAGATCATGATTTATTAATTTGCATGGAGCCCCCAACAGATCTTTTTTTTTTTCATTCCCTCACAATAAGTTTTGCGTTCCCTCGCAATATTTAGCTTCACCTGGCAACGCGTTTTGCATTCCCTCTGATCCACAGACGAGCTGAGCCGTATTATGATGTAGTATTATGTATTATGTTGTGACCACAGCGCAAGTGGGCGCACCCTCAGCTGTGGCTGGCTGAGGCGCACTCCGCATTATTGCAGCTAGATAGATAACTAGCAGAGCTAAACTAGCTTTGACCTAGCTCTCTGACTGGCCGCTGTCGAGGCTGACTGAGCCAGGCTGTAGCTGTGAATACGACGTCAGCCATGGGATGACAGAGCTTTGGCCGTTGCTGTCGCTGTGATTGTGGCTGTAGCAATGGCTGTGCTCTGGTTGTTCTGATTATGGCTGTGACACATTAATTTATAATGGGTGTAACACTAACTACTGTAGCCATACGGAAGCTGCGAGGGCATCACTTTGTGTTTAAAAGTGGTGGGAACATGAGGGCTCAGATGAAAAACAATTTTTTAAACAGTCTTCAACATATGTGATTTTAGGCAGTGTAATGGGGGGGTCAGAGTATATAATTATGGCGGGTCGGGAAAAAAATTGCATAACAGCACATCCAAAGGACATAGCCTAGGCTACTATAGAGTCAACAATATGAAAATACTCAGCATAAAACACACAACAACATTGACTGCACAAGTAACAATCCTCCATATGCATCACTGGACAATGCATATGTTTCTTCTATACTGACATTGTATTGTATGTTTTCTTCTTGTGCAAATAAACCTTGCTCAAATGGTTTGTTTAGGATGGGTGACAAATGACAGACACATTTTGTCATAGTTTGGAAAACGTTTTGGCCTCTTACTGCCTTGCATTTGTGCACAAACTTAACTGATTCAATTGAGCACTTTTTATGTTTTTTTTTTTTTTTAATTTCTAACACATTCTTCCACCCTCAGCAGCTATTGTTGTAGTGCATTCAAGCCTGACACTCAACCTCCGACTGCTAGCACAGGTACAATACAGCAACTACATGACTGAAGCATGTAACTGCTAATGCGAAACATGGAGCTTAATTGACTTTTAAGGTTAATATTTGAAAAATAGCAATAAAAATGATGCCTCACTGGATGGAAACACTGTGAATTTTGCCAGAAAGATTCATCTTTAGTCCTTTATCTGCCGTGACCCCACACTGTAAATAATGCAGCCAGTTCTCCACCCCTCCTTATTATCTGTGCCTGTTCCATCTGGTTTAGAAGGTGGCCTATGTGGGCTCACAGCTGTCAAGATATACAATTCAACCTACAGTGTCACATGCTCTCTGGCTGCGCTTTCAGAAAAGCCCAGCGGGAAGCCAGCTCCTACACCGATTTGGTAGCAAGCATGAGCGTGTAATCTCACACTATTAGTCTTTTTCATAATTCATGCTGGAGCTGGATCGAACCACCCAACACGCACTGGCTCGACTCAACGCCGCTATGTGTAATGCAGACCTCAGCTGTTGTGTGCAAGCTAGAGTGTGTGTTTTTCGTATGACAGGTTACCCAAGTACATTTTAACAACGGACGCAGAAACATTCCCACTTCCATTCTGAAGGCTTTTTGTTTCAGCTTATGTAGCCATTTGTTTCACTACATACTCCAGTTAATTCACTCCCTGTAGTAAACAGAGGTGGGAACACTCAACCTCATTGTCCCCAGAGCTTTGCTGAGGTTGTGCAGCTTTGAGATCTGTCCTAATTATATTATAAGGGCCTCTTGTTTTCTCTGTAGTTGGCTGCTGTTTCTAGTCATCATCAGTCAATGGCACTGTGTGGGAGGCCTGCACACACCATAGTACACAGGGGACGTAATGAATAAAGATAGCACACTTCGTCTTTTTATGCAGGGGCGGAAAAATTACTAAAAAATCCAAGAGAAGTGCAGCTACACGTCTTTTTAAACTCTTGTATCTAAACAAAACACGTTTGATCTTTCTCAGGAAATGCACAAATGAAATACTTAAAATGATTCTGGTTTTCTTCCACGCTGTTTCAACTTTGTTTTTAAAACTCTGCCTGAAATGTGGTTTTCCTCCTTCATTTTCTTTTCTCTCAGCCCCGGTGTTTGATTATGAAGACATCCCCTCACCGCTGAGTGAGTCTGAGAACACCATCACTGTGCTGCTGCGCCCTGCGCTGGCGAGAGGGGCTCCTGTTAGGTACAACCAATACACCGTTCACTCCTACGCCACCATTCATTCAGTGCTCTTCCGCGCTGTGATATTTATAGCTGCGGTCAAAAAGAACTCTCTGGAGCACCAGAAAATAGTTCTCTAGGCTCTCTAGTTGTAGAACCAGAGAGGTTTTCTAATAACATTTTGTTCAGAATGTATGACATGTTTAAAATTATTTACCAGGGATCTGTTCCTCAGTCTGGTCTGGATCATATCAGGATACTAAATCTGACTGTCCTGGTTGAGCTACTATTGAAACAGCCACCAAAAAAAACATTATCACCATCCTCCATCCTCCATCCTGAAACCCGACTCACCATGCCAGACAGGTTTGGAATGACAGCACATGTCAACCAATCACGCTGCATGTTGACTGGCTGACACTGTAACGAGCGCCACATTCTACTTCCAGTCAGGAATCCGGGTTGAGAAAAATGGAAGCACTATAAGCTTTGAGAAAAACTGAAAAAGAAACTCTAGAAACTTCCTCTGGGTCAAGCATAACAATGTAAATAGAATACATTTTGCATTTTGAAGTTGTAATTTATCATGTTTGGTGCCATAGTAGTACATATAACAGAACACACCAAAAAAAAGTTATCTAGGGAGCTTTAGTTTAAAAAAGAAAACTATTAAAATGCATATAGTAAATTTAGATTGTATATACAGTGTATTATAATTTACATATATAATTAGATTATTAGATTAAATTTTGACAAAGCTTTTGGAAATTGCTTTGGTGTTTGGCATCAAATAGAAGCATTATAACTGTGATTATGTTCTTTTTTCCTTCAACTTCTTCTTAGTTTCTTTAAAAATAATAATAATTGTAGCTGCTTTCACACAGCTCTGTTTTTTCATACAGTACAGTGTATATATATATATATATATATATATATATATATATATATATATATATATTTTTTTTTTTTTCTTTTTTAATTTAACCTTTATTTAACCAGGAGAGTCCCATTGAGATTAAGACTCTCTTTTTCAAGGGAGACCTGGCCAAGACAGTCAGCAGCATGTATGACTGTATAGTATGATGACAGTAGTTTGTTTTGCTTCAATAGTACTGTTTTGGAGTACTAAGCTCCACACTGTCCTCCTCCAGTGCCTACCAGGTGGTGGTGGTGGAAGAGGATGGCTCCCGTCAGGTGAGGAGGAGGGAGCTGGGCACCGTCGACTGTTTCCCCACACCAAACTCCCACAACGAGGCGCAGGCCAAAGGGACCCCCCATTACTACACAGCTGAGCTGGCCCCCAGCAGTCTGCCCGAGGCCACGCCCTTCACCGTGGGCGACAACCACACCTACAACGGCTACTGGAACAGCCCGTTAGACCCCACCAAGAACTACCTCATCTACTTTCAGGCCACCAGCAACTTCAGAGGGGTAAGGACTATTAGGATGCCCGACAGGGCTTTTGTTTCTGGAGCTCAGACACGCTGCTTTTATGTTTTAGCAACCTTGACAGTCAATTTAGATTTGTGTCGAGGAAGTAAGAAGGCGAGAGGCTGTATGCTGGAGGCGCTACGAGAGAGGAAGCAGTCCTCTGCATAAACCAGGCTTTATTTATCACCAAATGGGGTGATGTGTGTAATGCATTTTCAGAATGGCTTTGAGTGGATTGTTTCCCACGGGTAAATCTTTGACCTTTTAATGTTGCATCATTTCTCAATGAATTACACGAGCAAAGTGGCCGAATGAATCTTAACACCTTTCAGAAGATAATTGCATGCGGAAAACGATGTGTACTCCTGCATTTCCTTTTTAAAAATTCCCTTATATTCAAGCTCTTTAAAAACTTTTAAGAATCTCTCTATTGCGGAGAAAATCAAACACCCGCCTCGCAGGCTTAAAACCATCTGAAAAGGACCTCTTTGAGCAATTGAAAAAGTGACTGAAGCATGAATAAGGAATGTGCTGGCCAATGTGCACAGAAGCAGTGAAAGTAAATGCTGTTTAAGTCATTAGGTCCATATAGAGCTTATGTGCACCTGCCTGGCTGCAGCTTCTCATCTAGATGTCGGTGCCCGGCTCCTCAGAGGTTGCAGCCAGTTACCCCTGGGCCGCCACAGTCAGCCTCTGGCCTGGGTCAGGGCTGACGTAGTGTGTCTGACTGAAATCTTCATCCTTTGATCTGAAATCAGTAGTGAGCATTTCCTATTATGGACCGCCATTTGGAATGATACTCCCTTAAGACCAAATCAAAAGCTCTGTTGGCACAGCAGCTCTGAACACAAACTGAACAATGTAATTCATGTTGATGATTTTCTTTTTTGTCCTGCAAACATTTTCATCTCCAATCTATTTTCTAAAGTATAGTCGGGTTTCAGGAGAGATGGGTTGCTCAGGGAGAAAGAAAAAGAAAATTATTTTGACAATTACCCTAGATAAATTAGATGTACGGGGCTTACTGTGGACCATGAGCTGCCATTGAATTGAAACAGTAATTGCTTTGGCAGATATGCCTTCAGTGGGGCTTGAAAGGTGCATGATTGGTGCTGCCAGTTGCTTTGGAAACACACAAGCAGGAAACAAACACACAGTTTTCCAAGTATTTCTTCTCTCTATCGTGTCTGTGGAAGTCAGTATCTAGATTACCACTATCTATTACACAAAAACTGAAAATACCAGCATGCTGATATTTCATTTTCAACCCTCTGTTGCGTTTATCATTACTCATCATCTGGGCTTGCCTGTCACTCATGCCAGTTTTTCACTTACTGGATATAGTGGCATGCGTATTGGGTAGGGTTGGGTTCTGATCTGTTTTTGATCCAGCTCCAGATTGGCAAAATACCCAGATTCGCTAAGCTCACAAATCTATTATTGAATCTTTTATCTGTGCTTGTCCTTTTTTATTAGCAAAGAGTAATGTACAAAAAAAATCAGGTTGCAGTGCTGAACACCACTTCCACCGTTTTATGACAAATGTAGCTGCTAGCAGTTTCAGCTATAGCTAATTAACATTAATTCTGTATGTAGGTAAATTGCTAAACCACCAAGATGACTATTGTTTGCAAGCCAGTGCTTTCTACAAGTCAGTGTCTGTACTCAGCCATTTGATGAGGAAAGAAGCACCACTCTGTAACACCACTCTATGATTGTCAGCGGACTGTGTGTTTTTGCTGTTCGGCAAAACCAACAGTGTGGTGGGTGTAACAATCCAGCCAATCACGTAACTTCAGTTTCAGTGGTTGAACATCTCTCAATTAAAGCTGTGCTAATCAATATTTTTATATTAACGGATCAAATGACAATGTGAAAGGTGTCGCTCGCAGTGACAAAACATCACCCGACACTTCCACCAAGCTCGTTTTAGCATCTTTAAGATCACTGCGTTTTCAGCTTGTTCCACTGCCCCCAAGTGGCCAAAAAATCAATTAATGCTGCTTTAAACTCTCATTCATATCATATTGATATTTTAAGCTAATCAGCTCATTGGTTCTGAGTCAGGAACTGCTAAGAATGAGAAATAAGGTGTGCAGGGTTAGAAGGCTGTTATGTCAATGCTCATCTTATTTTCAGATTGTAGATTGTGGAAATTTATTTGGCTACCTCTCAAATCTGTAGTGTTTATGTACTCTCAGACAACAAAACATGATTACATTGCAACTGAATCTTTGAGCTTTTATTATGTATAACTTTATTTACTTACAGAAGTTGAAAGAGGAACCTCAGTGGATTCTGTAAGGGAATACAAAGGATTTAATAAGCAGATCCGATACTGAAATACATTTTTATAAAATACTATTGAAACACACCCCAAGGAGGGGGTTCTTCAATGTACTGTACAGTTTATCCCTCTTCTTAACAAGATTGGAGGCTCAGTTACATTAAAGTGCAACTTTGACAAACACTGGTGTTTCTGTTCCAAAAGGTCAAAAGCCCACCTTGACAGGGGACAGGATGACACGTGACATACTACCTGCCGCTGCTTTAATAACCCCTGGGTGGGAGTAAATATGACTTATCTGTCACTGTTAGAGATGAGAGGAGATGAGAATCCACTTGAAACAGATTTCCAATTAAAAAAGGTAATTTGGCAAACGTTTTAGGTGAAAGGTTTTTGACTCCAATCTCAGAGCACAGATTAGCATAATTGCCCATAAAGGCTGATTTAACTTCCTTAAATCTTAATTTGGTAACATGCCCCTCAATCTCCGGGATAGAGGTGGCTGTTTTGGGGGTAGGGGGGGCAATCAGTGGACCCGGGTGAGGAACCTCACATGGTGAAGGGGAGCATAGGTCTCTCATATCACAAGGAGATGTCATCCGCTCGGAAATATCAATTATTTCCTCCACACAGCAAAGGTCTTGGTGACTTTGACACACACGGGCCGCCTGTGTTGCAAGTTTTAGACAAGGTTGTGGATTTTGACAGACTGACTCATAATTAACTTGCACTGGGGTCGTTTTTTCCTGCGAACCATTTTGTCTTCATGGTACCAAGCCAAATGAATTAACTCAGCCTTTTCTTTTACTCACAGGAGACCAGAATAAACTGCATCCGGATTGCTCGCAAAGGTAACACTTGTTTTCCTTTTCAACTTTGAAGGTGCTTCATGTAACATTTTCACATCAATAAGTCATTATCACATTAATTATGATTCAGTGTACTGTAAACGTCATGAAGGCTATCTTCTGGCCTCTCTTTGTAAACTACCTAATTGGATTGCTGTATTTCTTTATTGCACACATTGTGGTTTACAGCACAAGTTAAGATGACGGTGCTCTTCTTTTAGTGCAGGGTGGAGCCTCAGCTTTATGGCAATTGCAAATATCAGAGACAGTTAAAGTTATAGAGAGCCAAAGTGAAACCTGAACCTCCAGGTTCTGTTCCAGAAGTAAGAAAACCCCAGTCAGTTCACACTGACATTTGTAATAATGCAAATAACTAAAAATTCAGGCCTGAAACATAGCTTTACTCAACAGTATGTTGTGCAGTTCATTGAATTTGTTTAGACAGCAATGGTAAATTTAAAAAATTACTCTTACCATTACTGTTGTTTATGTAATATTTCTGTTTTTAGTGAACTTTAACAAACACCATTTCCCATAAGCCCTAACCCATTGTGGGTTAAACGTTACCAGCTCGACAGAATAGGGCCTGGCTAGTTCAGACATGGCTGCAATAACCATGAGAGAGAGGGCCGAACAGCGTGGATGTTTTTGCCAAGGAGCAGCAGATCACAGCTAAAAGTGTGGGGAAATGAATTTAGAGGAGAGTGTTGGTGGATATCATGGATATGGAAGAAACCAAGTTACGATGTACAACATCATTGGAGCTGTAGTTTTTTTGTGTGCTAGCAAATTATTCATTATTTAACTTTGTTAAGATTTTTGTTAAGACTTTGTCAAGATTTTAAACGTCAAATATCAAGTGCTGTAGCGGATACCAATATATCTTAGAATATGGATAGTAATCCCAGGGACAAGCTTGATTTGTTCAGAAAGACAGATGAAAGAAATGCTGAATGAAAATTGAGATACAGAAGCTAGTGGAACCGGGGCCAGCTAGCCCAGAGGTGACGAAAGGAAGACTTTCAATTTGTCAAACGTCATATCTGACACTATTATGGATGGCTTTTTTCAACAATAGCTATGTGCATTCCTGCTTTCCCATCAGGACATTGTTGACAGTTTTTTGTAGTCATCTTTATTAAAGCCCTAAAGGTTTGTTTGCGTGCACTTTAAACTGATCATGGATGTAACCTATTAAAGGAACTGGATACCGGAATTCCAAGATGGCTCCCAGTCATTTGAATGAAAATTGCTCACTGAGTGCATAAGCCCTAGCCTGACATCGCCAGATCAATTTGCAAATACGAATTAGTCTGGAACCTCTCAGTTTCATTTTCGATTTCCAAGGGGCGCAGACCCAAATGCCTCTGGACGCAATTGGATAGACCTACAACCAATCAGAGCAGATTCAGAATGTTCCACATCATCAGCAGCCATCTTGGTTGTTTATGAAAATGCCTTAGCGGCACTCCTCTGTACAGTCAGCGTATCAAACCCGCCCATATTAGATAAATGGTTTTGATTGGCCCAACCCGGGCAAGGTCGGCTGGAAATCTGTCTGAATGGGAGGGGGACCAGACGCATCTGCCAGAGCAAATTAAACCTGAGCTGGTAGATTCGTCTGGTTCCCAGGCTACATAATCCCTGCACTGGAACAAATTGACAGCAAGGCAGACTGGCGGGGCCGTATCCTGCTCTCTTAATACATCCGTGAAACTGAGACACGAGTTGCTCTTCTTCTGCTTTCTACTAGAAGCTGCTCAAGGTGTGTTTGCTGCCCCCAGGTGTCACCAAATCAACCAAGGATTATAAGCTTGATAAATATTAATATTCCACTCATCATCTTCATTGTTGAGATATGGGGTGGCAGGGTTCTTAGCGACAGCTTTAAAACTGGGGTCCGGGGGCAAATACATTAGCAATCAGACAGGTTTTGAACAAGTCCCTTTTATCTTAACAACTTATTCTGAGGTGAAAATGAATTTGAACTTCACAGTTATCATCTTAACTCAGTTGTAATTGCAAGATTTGTGTTATATTTTGCAGAGCTACTTTGTTGATGCATTACATCCTGTTGTATTGGCTGCAGTGACATGGGTTGGAAGATTATAATGGATCATAATGATTATAATAACTAGCTAAGATAATAAGGTTATATTGGGGACTTGTTTAACGTCTGTCTGCTCATGTGGTTGCCCCATGGACTCTTTTGTAAAACTGTGCCTTGCAGTGTCGTATCCCCATGTCTCAGCAATTAAGCTGCTGAATAAAATGTTATCATTATCTATTGAGGGTATGAAAATAGGAAGCAGGTTATAAAAAGCTGGAATTCTGAAAATGCTACCACAATAGCAGTATTACTGAGGTGAGACAGAGGCCACCGGTTGTCGTTTCCTGGCTAACAAAATGTTGAATAAGTGAAATATGTGATTCTCTAGGTGATTAGAAACACTGTAGGATCTTTTTGTGGTTCCAGTGGTTTCAACTATGTGGTACAGGGTGCATGTCTTGGAGACTTTGACAGTTATCCTGGATCAGGCTGCCTTTAGGGAATTTGACACCGACTTAGTGTTGTTGTGGGTGCTGCAGGAAGGAAGCCCCCGTGCCAGTATCCCCTCAACAGAGACACTGGAGGAAAGGTGAAAGCAAACATGCATCCGTGTTCCTACTGTTCCTCTTGAATTACTGACACTGACATTTTGGCAAACCCCTCTTGGGCTCTGATGGCTTTGAAATCCAGAATGCAGCAACGTATCCTTTTTTCTCCCTGAGAGAGGAAGCGACCACGAGTGTTTGCTTGAGAGACAGACACAGATAGAAGGCTCTCAGTTCAAACAACAGGGGAGAGGGAGAGAGGCAGAGGGTGAAATGGAGTTGTTCCCCCCTTCCTCCCCACTGAATTATGTCTGAAGTTTGTTGTACTCTTGAGAAAGGTGGCAGTTAAATTGGATTCCTCTCCCTGAACTCTTTCTTATCTGAAGTGCGATGACATCAGAGAATCCTACCTTACTATTATCAGCCGGTGTGTCACGTAAGTGGAGAAAGTGGGTTGCAGAACGTATAGGAGCCATTTTTTACTGTAGTTGTGTATGTACGACTGTGGCAGGCAGGCCCAGAGGATATGCTGATGTTACTCCAGTTCCCTCAGAGGATGCACAGAGGTCCTGTTAAGACTGTTCCTGGCTTCTTTTCATTTCCTCTCACCAGCTTCCCACACACAGATGCTGCCAGCTGTTTTCACCGGAGCGCCTGGCCAAGCTACCGCAGTGGTGGGCGTGAGGTTTTTTTTTCTCTTCGCCACCCTGGCCCCTTTCTTTGTTTTGTTTTTTGTCGTCAGAAGAAATATGGCCAACATTAGCTGACACTAAAGAACAGCGAGAACATGTTCATTACAAACCAAATCGCCTTGAAATATTCAACGTTCTGAGGAGGCTTTTATTCATGTCAGCTCAGCCAGGAGAAAAGCATTAAATTCACATTTAGCTTTTGCAGCATTTGAAAATGTTGCTTAAAATCAGTATGACAGCTAAATGGAATGGCATTATACTGTAAATTCTCAAATAGTTTATTTATACTTCATTTACCGCAACTGTAGCAGACCCAGACCTTTATTTAAAACCAACTTATATTAGATAATTGGGTTTCAAATACTTAAATGTGACAAAATAAGTATATTTTATCACATGTTTGCTCTTCCATATTAGCCAACACTTGTCCAAAAAACTGCAAAGTAAACGTAGTTAATTGTAGACGATTAGTAGACATTTGGCGTTAGTGAAATGTAAATGTAAATTGTGCTAAATTTACCTATATCAGACATTGTATTACAGGTAATTCCAGCACTGTCATTGTTTTTACCCATCTTTAATGAGGACAGGCTTTTATTTGGTTGTGCTGGACATTGTTCGAATATCAGGGTTTTGTTTTGTTTTTTTGAGAATTTCCAGTATATGTATGCGTATGTCTTGTTTCCTTAGTGACAAGAATAATATGATGTGCCTTGACGGATAAATTGCAGACCAGTGTAAGGAAATGACAAATAAAATGTTGAATTTTGTTGACAGCGCCTCGATACGGATCAAAACAATGGCAAAGTAGAAGCCATTGGAATTAGAGAATGAGAACAGTGTGTCATTGCAGCAGAGTGGTGTGTAACATCACTGTGTTGTTGTACTATTGGAATAAGTGCTGTGAATATGCACATTATACTGCATTTACCTACATGAACCTTGATAGTACAGGTCGTTCCAGCCCCCTGCAAGGCCTTTATTAGGGACCAGCCCTTATTTGTTCCAGCTGGATGGCTTTTATTTGAGAATATATGTTATATGTGTGTTTATGTCTTCTTTCAGACTCATACATAAGAAATTCCGAATGATGAAGTGTTGAGTTTAATTGACAGTACCTTAACACTGATCAAGAAAACGGCAAAGTAGAAGCAATTGGAATTATTTAGTGAAGGAGAACAGTGTTTCTCTTAAAAAGTCAGAGCAGGGGAGTGGTGAGTGTGACATGATTCTGTTGTTGTACTGATGGAATAAGCACTGTGGAAATGTACTCTACACTGAATGTACCTAAGTGAACCAATATAAATCAATATAATACAGTAAATTCCAGTCTTCTTCAAGGCCTTAATTAAGGACCAGCCTGTATTTGTTTGTGCTGCCCAGATTTTTTTGATGATTTACAATCTTTGTATACTCATGACCTCTTTCCCTGTTTGACCAAAATAACACAGTGTGTCTTGCCTGATGAATTGCAGACCAATACAAGGAAATGACAAATTATGATGACACGTGTCCCATTATCTTTTACCTCACCTATCCCTGTGGATTTCCCTACATGACCACTGCTGGATTTTTTTGGTGCAATGAAATTTACCGTGATAGCCAATTTCTAAATATGGCCCTAAAAGCAGAATGACTCACCCATAATGATTTGTGTGATTATGGCAAGTCTGTCAGGCTGTATTGTGTGCCAGGAGCTATAGTCACCACCAATCCACAGCTTATCAAGCCAAACTCAGCATTCTGCCTCACTGTAAAGCCTTTTTTTTCTCTTTTCAGTCACAGACAAAAGGCAATAACTCCCCCGTGAAGCATCATTGCTAAAATTGTTAAAATACAGAGATGTTGTCCAATTCAGTTGTCCTACCAAACATGCAGAGACCCCTAATTAATTCTATCTCTCTGCATTTTGTTGCATTCCCTGCCTTATTTGTTTTCTCATCAGTGCGATGGCTGGTTAATGAAGAGCATGCTGCCAGAAGTGTAATAATACTCCTTCAATAGAGAGGGAGATTTCATGCTCTTGACTAGCTGAGATGGCAATGCAGACAGAAACGCACTGAGACTGTGACATATGGGTAGGAGGGAAATAGCTGCCTGAATGAGAGCACGCATCAGTTCGGTAAGATAACCAGAGCGTCATCTCGCCCAAGCCAAACATGTTGAGCTCCCCTTTGTAGACGCTCACGTTGCTGATATCGGTGCACTGAAATAGTGTTCGAGCCCTCTCTGATACTGTCTAGTGAGCTCTTTATTCCACTGCAGCCTCAAGCGATTATTTCAGCACAGCTTTTGCATGGTAATACACTAGCTTGCTGACTACTTTAGCTGGAAACGCTCTGCTGTTGAAGCTCCAACTGGATCCGTAGTGACCTCTAACACACCTCACAACCCTCCCCGGCTTGTTTGAATCAGCCCGGTGGATGTAACACCACAGAGTGAGGATCCATATCATGTCAGTGCCCTACAGTAACTATTCCAGGATTACTGTAGGAGAAACTCCATCAGGATCTGCAACAGCACCAACCTGTTTGTATCTGTAACTGATCACGTATTATATAAATTAGACTTGAAGGTGAGCTGCGGCCTCTGGAGCATTACGGTGATAGGTTCTATGAAGATATTATCACCGGGCATTTCAATGCATGATAATCTGGACGGCAAGGAAGCCCACCTCTATGTGAGTGAGACTATTTCCTGTTAATGTAAGTATTGGAACAGGGTGCAATCTCAGGTACCCATACAACAGGTCAAAAACACAAATGTATGCCCTATCAAAAGTACTATCTGCTGACAATCCCACAATGCAATGCGTAGGCGTTAATAGATAGAAAATTACAATCATGCGAGACTGCACCTGTCAGTGATGATGATTCATAAGTATGTGAAGTCTCAGTGTAGTCTGACTATAGAGTAACTACTGACAGCTGTACAATTTCTTATCATCAGTTTCACTCCGAAACAGAAACTGTGAAAACTTAAATTGCACAAAAAAAAACCAAACATAATTACTCACTTCTCTTTAGTAGCATCTAGTCATGCAGATGCTACTAAAGGGCTCCAGAAAGGGTGATATAGGTTTTCATAGGGGGGTGTGTGTGATTACAACGTGAATAGTACCCACAATATTCTTAATTTACATCATGTAGGCCCACACGTAAGAATGGTAAGCAAACACTGGCCAACACAATACATTAATATGAAACCACCAAAGTAATTGTTAGCTTCAATTATAAACAATAATAGTAATATATAATACAGAAATAGCTGAGCAGACTTGAATAAATGAACTGCAGAGCACTGCTGTACCATCATTATATTGTTTTTTTTGTCAATAGTATTAAGGTTATTTCAATCAGTAATTTGTTTTGATATTATCTTCATTAATATATGCATTTGTTATAAAACCTGGGCAAATAAAACAAAAACAATTTGCATAGCTAGATAGAAACCTCCACTGGCGTTAAGTGAGAACATGTGTTTCTCAGCTTTTAGGCTCTCTCTGTGGTAAAAGAACAGCACAATTTTCTTGTCTTGTGCCGGAAATCAGTCAAGAAATCCAGCAGATATCCCAGCACAGCAGACCTACAGTATCGAGACCAGCAGAAGCTGCCAATTTTCTTGGCAATAGTTTTGTTTGTTTATGGTAATTATGCTAAAATGAATGTGACAATGATTTATTGGCATCATAACCACTACATGTAGCATCTAGTTTTGCAATTAGAACGAAATTAGCATTCACAGTGGCTGTCTTTGTAAGATGGAGATGCTTCTTCTTCTTCCTCCTCCTCTTCCTCACCTCTCTGACATGCTGTGCAGCTGCCTGTAAGGACTCCAAGCGGGCTCTGGAGGTATCCCAGCATGCCGAGGACATGGGGCTGATCCTTGGGGCCTGCGCTGGTGGCCTGGTGGTCCTCATTTTGCTTCTTGGGGCCATCGTCATCATTGTCAAGAAGGGGTGAGTGGCTGTGAAAATGTTTGTGCGTCTGCTGGTTGGTTGATGTGACATGGGTTAGACCTTTTCAGAGTCAAACATTTACAGTCTTAAGTCTCACTGTTCCAGTGTAGCCTATCCAATGGAGTAAATTTATCTCTATCCCACTTGGCTGCTAGGGTCTATTGAGGAAAGCATTTGGCAATGAGAGTGAATTACAACCAGAGTTAGTGGAATGGTAGAGCATTAATCCTAAACTCTCCCACTGCTGCCTCAGCCAAGCTTTTGTGTTTCATCTCATCTTTTAATTTCAAGGTCTGCGTGTTGGCTGAGCACATTCAAATGCAGCCTGCTCGCACTGGAATCGTTGGCTGCTTTCCACCTGCAAATTACCTCTGTCGTCAATCGCACCTGCAGTGTACATTCTTCCTTCGCTCACTGGGCAATGGTGGAACACTCATCTGAGTGTGAAATATTTCATCAAGGGGCATGTTATTCCATTGCCCACTCAATTACATGAGGCGAGCAGCTGTGAGGTGCCAGTGGATGGGCTAGTAATTGGTTAGGAAGGTTGTTTTTGCTTCTTTTTTTCTCTTTTTATTTTTTTGAGAGGAACTTGTCCGCCCTGAGGAATTTTCTCACAGAGAATAGAGGGAGAATGAATGGGATGTCTGGAAGAAGGCAGTGACTGATAAGATTCAGTGGGCCAATCTCGCAGGCACAATATGAACTAGACAGCCACATGGGGGCAACGGGAGCAAACATGTTTATATTTAGCCACAAGATATTGTCACTGTGCATGTACAAAACTGTATATGTAAATGTGGTAAGGATTCCTTTAACTAAGGAGGAGTCAAATCCTCCTACCTTTAAGGCAAAAGCTAAACAATGGCTGCTACATAGTATTCCCTAAGAGAATTTGTATATTTTGATATACACATTCCTACTTTTAAATTAATTGACATTTGCGTATTGTGCTATATGTCATACAACCATTGTCTTTTATTATGTGATTTCATTTTTTGGGTGTCTTTTTACCATGACCATGTGCTGAAAAAAAAAAGTTTTTCGTTCATTTGATTACATTTTCAAGTACTACTTTCTAATATACTGTATCTTAATGTCATGGTTGGTGGACAACTGTAAACACCAGGGACATGGATTGAAATAAGTCCAGGACTTTATCCTTCTGTCCCTGACAAACTCTGAAATGCTAAATTTCATAAATATATTAGAATGCTGTCAATAAACCAAAGCAAACCAAAGGTAAAAATACAGAAGCCACCTTAATGCTCTTTGCATTCCAGTCATTGCCACACAAAGTACATTTCATGTGTCATGTATTTAATGTGATCTGTGCCACGAAGGCACCATAAAATCCTGCATACTGTCGATCACTTGTATTCATTTGATTTATGATGTTTTGGTCCATGGAATTCGTGTCAAATTCAATTGATGAATTTTACCCAAATTAGTAAATAAATAAATGAATAAAGTGATTACAAGTGATCGTGTGCAGGATCTTTTGGTTACTTCACAGTCAGAGTTCATGATCCAACACCCCTGTCTATTATACTTTGTACTGAGTGTTACCTGTTGGGATCCATGCTTAATAATTCTGGATTCATTTGCATCCAAAAGTACATGTGTAATCCAGTGTGAGCCTTGGTAAGAAAATTAGAATTGTATAGTAAGGAAACTACCACATATACAAATACAAAAATACATTTCAAAAATCCAAAATAGGGCCACATGTAGATGAGGAGGCTGGCATATAAATAGTCAAGAGTTGTAAATAGTTGTAAGGTCACCAAACAAACAAAGTCATATTCTACAATATGATACGTTTTGGACACATACATATCCACCCCTCCATTTTCTGTACCAAATTGAAATTCCCTCATTTTGTGGTTGTTAGTTCTATGTTTGTCAGTAGCTCCAAAGAGATTATCTGTTAACCCTTTAGAACCGAGCGTAGCATTGATGATACGCTAGGCATGTTCCTCAAAACATTAAATAACTATATAATAAAGCAAATATTATTTCTTGAAATACTGAAAAAGCACATTTTAGCCATTTTTGGAGAGGTTATGGATAGGTTTAGTACACAAAAGGATGCCCAGGTACACTGCTCACTAATTGCCTTGTAAAGCCTTAGTGCTTATCAACCTGAAGTTTGGTACACTTGCGGACAGGAAGTGTAGGAACCAGAAAATGTAAAGTTGGAGAATTGTACAATTCATGTTTTAGTAGGTTAAAAAAAACTTCAAATGTGTTTAAAAAAAGGTGTATTCACATTCCTCTATTTTCATTCACTGATGAATTCAATAAATTATGTTTGTACATTTATTGCCACAAGTGTATTCTCCAGTTTAAGCCAATAACCATGGTTCTGTGATGTTTACATGAGAAGTTATTAAGCATTAAATAGAGGTATGTCAAATCAAATAACATCCCAAATACTGCAGTATAAATACAGATATAATCTGAGATAAACCTGAGGAAATGTAAAGTTTGTATTGGTCCAGAGCTGAGTTTTGGTGTGCAGCAGGCCCTTTCTTCATTCTTTATGCTTTGATCCTGCGTCATGATTGCTTGCTTGGAACATTCCAACGCACTGAGCATCTTCATTTATCTTTCTGATGCCCATCTTGATAAACCATAGTCACCTCTCTTTTTTTTGTTCTCCTCACTCTCTGTCTCTCTCCTTTCCTCCTCCTTCATGCTAATCAGAAGGGACTTCTATTCTTACCCTTACTACCCGTAAGTTACTCTTTTCTCCATCTTCCAACCTGACACCCTGACGCCATCTTCCCCTTGCTTGCCCTTCGTAGCCCCAGGATTACTAGAGTGGAAATCAGCATTGCTATCTCCACCTCATCCTCCAGTATAGACCCCGCCCTTCCTTCCTCCTCCTCCTTCTCCTTTCGCCCCACCACCTCCACTGCCACCCCCTACACTCTCTTGCTATCACCAAATCGCACTTTCCCCCTTGTCCAGTTTCAATCTCGTAGCCCTTATATTTCCCCCTCAGTCCAATTTCTCATCTCCTCACCCGCCCTCCTTTCCTTTCTTCCTTATCTCTTTGCCTGTCTTTCTCTCATTCTGCCTCTTCTCTGCTGTCCTCTGTCTATTATTACTCCCTGCCCCTCTCGCTATCCTCCCACCTCTCTCTGCATCTCTACAGTAGGAAGAAGGTGGCCATAAACAAGGCAGCCATGTCCTACAGGCAGGAGAAGAGTCGGAAGCTGAGCTCCTTAGACTGCAGCATGACAGAGCAGAGCACTCTCCAGCAGGATGAGAGGATGGCCCACTCTTTCATGGATGCCCACGGCTGCAACGCTCGAAGTAAGACGGCGAGGAACATATGGGTACTCTTGAGAAAATGTCTAGAGAGATGAAGCTCCCTCCTTCCTGACCTTCAGCCATGTTTACTTCCGAGCATGTATCTGTTCTGCCAGACCATAAGGTGCTCTCAATAGAGAAATCTCCTGTAAGTCTCGTCTGTTTGAATATTCTGCAGTGCCAGTCAGCCCTCACATATCTGCAGAAACGCTACCTTTTTTCCTTGAGCCGCCCCCTAGACTTTTCAGCCGCGTTTACATTAATAAAAAAGAACAGAGTCCGTGTCGCGGGGTGCATGATGTCAGCGGTATGCCTTGAACTGTATGTGTTCCTGTTCCCAGATGAGCAGCGGAGCTCCGTCAACGAGTCCAGCAGCTTATTGGGAGGCTCACCCCACCGCCACTGTCGGAGGAAGAGCTCGCCCTATCACACGGGTCAGCTTCACCCTGCTGTAAGGGTGGCTGACCTCCTCCAGCACATCAACCAGATGAAGACAGCTGAGGGATACGGCTTCAAACAAGAATATGAGGTAAGAAGGGAGAAAAAAAACGAAACATACATTATAGTGTAGTACTTAGGTGTACTTTTGGTTTTGTGCTGTTTTTCATGTTTTGGGCTAGCCCCCTGAGTTCCAGTTAAAGGAAATCATGCTACAACATATAATGATATTGTGCTTTAAACTCTGTGGCAACAATTTGGGTAAGGCCCTTTCCAGTTTCAACATGGCAATGCCCCCATGCATAAAGCCAGGTCAATTAAGAAATGTTTTTCTCAGTTTGGTGTGGTTCAGTTTGTGTAACAGGCTGCAGATCTCATCCCTATCCAACACCTTTGGGATGAACTGGAAAGCCGCCCTTGAGAGCCAGACCTCATCACCCAACATCAGTGTCGGACCTGCTCTTGTGGTTAAATGGGAGCAAATCCCTGCAGGCAGGTTCCAACATCTGTATCATCAGTATCTGAACCTGAACCTGTTGTGTTGCATTTTTAAAGTAATGTCCAGCAAATTAGCTGGACTGTGTAAATGGTAAATGGAATTCCCTTATATAGCATTTTTCCCAAAGTGCTTTTACAGATTGGTCTCATTCACACACACATTCACACACCGATGGCAACAGAGCTGCCATGCAAGGTGCTGGCCTCCATCAGGAGCAACTTAGGGTTCAGTGTCTTGCCCAAGGACACTTCGACATGTGGACAGGAGGAGCCGGGGATCAAACAACCAACCCTGGGATTAATGGACTACCTCCTGAGCCACAGCCTGTGTAGTCAGACACATGATAGCTAGGGAGCTCAAACCTGTGAGATTTTATGTTCAAGATGCTTTCTCCAACACCTAGACCCTTTCTCCAGCTGGGAAAGTAAAAGGAGTAGGAAAACAATATTACAGATGGCATCGTTTAGAAATTCCTTATATTTTTTAGGTGCAGTTAGTGTACAGAGCCTGTCTGTGTATTACTGCAGACAACTACTGTCTACTTTGAAAAGGCTTAAATAAAGTGTTTAATATTCATGAGCAAGCAGTAAAATGCTGTTTAACTCATCTGCATTACAGAGATAATGCAGATATACTCAACCTTCTGGTACTCTGTGGACTAATTATGCTTTTCAGAATTACTTTCTTTTTACTTTAATATGAAGTCCTCCACATCAACCAGTGGTGATAAGTCTTTTTTGCACATCCACCTGCAGGAAGCCAGATGCACTTTTTCCATTCATTAAGATCCCTGAGGGGCCAACAAATTCCCCCCCTCCAAAATCAATATCTGGGTCGCTTTTTCACTCCTCAGTCTGGCTCCCCATCGCCTGGAGAAATAAACAAGATGAAGGGGATCAGCGTGCACACTGCTGTCAGACTTCATAACCCTTATTTCCCACAGGGTCGTGCTGCTGCCATTGATCAGACGTGTTGCAAGGCATTGTGGGGGGTTGTGAATGAGTCAGGCCCTCGGTGTGGGTAGGGTACTGTATGTGTTGTGCTTGGAAGCCAACATCTGGAACCACAGCCAGTGAATAGACACAGTGACAGACACCATGTCACCCTCCATGACTGATGCAGTTCTCTGTGGGTAAAGCTAAGTCGTTTTGTTTTCACCTGGAACAGTAGCCCCCCCCTCAGCACTATAACACAGTGATAGGATGTAGAGCCCAACTGATACTAGATTTTTTAGGCAATAGTAACAATATCGAGTTTGATAATTTAATAAATCTGACTTATTTGGCTTGTTTCTGCCAATATTTGTTTTTCAAAATCAACATTTTGATAAGGAACCCTTAAATTTAGTCTAATCAATATTTTTTGTATTAACAGTTGATTTGAAAGGTGTCACTGGTAGTGAGAAACATTATCACCTGACTCTGCAGTTCCCATCCACTCTACAGAGCTTTTTAGCCTTTATTAACCCATTGGTTTGGTTTTACAGCCCGCGAACTCTGCACTAATGAACTGTTTCCAACCACAGCAGGCAGTTGTTTTCAGCAAAAACAGCTTGGAGAGCCCACTGCACATTACCTGCTCAGCACCAAACAGCAGACAGACAAAGTTAGTGACTAGCTGGTGAACATAGCGAAATATCTAGAAGCTGAACAGCCAGATGTTTTTCTCAGGAGTTGGTGGAGACTAAAGCTAAAAGGAGAGTGAATATTAGACCTGCATTCGTCAAGTGACCAGAAACATGACACATTAGCCATAACAGCTTTATTTTATGCCATATGTTGTGTTTTTAGCTTGTTCTGCTGCCCCCCCAAGTGGCTAAAAAAGTCAATTACTGAAGCTTTAAAGAACTGTGAGCAAGATATTTACTGAGCGGATTATTTTACGGAAAAATAGACTCTCTAGTGGACAAACTATGTAATGGCGACACAGTTTCTAAATGACCTCAAACAGATTGTTGGTTGGCCAAATTTCTGTGCTGCAATTTCTCACTAATTATCAGCCAATGCATACGTGACACCAATATATATGTGATATAAGCTAAATCAGTTCTAGTATGAGGGTTTTTTTTCCCAGTGGTGAATAGCTGTGAGAATTTATACATGATGGACAAGTAAAAAAAACAATTAACAGCCCCTGTTAGGGAAGGGAAAATCTATTTTCTCAATCAGCTTCCTACTGTGAGTAATGGGCTCCAACATGAACACACAATTATCTGCCAAAGTTGGACCGGTTTTGAGTATTTCACATGAAAGATTTCTGTATTTTCTCACTGGTTTTAAGTGGGGGCGGGGCTTAGTTGGAAAAAGATGACGTCGCAGACTTACGTGCACCAATAAGGAATTGACAATAAACAAAATCCAGGAAGTCTTGCTTGATAGTAAGTGGTACAGAAAACCATGGAAAAAAAACACTCCGTCTTCAGGTGAAGTAATATTACAAATTTATTGTAAAATTATTGAGTGCCTTGGTTTTTTTTTCCGTGGTTGTCTGCACCACTTAATATCAAGCGAGACTTCCTGGATTTTGTGTTTTGTACTTCCACCTGCCCCACTAAAGAGCACCTGTCGGATCAGCCATCAGAGCCATGCAGCGCTTCCTTCTTCCATTGTAAAGGATTTGGCAATATTTCCTGATTTCAATAAAAATTGATGACACTTGTGGGGTTGTTTGTTGCCAAACGGTACTGATGAAGCAGATTAGCTGTTTTTTGTTTTTTTTTTGACTGTTAAACTCTTAATAAGTAATACCTAGGGATTTTTCTAACTTTAACTTTGATTGTTTCTATTTATTCCTGAATATTAAATATTACAGAGAAAAACTTTGACATTTGAAACCAAATTTTTAGGGGCTTTAAATGTTGAGCATGTTGAATTTAGCTGATGAGCTAATAGAGAAGAGATGATTTAAGTAAAGCTCTGTGAAGGTGAACAGAATGTTGTTGAAATACAGGGTGCTGGACAAAGGCAGGTTTGTTAAGAAGGATTAGATCAGGCATTACCTGTACAGGATCCAGTAGCAGATGTAATCCCCTGATCAGCTTGCTTTGTGCGGCTCGGCCGGGGTCTCAGGTGGTCCCAATTGATTGGTCGACTGCAGATGAGAGACAGCGTGCCTCTCAGTACAAGAGCCTGGATGTGCCTACCGATACAGCAAGGAAATCAGGCTGTGACTTAAAATTCAACAGAATATGGCACGACTCAAGCCAGACCATACACGCTCATATTTGGGTTTTTTTTCTCCTGCTCTTTTTTCATATATAGTATTGATTTAGATTCAGTGACTCATCTCGCCGCACCAGCAGATTTAGTAGTTGGGTGCCATAAACAGCTGTTACAAATTTAACAGTTTAACACTGAGGTATAGAGCAATGGCTTCTTCAAGCAGAAAGCTTCACGCGGTGTCTAGAATGAGAATGACTGCAGTGGGCCGCCTCCTCCTTCTCAAGGCCGCAGCCATCTCTGAGTGCTGCGTATCACCTCACAGCCTCAGTCTCTCCCCGCTATGTTGTGGCAGATGTCTGTTGATGACTTGGCAAGATGCTATAATAGCGAAGTTACTCAGACAACCTTAGGGGTAACACTCGCATTTGCAAAGTCATCTCCATTGTGAGTCAAGATGCATCAAAAACACATCGCCCCTGTTTTTGTAACATCTTAACTTGTGTTCTCTAACTTTACTTTGCAGAGTTTTTTTGATGGCTGGGACGTCACGAAAAAGAAGGACAAGACCAAAGGGAGGCACGACAGCTTGCTTAGCCGTAAGTACTTTGGGGTAACAAGGAGTGCTGTTTTTACTTGGCTCTGATTCAGTCTCAGTTTTACTGTAGGTTACAGCACACCTAAACATTAATAGCTTTTCATACATACACAGTAAAGTAAAATACCATTTAACGACACTACTACTATATTTTACAAGTCTGCCAAAGCCACCCAATAATTATTTTTACTCCCAGAGCTTTTGTAAAACGATGCAAGCCAGCCCAGTGAGGGTCGGGGGCTGTGTGCCAGTTAAGTTAAAAATAACTTTCTGCCATCTCTAACTTTCTCTGTGATCGCTCATTTTAAATGCCAATATAGTCATTAACCTGGATTTATGTTGATTTTGTCAGACAATGTTGCAATTATAAAATAATGATTGTTTTCACTGCAGCTTGGGAAAGCTGGTTAACGTAGTTTTTAGGAGCCGCAATTAAATCAGTATTTCAATACGCATTCAGTTGTCTGACAAAAAAAACAAAAAATATGTCAATGAGAACACCTATAGGGTGAATTTGGCTGTAGTAAAACACAGTATAGGTGACTACAGAGAGCAGGAGAGGACTGAGCGGAGGTGTAACGGGCTGTCATTCGGCAGAGTAACCAGCTGTGTGTGTGTAACCTAGTCACAGGTGTGGGCTGTGCTGCAGCAAAGTTAAGAAGACAGCTTTCTGTCGTCTAACTTTTTCTACCATTTTAAAAGCCCATACAGCAGCACAGCTGTTGTCATTAACCTGTATTCATGATGATTTTGTCAGAAGGCGTCCCGACTATGAAATCATTGATTTGGTCAGCTGGGCTGTCTGTCCCCACTCATCACCAGATGTTGGCTGTGATGCGCAGTTTTTGTTTGCCAACTGAAAAGATGGCAAAGAAGAAGAGATTTAGCCATTTTCATGTTGTTCTGGTGCTTCACTGTGGACAGTGCTCTCTAAAAAAACAACCTGGAAATGCTAATGTTTTCACATGAAAACGGCATTTTAAAATTTACACAGCTTAATGTAGAGGCAGTCTTAGTTTCAGAGTTCTTTCAAAGACATTGGGGGAAAGCCTCAGAAATAACATTTAGACACAAAACTCATTAAAATTAGCATTAAAACCCTGATGAATCAAACAATGTAGGTAGGATAGCAGCTGTCTATGAGGCAGGTGTCATCACAGGTTTAGCAAACTGCCCCTTTAAGGATCATTCCTTACTATTAACACTTGGGTCTTGTTTTCATAGCTTTGGCAATCATTTCTATTGGGTAAAACTGAACTCCCCAAAGTATTTGCTGAGATCTTGCAACAAAGTGCAATGGGGAAAAGAATACAAGCAGTCAGATGATCAGATCTAAACCACTTTATTTGGAGGTGAAACCTAAGGTGAGCTCATGCCGGTATTTAGGGATGCACCGATACAATAACACAGTATTGGTGCCAATACTGACCTTATTAAGTGGCACTGGTATCAGCCATGATGTGTTCGATTTCTTTGTCAATGTCTTTTTAAAACTCACATTCATTCAGTCACTGCAGGCCATTGACTCAGCACTAGCACTCCAGCAATCCCTGTCCTCATGTTACCTTACATAAAAATGATTCTGATGAGTTCTGCATAGTGAGGTTTACAGATTATAAACCAGGGAAAAAGAGAGCAGTAATATCAGATCAGTACTCAGTATCACAGATTCGGTAAGAGTCGGTACTGGGAGGGAAAAGGTTGCATCTCTATTTGTAATAATCCATGTGATTATCTGACTGTTTGTGTTTCTTGCCCGTCAGACTTCTTTTTACCAGTATCATTGCAACCCCCGATCTCAGCAATTATTTTGGTGAGGACAATGTCTTTTTGTATTGATACAAATGATGGTCAAAACTTTTCTAATAAACCTGAATTATCTTTTAAATTGATATGGATATTTGAAAAGATTCATCAGCGGGGCATCCACTGGCCAGGATGTTAAGACGCCTACCATATAAATGCAACGTCCGATCATGGACCTTTGTTGCATGTCATATCTCTCTCTCCACATCCTAACCTCCATTTCATTTGAATTTGTTGAGACAGACAACCTGAGATCTGCTTTGTATTAATAAAAGCCAATATCTTGACTGATATAGTAGATGATGTAGAGATTTTACATAATCAGTGAACCCAAAATCCTTTTTTGTGCATTTCAGATGATCGCCATCGAGTCAAGCTCCACTCTCTGCTTGCAGACCCCAGCTCCGATTATGTCAATGCCAACTACATAGACGTAAGTCACCTTCAGTCTTGTTTTCCTTCCTCCTTCGCCTCCTACTCCTTCATCTCTGTCTTTGCTGATCCTACAGCTCCACCTAACAGCTCCTACTAGTCGTCTTTTATTGTTGTGGTTGACCCAGTGCTTAACCAGCAGACATCTTCACACACTGTCTGATGTTGTGTGAGCTCATTTAGTGACTGCACCCACAACATAGCATTATATCGATGCATGCTAGCACATGCAGGCTTTGAGGCGAGATTTTATCGAAGCAACTCCAGAGATCCTACAAGAGCCCATAAGCTCGGAGCACCGGGCCTCATGACTCACCCAAATGCTTTTGTAAGGCGACATTGCACCGCAATTGGACCCAATATAACACGGCTGATCCTTTCATCTACTTTCAGATATTTTCATCTCACATACAGTTCAGCTCGAGTGAGTATCTCTGGGAGCCTCTCCAGTCCCAGCAGTAGTCCGCGCTCCTGCCAGATCCTATCTCGGCAGCTTTGCATTAGATGGACCAACACTATCTGAAGGACTTTTTCCCTTAGTACAGACCAGGGTCTGAGCTCTGCTGCTCACTCATAATGGAAGGGTAACTTGAAGGTGACTGTGAAAAGCTCTCGACAGTCTTGCCTCTGTTTTTGGCCCTACCTGCTGAAGCACTCATTGCAGGGTTTAATGTGAGTTGTTATGGTCTCTGAATGCTGTATTACGTACTTTGTTTCTGCTATTGTCTGCTAAACAAAAGGCAATGTAAAGTGGACAGAAGGGGCCAGATCAGTAGTGGATGCCTGACTCAGCATATGTGGGTGGCACCGGTTAAAGCGGAACGTCGAAGCTCCTTTTAGTACTCCGTGAGGGCTCCATTAGGATGAACCCTCCAAGGACCTTTGTGTCATTAACTGTGCCATCAACAGCACCGCCTGCATGTCATGCCAAGACCCCTGGCTCACAATACTGCAGCAAAATGATTCCAGATGATTCCTGGAAGACGCCAAGGTTGGAATAAATGGAACACTGCTTTTTTTAAAGGTTAAACTGAAAAGTTCCACTGCCTTCTCCTTTCATTCACATGCAGGTTTATATAATTTTTTTCTTTGGGATGGGTAAGAAGACATGACATTTTTGTGTCAAATCTTTAGATGTTCTTTTTGTTGCCGTCTTGCACAAAAGTGACACCATCCACACTCAGTTCTTAAAAGATTCTGCGTTCACTGTTATTTACACCCACTGTCAGGTAGTCTTTTCTTGCTATGGTGCTCAGGAAAGGATGCCTGTCACAACTGCGTTGAAAGCAGCAGAACTTTGTGTAGAATAAGATAAAATGGAAATGAGCAGGGGAGGTAATGGTTGCCATGGCTGAGCAGACACAGTGAAAAGCTTAATTTCTGTGAATAATAAACAAAGTCTGCTTTGGCTTGTGTCTTTGTTTGTCTTTGTGTATCATCTGGGTAAAGCAGGATAACCCAGTTTATTTGCCCATGTCACCCTAAAGTACCCTTAAAGAAGAATTCCAGTTTCATACAACTTAGTTCATACAACTTTCAACTACTTATTTGAGTTGTTTTGGCCGTCTTTCCCATAAGTAATAATAACATTGTACTCACCAAGTTAATTTCTGAGATCTCTGAACACCGCGACATTGCTAAAAAGTCAGATGTGGTGAGCAACACAAGCAGTGAGACAATCAGACAGATTTCAAACACAGTGCCAGGTTAGCCAAACTTATTTGGCAGAAAAAACAAAGGTGAACAGTAACTTTTTTCCCAAAACTGACTGTTGTACTTCCTGGATCAACTTTGACCTTGTGCGCACACATTATTATTTACATGGAAGGTTTATTGTCAGTATTTTTGGCATGCTCATGTTTGGTTTTACATCCAAATAAAGTGGTTTAGATAATCTGGATAAACTGCTGGCTTGTGCACAACCTGTCTGATCGTCAGACTGCTTCGTCTGACTTTTTAGCAATGTAGACCAGATTTGCTTCCATATCTCAGCAATGAAGTTGCTAAATACAAGAATACAATGTTATCATAACTGATAGAAATGACAGCCAAAAACACGAAAATAAGACCCGAGTTGTATGAACAGTATTCTTTCTTTAAGTAAGTTAGTTAACTGTCAACTCAACCTTATTGCCAAACAAGAACGTCAATATCAGACAGTTATTAGACATGCAAAACCATGGATTACGCTCAATGACAATGTTTTTTGTGTTCAATGTCAACGATTAAATTTTTTGCCTTCTAAAATATGCATGGCAACTACAGTATGGTTAAGGTTAGGTAAAGATCGTTGTTATGGTTAATAAAAAGGCGAACATTCATTTCATATCTGTGATTAAACGCCATCCCAACCTTGACACCTTTACTTTCTGCCTCGCTACACAAAATGCACAGTACTTCCTACAGTGGCACTGAACATTGGCACCTGACATAAATCATGAGGTGCGGAATCATCAAATATGGACGTAATTCCTAGGGATACTGGGCTGGTCAACTGCTGCAGAACACACTGCAACCTTTGAAGAAAACGTTCACCTTGAGCAATTCATAGAATGTATTACATAACTATTATTTCCTAAGGCATTGTCCCTTTCATGCCCTCTTTTATTACAGAACTTACTTAAGTGTCATCTGTGTTATCAACACCAAGGACAACTCTATGTAATCACTGGCCTCAGATCAAAACCTGCCACAGCACTCTTTTCTTCTTCTCTGCCTCTATACTTTGAACTATCGAAACAAAGATGTAACATGCCAAAGGTGAGTGGGTTTAGAGGAAATTAATACAAGAAGAAAGACTGAAGAAACAAAAGTTGGCCTTTTGCATAGAAACATGGGAATTTGAGGCATTTGAACATTATTCTCTCCACAGGTCCTCAAGGCAAGGTGTTCTCTAACCATTTCATTACCCTCTTTTCCTGGTCTTTAATCACAATAACTAGCTCTTGTTTCCTCCCCTGCTTTCCTTCTTTCTCTCTCTGTTTTCCGCCCCCCCTCCTCGTTTTCAACCTTTTGGCATCTCTTAGATTCGGATAAACAGGGAAGTAAGTACCTTGCTTCTCTTCTCTTTCCATCTCCTCTTCCTTTTCACGCTGCCCCCTCTCAATATCTCTGCCAGCCCTCCATGGCTTCCCTCCAACAGCAGATCTTCCTCCCCTTTTCCACTCTGAGCTGTTGAGCCTGTCCACCTTTAGCCATCACTTTTCCCCTGAGTTCATTTTTTTCCCCCAATTGAGTGCAGCAGTCTCTCTGTCCTCTTTCATCCATAGTCAGATGCTCACCTGGAGTTCTTGCTTAACATCAGGCTGCCTTATAAAAGGCCTGATGGTATGCCACAGAGGAGAGTAGACTAGGTCAGGTCAAGCAATTTAGATCAAAGCCAGAGTTTATTGACACCATGACACAGCAAGAATTGGAAACATATTCAGTGACGGTGAACTGGGGTGAAGAACAGATACAAAGCCTAGTGCAAAGAAGTGCAGGAATTATTTAGAGACACCTACAAGAGTTTAACCTAATATCAGACTTTTTCTCATGGCCCATATTCATCAAGCATCTCAGAGAACAGTAATTGCCCGGTCAAACCATAAAGTGGCACAGCAAAATTCATTGACTTGTCCTTGTGAAGTAGGTGTTGCTGGAAGTTTGGTGACTAATTGCAGGGCTACTTGGCGAGGTATTGTGGCTGGCTAGCTAATCAGTAACATGCTAGCTAAGCTAGGTATGCTAGCAGTAGCAAGCCACAAAAGCCAGCAAAGCCAGCTGGCTTAACTGACAGGTAGCAAGTTAGAAAGTTTGTTAACTGCCAGCAAGCAAGCTAGCTAGTTCAAGAGTTCAACTATTAACTCCTGTCTAACAATGACTGCAAACCATTGCTTTTTTGTGGAGCAGTTCAAACTCCATAGAGCAGCGTTATATAAAATTAGATGGTGCGACACAACTAATACACAGCTGTGGCTCTGAAGTCGAAATCCACTGAAGTTAAACTATAGAAAAAAAACTCTGCATGGATTTACTTTGCCTCCATGAGCGAATCCGCTAACTGTTGGGTTTCCATTGAAATGAACTGATTTGGTCCGAAATGTTGCTTTCAGGGTGGACACAGGTCCTAAATGTAAAAGTAGACGTCTGTTCTAACTGGCCACAAAGTGAGTCGTACACATTTGTCGCTACTTTTATGATTAAAGTAAAAACAAATAATTCATTTTCTCAATCTAGGAAACTCATCCTATCTCTGCTGGTATTTATAAGACCTGAGCCTGTGAAAAGGACAGTAGGAGTGCCAGCAGATGTGCGCACATTAAAAGTCTTAATTTGAAATAACAAAACGCTTCAACAAAGATATCGAGTCGATAAAAACATTTTGTGACAGCTTTTGCTTGGGATGTACAGTAATTGCTCCACCCACACAAAAAACTCCAGAGGAAATTCTTGCAATTTCTTTGGCAACAAGGACATGCAGCTACAACAGCGATAATTTGGGTCCCTCGGAATCTAAAATACAATGGTGGGTAGTTTTAAAAATAAAAAACACATCTCAGCTATCATTTGTGTATTTTGAAACTGTTGTCAGAATTTGGCAAAATGCTGTACATTGTTAGCCTTAACTTGTGCTTAAGTTAGCTCATTGTACACCCAGAAGTGATGCTACTCTTTCTCTTATTTCACTTTTCATGCGGCTGATTTTCAAATGCAGGCTGTAAGTAATTTAAATTTGTTGATCCCACAGTTTGACTAGAAAAGAAACACACAAATCGCTAGGTGTTGCCAAACCCTTATGTCATTTATTCTCAACAGAGGAAGCCTCAGAGCTCCCTTTAATGTCCTGCAGTACTCTCAGGGAGGATGCTTTCTATTCATGTTTAAAGTTTCAGCAGGATCCCAACAAGTGATTCTGAGATGCATGATAAATTTGAGCACTGATTATTATTTACTTGCATACACCAAGGTCAGATTGTCACAGGTTGTAGTTAGAGTGAGCCAAATGTGTCAAAGCAAAACCCATTCAAAGTAGTTTTTCTCTCTTTTTGATAGAATTGATAAGCTTTCCACGTCTCAAATGACTCTGCATGTTTTATTTTTTTCTTCTTCTTTCCAATCCATTGTGAATTCACATTGCTTGATGTTTTTCTGCTTGCCTGCTGCTGGAAAATGTGGTTGCCAAGGTGACAGACAGGAAACTGGTCGGCCCAGAGAAACTCAGCAACGGAGGCTCATGGGAATGAGGGTCGCTGCACCCTTTCATAGTGATGGCCATCCATCTCAACTTCCCTCTGTGGCATGACAGTTATGGAATGTTATTTTTTGTGTCAGTGCGTGTGTGTGTGTGTGTGTGTAAGGTGCCGTTGTATGTGTCAGGGCACCTTTACAGTATTTGTATAAATGTTTACCGTATACAGCAGTTGGAATCACTTTACCCATGAGTGATGAGAGGGCCCACTAATCTTAATTCTTGGGATCTATTATGCGTGGCTGCTTTGCATTCAGCACACAGGGTTAGCCTGGTGGAGGGCCAAGACCCCCAATAGCCTTCCAGACTGTCCACACTGTATCATAATTGCACTAATGCCAAGCTGAGCAGAAAGGAGACAGCCAGATCAGTCAGTGTCACTCAGGTAGAATTACTCCCAGAGCTGAAGATCCCTCACTCGTCAATCTACCTTTGATCAGCAGCCCTGGCTGCATGCAAAGCACTGCGCGCCGGGGCCGCCTTTGAAATGCAGCTCCCTCACTCTGCATGTAATGACCTGGCTCGGAGACGCACAGAGAAATACTTGAATTAATGCCATTTCTCCATGCATTATAATTCAAGTGCGGGCCTTCGCCCAAACTCAGAGCCTAAACAGTGCAAAGAGCTTTGCCGGTCAAACATGCTAATGTATTTTAAGCAGAGCGTCGTCAGCCACATTAGTTTTCTCGGTCGCTGAAATATCATCAGTCAAAAGCAGAGCAGAAATTTAGCAGAGCGCTGACATCAAAAACCCCAGCTCTGGATGAATAAGAGATGACTTGATGCTGAAAATGGAGAAAGAGAATGGATGGGGAGGGGTGAAATGAGAGTTAAAGGTCCCTGAGTCTCACTTCATCATGTGCTCTTGTAATCATTAACTCTCTCCCATCTTTTTTCTCTTCTTTTCTCCACTGTATTACTTCCTCTGTCTGTCACTCAGGGCTACCAGCGATCAAACCACTTCATCGCCACTCAAGGTAAGTGTAAAATACCAAGCAGCAGGGTTTGACTGCTAATACCCGAGTATAGTACCTTGAATGAATTATTAATGTGTAAACAACAAGGAGGCCTGTGCTGGCCTCACGCTCACATCTGGATTTCCAGCATAAAGCGTCACTTTCCAGCGCCTGTGAGAAACACTCCCGCAACAATCGACTGTAACTGTCAGTCAGTCTGCACTGTAACACTACTGGCTGTTGCTCTCTGTGAAGTGCTGCTTTTGTGCCTCTCCTCGCCGCCATCTGCATGTGTGGTGCGCCATCTCTCTGATGTCGGTTTGATACACTATATAGGCTGCATCCCCCAAGCGGCACGCACACACACACACACACACACACTCTCACACACAGAGAGAGAGAGAGGCAGAAAGAAGGAGAGAAAGAGACTGAGAGAGAAAGAGAGAGCAAGACATTCTCTTTATTCTCTCCCGGCTCTGATCCTATTTATTCAGTGAATATGTTTTTCACTTCGTAATCCCCCTCTGATTTCTTTCCATCTTTCACTTTGGTCTCAGTTCTATCACTTCACAAAAGTAACCTCCGAAAATCCCTCTCTTTCTGCATACAAGGGAGCAGGCAGAGGTGGAAGGAGTGCCACAGGGTGCTATTCAAGTAGGAGGACTCGGTGAAATCTGAATTATAGTCCAACTAAAGTTACTGATTTAAAGAATCAAACAAAATGTAAACGTTTCTTTGATTCATAAATACTGCTGATTATTTGAATTAAAAAACTAACCAATTAAAAAACATTACCATGTGTAACCTGCACAGAGTGGACAGTAGGGTTATATGTACATTCAACATCAAACAACATTGAGAAATAGCATGATGTTCTGCATAAACGTGTTACTTTACTATATTTCTATAGTTTTCCTGGCCTGTCAAAGTCCATGACAACAATGGATACTGCTGTTACCTATGCTACTCTATAGAGTTAAATGAAAGTTGGGACACACTCATAATTTTGGTCGCCACAGTTGCTGCAAGCTGTTACAGATGCAGCATATTATATAGTACATATTAAATAAATTCCCTCATGTCACATTGTTTTATTTCCATCAATAAAATGTTTTCACCCACACTTTTAAAAACTCTTATGGCTTCTGAAGTTCTAGAATCATCTGGTAAGTTTCAACAGCTCATTAGCAGAACAGCCGCAGCTGCAGTGCCCTGTTTGTGTCAGGATGCATTCAGGCACATTACAGAGTGTAGGTCACCGTAGTTTTGTCAGCACACAAACACTGTGGCTGAGCACTTAAACAGTAAAAAATACTCTTCATGTCATGTTAGAAGTATAGGGTGTCTGTTCCGTCAGATGCAGGGAGACGGTCGACTGAAAAACACGGCTGAAACGCAGCGTATTTTTACGCTTCCAGTCTATTTTCTTCCGTTTTACACTCATAACTACAGTGATTGTGTGTTGGGCTCTGAGCGCTGTCAAAACTCAGGTGACCCACACTCAAAACTGTGCCTGAATGCATCCTGCGTAGACAATTTATAGTGGTCTAGTGGCTCAGTCTCACACCAATAGCTGCTAATATTGCTTATATTATGTGTTAGCAGGACAATGTTTTGCCCCCTGTTAGCATGCATTACATGTCTGTCGATCCATCTGCCGTTTTCATCTCTGTGTTTTCTCAAGATCCCTCCGGCTGTGACCTGGCCGTGAAGTGTGTGTGATGTTGGGTGCACTGTAAGAAGCAAGATCTTTAAGAGATAAAAGATATGCATGTTTCGTACGGTTCTGTCAGAGCGCTTAGAAACTATGAGAAGCGCCTGCCGTGTGTTTTGTGGGGAAGAGTAAGTTAGGTGCTGTGTTCTCCTTTTTTTAAGATTATTTTTTGGCAGTTTTGCCTTTATTCAATAGTGACCGCTGAAGAGAGAGACAGGAAAGGGAGGCTGGAATCTAACCCCGGCCGCTGCAATAAGGACTCAGCCTTAGTGGTATGCACTAGCCACCGGGGCGCCCCACCAGAGGCATTTTTAGTTGGTAGTTGGTTAGTTAGAAAACTCAGTCACTAACAGACAGTTTTACTTAAAAAATGTAAAATACGCAAGATAATTTACTGAATTTAATGAATGATTCTGTCTTTATTGATTATAGGCTAATGTTGATTGGTTGGTCAATTATACATTCATGAGCTTGGGTGCTTGGGAACATAATACATTTAAATTTCTGGTCCCAAGATAAAAATGTCTAACCTCCTGATCTAACCTACAGTACAGTCTGTTATAGTTGCCAAAGTAATTGCAATCCTTTACTTCCACCACATGTAGAGTGTCTACATGTTCACTGACTTGCACACACACACACCATACAGTCCATCATTAAAGCTGCCCCTCTGCATGCACTGAACAACATGCTCTGCGTACCGGTATACGCTCGTGGTGAGCCCTGGGTGGTCGGCTGTCGCGGCAGGTCGAGGCTGATTTGTTGGATCTTATATAGTCTTAAGGCAGCTGTGCATGTGCAGCGGGGCAGCAGGTGCTCTGAGCTAACTCTCCATTATGTCCAGAGATGAGGGAGAAGGGAGGAGGTGGGGGGGTGCCGATGCCGATGCCGATGCCGATGCCAAGCGCACACTGAAAGCCCAGAGTCCAAAGCAGCAGCGAGTTGTGCTCTGCATACAGATTCACCCAGCCAATGGGATCACACATCATCTGTCTCTAAACTGACTGCCCCGTCCCTTTGGCGATGCATTAGTGGGCTTCTCCTGCTGCTGCTGAAAAATTAACATCTCATATCAGTAATACACATAGAAACCGGCACAGTGATTGCTAACAGGGGGAGGGAGCTGCGGGAGGGAAAACAGTGTTTAAAGTAGCTGCCCACGTGTGTGTATTAAACATACACAGGCCAGTCGACTCACCTCAGGTCAACTACAGTAAAGACCAGCATCCTGCTGTTATGAAAGGGGAAGCCGTTGTCAGGCTCTGCACATGCCTTGTTTTTTAACAGGCAGGCAAGGTTGTTACTCCTCCTCCTCCTCCTATTGTATTTCCCAGCCTTCAGAGGTCTTTGCATGTTTGCCCTGGGGCGTGTAGTCAAAAGCATACCTATTGATTCCTCTTGTTAAGACAACTGTGGAACAAAAAGCTGTGAAAACAAGCACTACTGTATACCTCATTGTATTTGTTTATCTGTAAAAACAAAAAAAACCTCTACAGGCCTATGTGTTGCTTTCTGTACCTTTTATTTATCAATGTCTTTTAACTCGGACCCAAAAATTAATTCGTTTCACTCGGATTCTCAAACATCTCCACGCGTTTATTACAGGATAAGGCTGGTGTTACTCTCTATATTGATTTTCAAAAACTCCTATGAAAGGTAATGAAGGTAAATGAAAATTTTACAAGAGGCTGGGAAATCACAGCAAAACAGGAAACACGTGCTTGAATTAGTTCGTCGTGCAGGCTTTGATTGAAGTGACTGGGAGATGGTGTAAATATTGGTAAGATGGAAGCATAATTGCCCCGCACTCCAGTCCAACATAGGATGTGATGTCACTGACCTATACTGCAGCCAGCCACCAGGGGGAGATCGAGATGTTTTGGCTTCACTTTTGGGGAGCTGTCATGTCGTCCGTCTTTATACAGTCTGTGGTCGATCATATGAGTCTGCTAGAACTGACCGGGAGATCACATCAGGACACGACAACCATACTTGAATTTGTCCGTCATATGGGCTTCAATTGAAGTGAATGGGAGACAGAGTGAATATTTGTTAGGTTTATTGTGACTGCACCTTTAGTCCCGGCTTTCAGTGCTTTCCAACTTTTTCTACCCTGTCTGTGGCACTCAGTACCAAGCCCATTTGTTCTTACAAAATCTTTAAAAACGGCTCACAAATATATTCACTGTAGTTTTGAGCAAACGTTACTCAAACAGGAGTGCATTTGTTGGGGATTATTCTCAGCTGCAGATTAATAATACACATTTGGTGCTCTAGAGAGCCGAAGTGAAACCAGAAATTTTGGGATCTGTTCCAGAAGAGGTAAGAAAACCTAATTCAAAATCCCATTAACATTTGTAACTATGCTAATAACTATAAATCAAGCCTGGGAACAGAGCCTTTCTCAACAGTCTGTAGTGTGGCTCGCTTCATATGTTTAGATAAGGACGGTAGTTTGTAATATTGTTGTTTATTCAATATTTATGAGCGAGTCAAGGGGTCACGGCTAGCTCAGGCATGTCTGTAATAACAGCAGGTCAGAAAGAACTGAACGCTGTACATGTTTTAAGACAGCGGAGATTACAACTAGAAAGTTGGAAAGAAGAGAGCGTTGGTGAGTTTTATGGATATAAACAAAACCAAGTTAGCATGACAGGCTTGTAGTTTTTTTCAAGGGAGCTGTAGTTTTATCTGTGTCCACAAAGTAATCTTTGTTTTACTTTGTTAAAATCATGAAGGTTGTAGTGGATACCGATTTGTCTTAGAATATGGAAAGTAAACAGCAGGAACACGCTTCATTTTTTCCGAAAGACAGATGAAAGAAATGCTGAATGAGAGATTGCACTGACTTACAGAAGCTAGTGGAACAGATGTGACATCATGACTTCGGCTCTCTCATGTTTCTGGCAGCAGGACAGTGTGTGTGGGATTGACTGAAAATGAACTACAATGTGTGTGTTAATGAAGGAACATGTCACCCAGTGCAACAGTGTGGCTCACTGTTGTGTACTTAATGATCTGGCAAGCTAGTGCATGGATGTTTGATTATTTTGTTACATTTACTGTCCCCAAAGAATGAACTGCCATGCTCAAAGTTTCAACATTTTCTTGTTTTATCAGTCTGTATAGGACTTTGAATTGAGATTGTGCTCTGCAAATAAACCTGAGATAAGTAAATTATTAAATACAAACAGAAAAAATATAATAAAGAGTGAAAAGATATACTACCCTGCTGCCACACAAACATATGAGGGATGATAAGGTGCAACCTTCTCTTAAAAAAGCCATCTAGGTCAGTTACAGGAGACAAGATAATACTCCTATTAAACAAACTGAGTGGGTAGAAATGAATAGACATCTTGTTCACTAAAAGGGGTGTAGTGTGTTTGGCAGAGGAGGCAGTATGAAGGAGGACCTTGTGATATTATCAACGCCACACTGTAATGAAATCAATGAAAGTGTCATCTTCTCCAGGGGCCTGTGATTTGTGTCAGCCACTGGTGCCTGGGAAAGGCAATACAGGAGCTTGTTGGCACAATGGCTGAGGATTTGTGGGTGTATTGAAATGACATTTTCTCTGTAGTATTAGGAGAACACAGAGCGGGCAATAGTTCATGAATGACACATTGTTACTCTATTCCGTGGCATGGATTACACAGCGCCTCTACATTGATGGTTATTTCTGCTATTTTCTATGGCTTATGGCTCATCTCTCCGCCCTCCTTATCCTCCTCTCTTTCTCTTCCTACACCTTCTCCCCTCACTTTTCTTTTTCTCCCACTCCTCCACCTATTCCTCCACTGTATATCTCCTCCTCCGCAGGCCCCAAGCAGGAGATGATCTACGACTTCTGGCGGATGGTTTGGCAGGAGAACTGCTTCAGTATTGTCATGATCACCAAGCTGGTGGAAGTGGGCAGGGTAGGTTTCCCTTCCCTTTGTCCTGTGACCTCTCCAGCCGCCCGCGAAGATGGATAGAGGGAATGTAATTCTGGAGCTTCCCTTTATCATTCACTATATATCAGAAGAGCTGCCACACTCTGTTGTGGGAGGAAATGGCTGCCGCTGTCTGATCATGAGTGATCACCTTTTGCTTTGGTGTCCATGCTCCAAGGTCAAAGCTTTGATGTATATGAAGGCCCATGGAGGAACACTGTGGCCTCTGTTCTACTAACTATTCCTGCCTCTACAGTAGGCTACTCTTATAGTATTCAAAATATATATGACAAAGTATATTTTTAGCTTACACTGAACATACCATTTATAAAATATGATCAATTAAGGTACCAAAGTCAGTCAGAAATGTTATTTGTATTGAGCACAAAAGTTTTAACTGTTTATATGACAAGTTAAAGGGGAACTCCACCAATTCTACACATCAAGCTTAGTTTACTCATCACATAAAGTACTGCTCAGCCTCTGAGTATAATGTCTTCGGCATTATACTGCGGCTCTGGATAGGGTTGCACCAGCTATTTGTAAATCCATCGCAAAGTTTGTGCATAAAGTCCTTCCTAAGCTCTTAACTGCTAGCTAGTTTCAGTCTATTCATTTGCTAAATCAAGTTGCACCATTAAAACCTAAGGAATGTCTAATCACTGTCAAATCAAAAGCAATCATTTATGTGAACAGGAAGTCACTGTAGCATCATAAGCTGTGGCATAAATGCTAACAGTTTTAGCGGCCCAAGCGATACATTAAACTTAACTGCCAATACTGTGTAAATGTTTGTATGACTGTTTCATTTATATATGTATACATAGAGAAATGTGTGTTTCAGAGTTAATACAACTAATGCAGTTTGGGAAATATCCGATTATTCTAACCTAACCAACACTATTAGAAGAAAGAGGAACTCCACACAATGTTTTTTTGGCCCAAGATCAGCTTGTACGTCTCTGCTTGGATTTGAAAGTTCAGTTCAGAGGAATTCGAATTCGAAGAGCTGATACAACCGGCTCCAGGGGGGCAAATGATAGTTATATTAAACTTAAATGCAATACTAAATCACTGGAGTAACCCGTTAACCAGACTTCTGCAGCCAAAAGCTTTAGTTTTACAGCTGTTTCTATTACATAAACATCTAATACACAAAAATGCAAATGGTATGACATCTCATTCTGTGAAACTGAAATAACAGACAAACAAAGCAGCCAAACAAGTGTCAGCCAGTGACTCAATGAAAAATGTAAAAAAAATAAATAAGGGGACAAAAAAATGCCCTGTATAATGAAGTGCCCTTTTAGACTTTCATCCTTTCACATAGTCTTTCACAGGCTTTGTAGGTGAGAAAAATACAGCATTTTTGGATCTGAAAATGAGTCCACAGCCTGAAGCAGTAGAAAATGTTGACACCACGCAGCCAGCAGTAGAACAAAAATGCACTGCATCAACGAAAAAATAAAAGAGAAATTCACTTAACAGTGGAGGTCTGGAGGGCTATCTGGTTGGGACAGAGACAGGAAAATAACACCCTCACAGACAGTGAGTTCTATTTCCAAGAGTGCGAAATGCCCCTAGAAATTGTATAATTGTATCTTTTATGTTTCAAATCTGATGGAGGAAATGATTGGAACAACTGTAGTCCAAATATTTAGCAAAGGTCACAATGGGATTAGAGCATTACAACAATTTGTCTGTTTGTTGAAATTTCAGTGCCTAGTGGTGTGAACGTTTGTTGACTAGTGTTGAGATAAATCAGCTGTATATGTGTTTTTGTGTGTGTGTGTGAACCTTTCTGAACTTTAGCTGTTTGTTTGTCCAGATGAAGTGCTGTAAGTATTGGCCTGATGACACCGAGCTCTACGGTGACATTAAGATAACGCTGTTGAAGACAGAAACACTGGCAGAGTACACTGTGCGCACCTTCGCCATGGAGAGGGTGAGTCATGCTCTCACATTATTTTTATCTCAACTCTCTAGGTATAGCCTCTATGTCATGTATACCCAGCATTCCATTTCTCTTTCAGTCTGAGGTTTGTTTAATTGGTTTCTATTTGTGAACTCATCTAAACGTTTCTGCTCTCATAATAATAGCATGTCATTAAATCGGCCTGATTGTTTCTTCTAGAGAGGTTACCCTGCCAAACACGAGGTGTGCCAGTTCCACTTCACCTCCTGGCCCGAGCACGGGGTGCCGTACCACGCTACCGGCCTGCTGGCTTTCCTGCGCCGGGTCAAAGCCTCGACACCTCCTGACGGTGGGCCTGTGGTGGTCCACTGCAGGTAACTCGTCACTTTCCATCCTGATAATGACAATAAATAATAAATAATAGATAAATAATTCCAGCCTCACATATTCTTCTACTCTTTAATATCATATTTATTTGATGTTCTACTTCATTTGCCCTGTTTATTTCTATTTCATGTTTTTTTCTACATTTCCCAAAATAACTTCTTGGTGCTGTATATGTGTAGGTGGGGAGCACAATAGTGACAACAACAAATACCAAAAAATAACATAAGACTTTCCAACAGGATGTCGTATTTCACACATAATCAAAAAGAAAATCACAAAGACGCAGGCGGTTGGCCTTTTCAGTGAGGGACTTTTATTCTCTGTATGTATGACTGACCATGTGCTGATTGTGAACTGTTCAGGAAGCGAACTTATAATGAGCAATCCTTACAAGCGGTGTAGCTTATATTCATGCCAATCATTTAGTAACCATGGTAACACATATATTTGTCAGGGAATCAGACAGTCAAAAGCAGTTAAAATTGCTGGGAGTTGTACTTGTATCTGTGCACTCTGGCAGTTCATTAAAAAGAGAAGTGTCCCACAGTAATACACCTCCGCAGTACTGCTGTACAAGATGCCTCTTTTTCGTCCTGTCCCAGTCTGTCATTATTCATAACATGCAGTCCATTTTCAGTCTCATAATGCTAATAATGCTCATATTAAAATGGAGCATGACCTGCTGTCTGTCAGCGGAATGTGATACCCCGCGTGGGTCCATGTAGTGCTGATGATGCAGGATGACAGTCGAAAATGTCATATCAATAAGTGACCTGTCAGTCTGTATAACGTCGTGCTCACAGTTCTTGGTTTGTTTGTAAAAAGCCAGTGTGAACAGGAACCACACCGGAACTAAAAAGGCGAGAGTTCAACTTTTTCCCCCTCGGTCTGGACCAAGTTAACCAAACTACAGGTGTGAAAGCTCCCTAATTCAATCATAAAAATAAAAAAATTTAAAAAACCAGAGAAAACATAAATGGCTTATGTGAGAAGCAGCAACGAAATGCTGTGATGCACTTGGCTTTACTTGAATTTCTTTCGGTGTGAAAGCAAACCAAGCCAAGGAAAAAGGCATCGAGTTTACCAACTCATCCACTGACTCAAACTATAGGTCTGAAAACGACCTAGAGACCCGCCTCTTCAATGCGGTTGTTGACTGCCAACTTTCACACCAGCCTAAACAAACCGAAAGTTCTTTTGAATTGAACCAAACAGATTAGGTATTGTATTTGTATTTACTTTAAAGGGGCGATGCAATTTCACATAGTTCCAATACAGAGCATGAAACTGTGCTGCACGGAGTTTATAGCTATTGCTAGTTGTCCCTAGTTGGACTTGTACATGTACAGTGTAATTAAAATATACAGCTATCAGTATCATAAAACCACAATACACTATGGAAATACAGTAAAATACACATACCACAATACACCAATGCACATACGCCATACAATTAGCTAAAAAATAGGTACAGCTCTGGTTTGCTTTTAGCCAGCACTTAACTTTTGTTGTAAAAGATTTTATATCTGGAATTAATTTGATTTCATTTGGTAATGTGTTGCAGAGTTGACAGCCCTTTATCGAGAAAGCTGATTGTCCAAATATAGAGCTACGATGTGGTAGTTTACAGTTGCCATTCACCATGCTCCTAGTTACTCTTTAGATATATCTGGAAGGAGGTTCTGGAGCTAGACTGTTGATACATTTGAAAACTAATTTGACAAAAATGGGTAAAGCTCTCGAAGCTAAGTAGATTGTATCCTTTTAGTATGTGACAGTGATGCCACCAGACTGGCTCTTTGTCCGTTATTTTCAGTGCCTGATTGGATAAGGATGTGAGTCTGATTGTAGATGGTGATGCCTGAGCCCATACTGTCATACAAAATGAAAAGAGAGAAAATCATAGAGTGCATAATTGGGCTGCCTGAGTGGGTGTGTAATGCCTGATTGATTTGAAACAATTAAGGTTGGTCTTTACTGTTTTTGAAATCTTCTTTACATGTACATCAAATTTGAGTTTTGTGGATCTAAGATTATTCCTAAGAACTTGAAATCATTGACGTCCTCTATGTCTTCATTCCATATCTTGATTTTAAAAATTTCAAGTGAGCCCTGTTTTCTACGGTACGGTGTGAAAGCACCCCTAGTCACATTATATTCTGCCAACATTTTGGAAAATGTCTTAAAACATGCACAACATCTAATAGAAAGACGACGTTTGATTTTGAGGGAATGACGTCAAAATGTAAAGGATGAGAAGTCTGTCCATTGTTCTTCCTGTGTGTCGCTGGATCATAGATTTCATACAGCTCATGAGTCACCCGCTTGATTTATTTCTGTACATTCTACCTTTCATAACCTGATTGCAGCCACTAAGTCAACCCAGTAAATGAATATAGTGCTGCAAAGAGACACCTGTCAGAAATACAAGCACTATAAGTCAAGCAAGCATGAGCAATATGAACATGTGCAAATATCACAGGGACACTGGAGGTTGCTGAGATTTCTTGTTCTATTTTTATTTTTACCCCTGTACTGTACACCAGCTATCTGACTATGGGTTCTAAGTCTGATTAAGCACCAACCCTTTTGCATCTTATCATAAAAGATGTGCTCATTTAACAATATCGACGCACTGCAGGGAGAATGAGGAAATTCTATGAAGACAGATGTGTTCTTGAGGCATAAAACATCCCAGTGCAGACAGTAACCAAGACTTACCTGGAGAGGGCCGAGGCATTCACAAACACCCACACATGCCTTTATCACGGTGTTAGACCCAGACATGGAAGGCATAGGCCAGTACACAGGGCATTTTTAAATGTCTTGGCACTCTCTAACTAAAAGGTTTTTCACTTTCAAACTTCAGCTTAGATTTTTTATGATGCCATAACATAATGGTCACTGTATTTCCTTTCCTTTCTTCCCAGAACAAAACCTCTTATTATACTGTACTTTGGGCAGAGTATCTCGACCATTACTAAAAGCTCCCTGCTGAGACTTTTTCATTTCAGTGGTGTATTGAGGCTTGTCGATCCTTCTCCTCTCTCCTCTGCACCAGTATGGGGGCAGGCAGGACCGGCTGCTACATTGTGCTGGATGTCATGCTGGATATGGCCGAGTGCGAGGGAGTGGTGGACATCTACAACTGTGTCAAGACCCTCTGCTCCCGACGCATCAACATGATCCAGACTGAAGTGAGTGGGAGGGCAGCAGAGTGGTGTAGAGAGGCTGACACTGTTAAACTGAAGCTCACAGGTTTGATCTTTACAATGTGATGCAGGTGGAAGTCTACATTTTTCAACATTTTTAGATTTGACCGTTGTCATGCATGTCTGCACAGCGTTCCTACAACCATGGGCAGGGGTGGAGGAAGTGCTCAGATACATTACTGAAGTAAAAGCAGCAATATCACAATGTAAAAATACTCCATTGCAAGTTAAACTTCCATCATCTATTATCTATAACCGCTTATCCGTAGAAGGTCGCAGGGGGCTGTAGCCAATCCCAGCTTGGACAGGTCGCCGGTCAATCACAGGGCTGACACATAGAGACAGACAACCATTCATGCTCACAGTCACACCTACGGGCAATTTGGAGTCGTCAATGAACCTAACCTGCATGTCTTTGGATTGTGGGAGGAAGCCGGAGAACCCGGAGAGAACCCACGTGGGTTCAAGTTAAACTTCTACATTCATAATTCTGTACAAAGTGTAAATACTAACAGCAAAAGTAATAAAGCTTACTTACACTCTTTTCCACCAACATGGAACGGGTTCACGCACCTAATTTTGAACCGTTCGGAGCATTTCGACCAAAAATAAATTGGTTCGGAACCTGAAAGGTTGGTTCCTAGTTGGAACCAAAAACTAGCAGGTTTTCCTTGACCTGAAGTTCTAACTGTGACGACATCAGTGGGTGTATCATAATCTACAGGTTGGATAGAGATGAAGGAGAAGGCAACAATGGTCTATAGTCTACTATGGTAATAGTCTTCTTATCATTAATAGTTGGTCCATACTTGTTTTTTTGGATAAAAACAAATATATGTAATAACAGAACAAAAACTTGCAGGTAATCAGTGAGATCCGCCATCTTTCTCCTACTGTTTACTTCCATTGTGCATAGTGCAAGTGATGACGCATCCTTGATTACAATGGTTCCGCTCAAAACTGGTGGAAACGCGGGCTGGTTCACTAGATAGCACCAAGGTTCCAAAAATCCTGAAACGAACCGGTTCAAGAACCAGAGCTCATTTAGTGGAAAGAGGGCACAAGTGAAGTAAAATGTATACATTATTTCCCTCTGAAATGTAGCGGAATAAAAGTATAAAGTAGCATAAAATACTAGGAAATTAGCACACTAGCATGGAAATACTTCAAATTGTACAGTGTAACTGAATGTACACTCCAGTGAAAGCCAAAATGATTTAAGGGTGTTTATGTTTTAGAGGCCATTTAGTATAATCGTTAGTCTAAACTCATTTAAAAATGCTAATTATGTTAAACATTCACTTCTTAAGAATAAGTAATATTGGGGTAAGACAATAAAGTCAAGTTGATAATAATTAAGACAAGTATCGGCTTACTTGCTTTATTTGCTTTAATTGAGTAAATAAACACACAATTGCAAGTTATTCTATTTAAAGTGTACTTAGTGTGAACTCCCAATCTTCAAATAAACAAACCAGAGAAAGACATTAATTACTAGAGTAAATAAAAGTATTAAAAGTTGGAAAATTGTTTTTGAAACGTTCTCTTATTAACAAGTCTGGAATTGGAGACGGTGCAGTAAATACCAAAACAATGGTATATTTTTTACATTTCTTCTTTTCACCTTTCAGCTGGAGCTCGTCTACCAGTTGAAAACATATTTTCTGCAATTACAGAACATATTAAAAATGATAAATAAGTTGGAAGAGGGACAGTTTTGTGCCTGTAATCTCGAATGTATCCTCGCCTCTTTGATCTTTTGTTTGGTTGGATGTCAAAACAAATTTCCTAGTTTCCTCGTTAATTGCACAGCTCGTGACGGTATTTAAATACTGTGTGTGGGCAGTGTTTTCCTCCTCTGATGTGTGATTTCTGCACTTTTTACCCCATTTATAGGCAATTTTCTGCTTGAAAACAATGCCCAAGAGTGGGCATGGCAATGCGACGAATGGTTGACAGTTATGACTATTAGTCAACATTCAGCAGCAGTAATTAAATTCTGCATTGTTCCTCACAAGTGGGCAATTAACAGTTAGGAGGCTCATAAGTGCAGTGAGGGTTTTGTGTGACTTTGTACATTTGTGAATGTTTCCCCCCCCGCTGTCTGTCTCTTAGGAGCAGTATGTGTTCATCCACGATGCCATCCTGGAGGCTTGTCTGTGTGGAGAGACTGCCATCCCTGTTAATGAGTTTGCTCTCACCTATAAGGAGATGCTGAAGGTTGACTCTCAGAGCAATACCTCGCAGCTCAGAGAGGAGTTTCAGGTAATACACACAAACACACGACCTGTATTGAAGTTTGTACATTTGTATTAGTGTCTATACGCTGGTTTTTGATTGATCACACTCATTCCCTAATCAATAACTCCAACCTTAGAGCTAACATCTGCAAGTGTTGTAAAAAAAAACTGCAGAGTATCAATTATTATAACATAATTTGCTAAGAAATACACTTCTATTTTGGTAAAAGGAATTTCCGCCAACTTTTAAGCTGTTCCTGGACCAAATATCAGAATTTTTAACCACTAGAGAAATTAACTCTAGAAAAACTTAACCGTGGATATATTTTTAAAGACCTTTGGTTCCCATTATTTTCGTACTTGGAAAACTTTTAGAGGTGATCAATAATGGACTTGGACAATTTGTGGCTCAGAGCCTTCATGGATATAGGTATACCACAAATCATGATTTTGTTGTTTTGTTTGTCGCATACACATCCTGTGTGTGTGTGTGTGTGTGTGTGTGTGTGTGTGTGCGTGTGTGTGTGTGTGTGTGTGTATGCATGTGTATGAATATCTGAGTGATTTCAATTTAACACAACCTTAACATACCTTCTGGATAATAAGAGGGATACTAAGGTATACTTAAGTACAAATTATATATATATATATAGTACATTTTTTACACTTTTTCCTTTATTTATTTATATATATGTTTTATTATGGTTCTTGTTTTGTTTTGTCTAGTTGGGCTTATAGGGGTGGAGGGAAGGAATGGGGAATATGAGGATACTCCATGTACTGTTATGCTTGTACATTTATCTACTGGTGTTGATTATTGTACACTCTTCAACAGAAGCAGTCCAAGCTGACCAATCACAGTTCTTGTGGTCTCCACATGCAGTCACATTTTGCTTTTCTACTCAGCTTTTACTACTGTTGGCTGTACATTTCGAACATCACTGTGCTGGACCCTCAAAAGTCAAACAACAAATAATGAAAAGTCCTAGACCTCTGTTATTGTGTTCTGCCCAAGCCCTGCCACTACTTGACTTTTTTATTTAAGTAGATGTCTATTTCACTAAAACTGTCTGATTGCTCAGACACAACAGTGATTCACTCGATAGCCTCTTCACGAGAGCTTCTACACTTGCCCTTTAAACACACTGTGCCTCGTACTGCAGGTCTTTCTTGAGAAAAATCCTCTGGTTGTTCAAAAAGAAATGGGTAGTAGCTACTAAGAACATGTATTTGTCTTTTATGTAACGGCATTGCCTTGATCAGTTAATACCAGTTACAATGATGTTATTGATTGGTGACCTTTGGCCGGAATAATTAGATTTTTTTTCCCTTTCCACATGCAGCACAATTACCCTCTCTCAGTGCTGCTCACATGAGTCGTCCAATAAGACTTGTAGCCGAGCTGGAATGCTCTATTCATTTAGTCTAAACCAATAGGGAGTCGTTCACAATATGAAGCAAGTTAGATAATCAGTTCATTTCAATTTCCATTGCTTCGTAATATGCTTATTCATAATGTATGAGGTTGCGCTAAATGTGTTTTTATCCATTAAGCCTTGTGGGGGTTTTGACTGATAATGAATGTGTTTTAAAGTTTCCAGGAGATGATTTGAGATAGTTGTGCTTGTCAAGTATTGACAGTCGGGCTGTTTGAGTAGAGAATATTTTCATTGCCTCTGTCCGTCTCTCTTTGATCCCATTTCTGTTCCGCTGCATCTGTCTCCTCTTATCACAATCTTCATCCTCAGTCTTTCATTTTATCTCTGCATCTCAAATGTGAGCACATTCTCAAACACACATGCCAACCTTTTAATTATCTTCTCTGCACACTCCTTTCTCTTTCACTTTGCCGCTCCTCCTCCTCCTCCTCCTCCTCCACCTCCTCCTCCTCCTCCTTCCTCAGACTCTGAACTCGGTGACTCCTCACCTGGATGTGGAGGAGTGCAGCATTTCTCTGATGCCGAGGAACCGCGAGAAGAACCGCAGCATGGACGTCCTGCCGCCGGACCGCTCCTTGGCCTTCCTCGTCACCACCGAAGGAGAAAGCTGCAACTACATCAACGCAGCACTCGCCGACAGCTTCCTCCGGCCCGCTGCCTTCGTGGTGACGCCGCACCCGCTGCCCGGCACCACCACTGACTTCTGGAGGCTCGTGTACGACTACGGCTGCACCTCGGTGGTGATGCTCAACCAGCTCAACCAGTCCAACTCCGCCTGGGTAAGAGGAGAGGCTGGAGATTAAATTGTCTACACACATCTTGGAAGTAGAAGTCATTTTATTACTAATCTCATTAGGTTGAGCTCTAACGTCTAACTTATCAGCTTGCCTCTTGTAATTTAGCCACGGGTGAGTATAATACAGTATAGTAGTACAGTATAATATTATGGCAGAGTTTCTTAACAATTTCTGGCCAACAACAGAGAGCTGTTATATGTATTTGCCAGTGGTATCATTTCGTCACCACAATTATGTATTTCAAGTCTATTTAATGTATTCTTCCTTTTTCTTATTTATTCAGCTTACCGAGGTTTAACTTCTGCTGCCAGAGCAGCTTTTCCTCCGAGAAATATACAGCATGTTTTACCTAAAAGAAGATATGGGGGGTGTCGGGGTCAATTCCCTACCAGTTCCAAACACTGTAAGGCAAGCAGTTAGTTGAAGACCAGAGCAAAGGTATAGAAACAAAAAGCTGTCAGGCTCACTCTCAAGTCCTGTCCACTTAGCCAGCAGACTCCCCTGCAAAGAGCGATTCCTCCTCCCTGAGAGAAAAAAAAAAAAAAGAAAGAAAAACTGCCTTGTAAGTCTGGATACTCTCAAAGACGAGGGCTCTTTCATTTCTTGTGTAGAAGGCAATCACACTTGTATCCCAGCTCCGACAAGACTCAAACACCTCCACCTCAGTCTGACATGGACCATATCGAGCTTTAGTTTTCTTACTCCAATAAATATGGAAAAAAGATCATCATTGGATGTTGGAATAAAACATTCATGTCAGTCAATTAATATTAATTGTAGGATAAGCAGGTATGGAGAGTACTTCTTAAATCCTGCATTGACAGTTTCTCATGGGTAAAGTTTTTTGTGTACCCTGCAGTCACCTAATATGAGGTTTTGCACTAACACAAGATGTCTGGGGCCATATTCACAAAGGACCTTATCTTACCACTACGAGACCCCCTAAGTGGTACTCAAAGCTCCCAACAAAGAGTTTCCTCTTCAGAGCTTTTCACAAACCTTTCAGAGCACCTTTTAGTCAGGAACAAAGAGAGCTCGACCCTGTTGCTATGGATGACATCATGTTTCAGGAGTGAAATCTACTTGCTGTGTCTACAGTGATTGGTTGACTGGTGACCAGTCTGTGTCAGTGAATGTGAAATAAAATATTCATCAGTACACAGGAGCAAGGGGAACAAATTCAATTTAGATAGATAGATAGATCTGATCTGTCACAGATTTCATACATGAAACAAAGTAAAATATTGACCTGTCAACTATACTGTATCTGGCATCAAATACCATCAGCATGTGATATTTTACTTTATATCTAAATACTGAAAAGAGCTAGCAACCTACATGCTGAAAATGGCAAGTCCCCCTCCCCTGACACAATTTTTCAAGGGCGCCGTCGCTGCATCCTGGGCTTAGCGCTGCCCAAGACGATTGTGATTGGTTTAAAGAAATACAAACAAGCCAGAGCGTTTTTTTCCCCTTATACCAGAATGATAATGGGTTCAGCCAGACCTTTCTCCAAGACTAGTAGAACTACAATAATTTAAAGCAGAGATTAGTAGCAAACCCTCACATTTGAGAAGCTGGAGGCAGCAAATGTTTGGTTTTCTGTCACTCCGCAAACTGTCCACTGTCAAATAAGGGCAGGATGCCAAAACAATAATCGTAAAGGAAAAAAAAAGTTGATCATTTGTTGCTTAATCGATTAATTGCTTCAGCACTACGTATTATCACAGGTAGAACCCTGCTTACGAATGTTGAAAAATGACTGCTGTGGCATTAACACATTCTTATCGGTTTTCTTCGCCCCATGTTTGCTCATGCGTGGGTTTGTTCTGCCGTCTCCCTATCGCCGCTCTGTCACCGTGTCATGTCGGATCCCCGCTCAACATTTCCACCATGCCTGTCAGCTGCAACCTGTCCTTCTTCCTCTGTCACTCTCTTCTTCTTCTTCTCCTTCCTTGTCTCTCACTGCCAGTGGATTAACAGTTCACCCCCCAACACACACACACACACACACACACACACACACACACACACACACTCAGTTTGCCCTCCTGAGTTGGAGCTGCCTGTCTCCTGTCTGAATGTATAAATATTTGTCTCCCCTCCTGCCCAATGTCACCTGTAAATACCCTTCTGTCATTGTGAGATGCCATTATCACTTCCTACTCCAGGGCTTCCCTCAACCCCAAAGTCACCGCGGAACACGTCAGCGTGTCAACACCGCTCCCCTGTGTTTTTTTCCCCCCTCCTATTGGCCGGGGGGGCGCGTCTGTGAAGCGGCGGTGATGGGAGACCTTGGCTTTTGCGTGCGCCAACCTCTCGGCTAACTTCCTGTTTATCTCCCCCAGGCATAGCCAAGGTCTCCTTCTCCATTAATTTATAATGTGCTAATGGTAATGATTTAGACTCATGAATAATTCAAGCTAGGTGACCGCGGCTTGTGTGAAGGATTATTCCCGGCGTCGAGCGGGGTTGTTTCTTTGCTCATTTAATTTACGGTTGCTATTTGTAGATAATCATTGTCATTTAGGCTAATTGTCTCTGCTGTCAATACTCAGGTGTCTTGTTACTGGGCTTCACCATAACTGGCTGTCGACATAATGCCCTGCCTCAAGCAAGTGTGGTAATGACCTGTTACCTCCTCTCCTCTCCTCTCCTCAGCCTTGTCTGCAGTATTGGCCTGAACCGGGGCTGCAGCAGTTTGGGCCAATGACGGTGGAGCTTCTGTCCAGGACAGCCGACGATGACGTTATCATCCGTCTCTTCCGGGTTCAGAACATCACTCGGGTAGGTGGAGTCCCATGGTCCTATTTATGGAGATAATGTATAGACCCAATTAGTGATATTTGAATATATCTTATCAAAATACATGCAAATAAAACACTTTTTTATAATAAAAAATACCCTGTACAAGGTGTGGACACCTATAAAATCTACTGCAATTGATTCTACTAAACATTGAATTTGTGCCACAACGGCCAAATTTTTGTCTAATTGCGTCTTTCCATTGACTTTGTATGCAATTGCGCTGCTTCCAAATTTGCTTCACATTCTGTCTGAACACACAGTTAGACAACAGTTGGTTGTGAACCAGCTGGCTGTGTTAATGGCTCTTGGCTTTTCTCAGCTCGAGGAAAGTTTTACAAATATAAAACCTCCATGGATCAAGGATTCATAATAGAAAGAGTCATAATTGACGCTGTTTGCAGTTCAAGGTGTCCTGTCAACAGTTTTATAGACATCTCTTTTATAATGGTGGTCTGTGGGGAAAATGCTTTTTGGGCCACAGGGGAGTTTTTCGCTGCAATACCACGAGTGGCCACTGGGAAAAATTGGAAGCAAGGCTGAGCAGCAGTGCCCTATCCAGTTCTTATAATACATCCATGAGCCTGCCATGTTGGACCGCCATGTTTCTACAGTAGCCCAGAACAGAAAAAACCAAACACCGGCTCTAGAGAGGGCCTTTCGCGTTTTTCGTGAGTTTTCTCGGCCACCGTAGGTTCTCCTACATGCTTGAAAGGGAAGGGTGAGCAACCTCACCGCTAGATGCTACTAAATCCTACGCACTGGTCTTTTTAAGACTTAATTTAATGAAAGGATGTAATTGCTTTCATCTTGCCATCTTCGCAGTAAAGAAACAAACATAAAATCTAAGTGTAAACTCTGAATCACTGTAAGTTATCTTAATATGTCAGTTTGACAGAGTTAATGGCGAAATTGCTGTTTAAACGTTTAATTTTCTTGTCAAATGTTTTTGCTTTAATGTTGTATATGGACAAAAACACTTGCTCAAGTCCTGCCTCAGCAAAGAACTGTTGCAGCTCTGTATTTCTGTGGGAGGCATATTTCCTGGCACTGAATCAATTAATTAAATTTTTAAAGGGGGTAATGAAGCCTGATACTAATATAATGATTCTGAATGGTGACCTAGGTCCCAGCTGGCATTTGTTGTTCCCAGCGGACGGAATAATTTGCAGCATAATAATCCTACTTTCTGTTCCCAAGACTTGTTTAATAAGCAGATATGGACCTGTTTGAGCAATTATGTGATACTGAAACTAACAAAACTCCATGTTTTTACTACAATTACTGAAACAAGTTTCTTGATTTTGACCATATCCAACATTTTACTGAATGTGTTTGTGGGTTGTGAGTCTCAGACCTGTGTCTGAGTGTTGTCTGAGTAATTTAGCTTAGCTCCAGCTGTCGCCACACTTCCAGCTCCCATCCTTTGACCTCAGTAGCCTCAGTAGGTGCACAGTAGTCTCCTGTAGATGCTTCCCAGCAGCTAGTTGAAATAATTTCTACCCACTCCTACCCAGCCCCTCAAATATCTTGACACCATGTCAGAAACTGTCCCCACATGGCCTCTCTGCAGGACCCGGAGGAGACAGACACCACAGAGCAAGACACCGATAGCCTCTGTCCCAAGAAGGTACTCCATTGTCCAGTAGATACAGCAAAGGTGCTATGAATAGCGTTGCTGCTAAGCAATAATAAACTGTGAGAACTGGGTATAATAAGTGTAACAAGTGACGCCATTTACAAGATAATTGACAGCTTCTGCCTCACACCAGTGGTATTGTTAGTGCTCGTGTTCCTCCAAATTAAAGGCACCCTGTGGAGTTTTTGACAACTAGTAGTGCTATGGAGCAATGTTTTTATGGGCGGGTCTCTGTTTTGTTTGTATCTTGTGCGCATGAACCAAGACACAAATGTATGCTATTCCATGCCCAGAAAAGTAATAATGTGCCCCTAAGGTAGGGACGATGAAGACTAGACTGCTAGCTGATGCAAACAATATGGGTTTCAAAATATTTGCATCCAGTTACTGGTGAGAACAATTGGATGTAAACATATTTTATTTATTAAAGAAATTCCACAAGGTACCTTTAAAGTGCTATTTCCCACAATCCATCGAGCATCTCCTTGGCCTTACTGAGAGTTGTAAACACAACCCTTACTCTGCTTGTCCTGGAAGAACAAACTCCACTCCAACCCCCAGACTGTAGAAAAAGAGACTGTAGGGAAACAAGCATGTGGGTTCTCTGACATTACCAATAGTTTTCTGGGACATTTTGAAGCATGGATTTGGGTTAACCACTCTGTGGCATTTTAGAGCCCAAAAATGTCAAAATGTCATTTGGACAAAGAGGAAAAAGCCTGAGCTGTGGCAAACAAGCAGGAGCCAGTATGGCAGACTCTGATAGGCTTATACACTCGTCAATAAAGAAAACAGTTTAAAATATTTGTCAAGTCAAGCGACTAGGTGTAATGTGAGCTAGGTTAGTCATAGTGACGAATTCACAGAGAATAGTTACCCTCAGCTCAGCTGGGCTTTTTACTGCCTTGAGCCCACTGTTTTGATTTTACTGTTTCGGTTCACTCTCACCGCACTCATCCAGCTTGTTTCCAGCTGCAGCAGACAGCTGTTTTTTAGCAAAAAAGCTCTGATACAGCCATATTGTATGCTACCTGCCCAGCACCAAACAGCACACAGATAAAGTTAGCAACTAACTGGCAAATATAGTGGAGCATTTAGCGTGGTCCAAACAAAAATTGTATTTAGCTTTAAGTATTAATATGGAAAAATGGTTTTCCAAATCACATGAAAAACACCTTAAATGAGTGACATAAAGAAGAACAATGAAAAATGTAACTATAAGATTTTAACTTTATGTGTAAAATGTATGTAATGTGTTTTGTATTTCAAAATATCATGGAAGATCGCTATAAAGACATTAATATAGAAGGGATTTTCTTGCTGCAAGAGGCATTTCTGCTTTGGCTTCACCACAGTTGTTGACACATAAACAATAAAAATGCAGTGGTTTGGATGACATGGTGCTCTCTGGTTATATTAATTTCAATAGTATCTCACTTTAATGCGGTAAGTTACAGTACACTGCTACACACTGCAACTTTTACAGCCAATTAAAAGTCAAGAACAGGAGCTCCACAGTTGAACTTGAGCAGGTCTGAAGTGTTGACAGAATCCTCTCTGGCTGATAACTAGATAGATGTTTGAATGAGTTTGTGACGTGTGGAGCATATGCAATAACTTTAATACATATATGGTGGGTTATATTGAAAAAACAATCTCACTTTTTCCTCCCTCTCCACAACTCTTTCTCTCTATAGCTCCAGGAAGGCCAGCTCGTGGTGCGTCACTTCCAGTTCCTGCGCTGGTCCCCGTACCGCGATGTGCCCGACTCCAAGAAAGCCTTCCTTAGCCTTTTGGCTCAGGTTCACAACTGGCAGATGGAGTGTGGAGAGGGACGCACCATCGTCCACTGCCTGTGAGTCCGCTTGCATACATGTACACCATACATATGTGTGTTTTTAATGGCCGATGCTGATATTAGGCCAGTTCAGACCAAAGATTCACGACGAGTTGAAACTTGCAACTACTTGCAATGCGCCGGTCTGCAACGTTCTGAAACCTGCCAGTTTACACCAATGCAACGACGAGACGGTGTATCGTTTCCATAGCAACAACTCTCTGTACTTCCGTTCTATCTGCCGACTTTTCAGGCTTTTTTTGTAGCTGGATATAATTTGTAGCGTCTTAAAATATTAATGAGGATAGTGATAGTGAGTTACTTGCTACAGTTGCATTTCTAGTATTGATGAAACGGTGAAAACATTAAAAAAAACAAGAGGGTCGAGATGACCAGCTGACTTTTCTACGAGCTGATTGGCTGTTGAAACAGGTGACTTGCCTTACGTTCTAAAACCAGCCGCTGGGGATTTGACAAGCTGAGTCGAGCTGAGACGGGCCAGTTTGCACTGCTGCAACATTCTAAAACAGTTTTGTCGCAAATCTTTTGTCTGAAGTGGCCTTTAGACCTATGCTGCAGTCTATGTTCATGTGATGCCCAACCTTTTTTAATGTGACATTCAAAACTATTATGAATTCAACATTTCCTCATCAATTTGATTCTTGTTTGAGGGGAAAAGTGTTAAAAAAAAGGCTTTCAGACTCTCCAGTGAAGGCTGGACTTTTTTTTTTGGACCTCAACTAGACTGTGTTCTAATGAGATGCCCCTCTGCATTCATATCATTCACCTCACTGTCTCACTGGCCATGGTCACGCTGAAGAAAGTTTGTATACTTTTCAGAGTTATTAAATCTCATTAACTCTGAGTTACAGAGGGAAAGTGAATCATTAAGAGTTTGTGTCTTTACATTACCTGCTTGAGTGGAGGAGCCTGCCTTCCATTAGATTTGTCCCCCATCTCCATGTCAGGGCCCTTTGATCTCTGGAGGTCAGGCTGTGTATTAGACATCTCATATCTGATTAAGTCCCCGCTCCTGTATTTTAATGAGAGCTTTACTTAGATATTCATCTTGAAAGTCTGCCAGTTGGCCTTTTTCTGACAGCATGCTTGATCTGTGCTCAGTCAAACTGTGACATTTCACTCCGTAGCTCCCCCTCCGAGAGGCTGTCTGAGCTGCTCTACCACATCTTTATTAGGTCACTCATGTCTTTATGCTTCAATTCTGTGTGTTTGTGTCTGTGTGTGTGTGTGTGTGTGTGTGTCTTTGTTCGTTCTTTCTGGAGCAGGAATGGCGGCGGTCGGAGCGGTACTTTCTGTGCCAGCACCATGATCCTGGAAATGATTCGTCACCACAGCATGGTGGACGTGTTCTTTGCTGCCAAAACGCTTCGCAACTCTAAGCCAAACATGGTGGAGACAATGGTGAGCAAACAGGGGTCTTTATCTCTCTTTACTGCAACATATTATATGATCCCATGCTGCTGCCTCAGACGGGGAATGTCAGGAAGTGGAAAGCTTCTCTGCAGGAAGACAGGGAAATTAAATAAGCCACTTTCCAGGACATTTTTTACTACTTGTTTCACTTATTTTATGTATAATTACATTTTAGATTCTTGCATACAAAACCAAAGGAAAGCAGCAAGTGGGTGCAAATCAATACAAATTCTCTCTAGGTAGCTCAAACTGAGATGAACACATGTTGAAAATGTATCCAGTTGAGAGATAAATTTGCAACAGTGTGGCTCACTGATGTGTTTTTAATCGTTTTTGTAGCTCTATGGCACAGAGGAAGAAGATATATTTTTGGTTACACACACAATACTTGTTATATATCCACAGTTCTTGAAAAGTCTTGAAAAGCTTTGGATTCAGTTTCCTTCAAAGATGCCTCAGAAGTCTTGAATTTAAATTACAAAAGTCTTAAATGTGTTCTCTTGCCTGTCATAGGCAGTAATGTTAGTTATGAAGTGTTTGTGTGCGTGATTGCGGGCATGTTCCACTCATGCAGGCACTGTCACTACTGCTAGCTACAGTAGCTAGGTAGCTCATTGTCTCAAAATGGGCAAGTGTCGGTATTAGCAAAAAACAAAGAAAAGCAAAGAATGAATGATTTTTATTGGTTCCATCCATTTTCTGCCAGTTATCTGGGTCCAGGTCATGTGAAGAAGCATTGTTATATCCTGCTGGGAAGTACTAAAAAAAAGATGCATAATAATAAATCATTCTAGGCCATATCGTTCCTACTGGTTTTCCATCATACTTTCATACTTAGGCTGGTATGGTATTAAATTGCGTTCTTTGTTGTATTAAAAAGTCTTAAATTTAACTTGAACCCCCCGCAAAAACCCTGTGCTAGGCTGCATTCAGACCAAATCCGGCGTTGAGGCGGAAACGCCAGTCCCTCCCATTCATTTGAACGTGGGTAGTGCGTTTAGGCTGCAGCGGTGGGGGCCGCAGGGGGTGCCGAAAAAAAACACAGCAGCCGTGCGGCGAAAAGTGAAAACAGAATCAACTTTTGGAGAAACGCAACCGACGTCACGCTGCGGTGGCCAATCACGCCGGCGATCAGCCCGGAAGACGCCCAGGTGAAGAAGAACTTTGTTTACCATGTAGCATTCCGCTGTTTACCCTGCCACAAGGGAGTTCAAAAGACGTTAATCCCTGTGCAGTCATTAGACGTTGTATCGCTCTTCAAGCTGGGATCAGGATGGCCATGTAGTGACACTCCCACACCGCAGCACAATCCTGCACTAATCGCCTCAACGCCGGATTTGGTCTGAATACAACCTTAGTAGGGTTAATTCATTGTTGGTTTTGGTCTGCACATGGGATTAGTTGACAAAAAGAAAAATGTAGAATATCACTAGATGTATCCTTTAGCTGAGGTATACAAAGCAGCTGGAGGAAAAGAGGGTACACCAAGAACTGAATTACAACATATGATCACTAAGTTACTTCTGGAATGCGCTGGATATTACAACAGATGATTTCTAACAAGATAGGAGCATCCAAGGGAGAATTTATAGTTCACGCAAATGATTCACTGTTGATATGGAAAATAATGTTGGTCAATATCTGTGCTTGTTCTAGGAGCAGTACCGGTTCTGCTATGACCTGGCCCAGGAGTACCTGGACTGCTTAGAAGTCAGATAGCAGCAATCCCTCACTTTTCGTCCCTCTTCAAGGAGAGGCTCTGCATCCTGGATCCTGCATCCTGGATCTCTGCCCCTGCCTCCTTAGTCCATGTAAACAGCTCTGGTTGTCTTCTTCGCCACGCCTGGATGAAACGTCGTCTGCCATAAAGACTGATTGAGAAAGCTCATTGGACAACCTGTAACATACTACTGACGCCCCTTTTTGCTTTTCCTCTGCGCTCTGATCCAACCTGTACTCTTTTGTGCCACTTTACATCTGCCAAACCAGAGGACGCTTAACAGGAGTTCATTTTATATACGGCCACTGTCAAGGCAGCCGGACTACCTGCTGTACACCTCGACGACAGGACTCAGAGAGCTCAGCTGTGTCCTGCCTTACTATGAACAAACACTGAAAGGGAACTACAGTTGATGCCAGCCACTGGGTGATATTTTGTGTTTGTTTGTAACACTGTAAATGGTGCAATCTGCTGTTGGTGAACATCCCATGTCGTACTGTACTATATTTGAACTTTATCGTGGGTGAGGCTGACGATTGAAGGTTAACTGAGGGTGGAGTCGGTCACATCCGATGGACATATCTGTACAGTAGAGTTGGCTTGGACCTAATTTCTCTTTATTTATTTTCCGTGTATATAGATGTTTTTTTTCCTCCTTCCCCCGGGTGTTTCTAGATGTTCTCAACGTCCTATCAATGTGCCAATCCATTCTCTTTGTGTCAGTAAATGGGGACCACTTCAGCATCTGCATGCCCAGTCTTAAGTGTTTCATTGCAGTGTGTGTGGCCCAAGTCTGCTTTAGGGTGGATTCTGCGATGCAGATCCCTCCGCTAGTCCTGAGAGAGCTCCGTAAGAATAACCACGTGTTGCTGTGAGAATACGGCGAAAAAAATCTGTCGCTTTCTAAATTTGTATTTATTCAATGTGTTTTATTTTCTAAATAGTGTATAAAACAGGAAAAGAAATAAAATATGTTGTTGCTTAACAACCACGCTTTTTTGAGAGATTTTTTTTTTTACACCTCACAGACAGGGGTGGGGCCAGAAGGGTGGTGCTCCCCATCCTACCAGAGCCTGCCCCTGGACCGGAACCTCTGTGTGAAGTGACTGTTAACATTTCTTGTTGGGAAGTCAATCAAACGACCACAAAGACACAAAACGAGGTGTCTTGCGTCTTTGTAGGACGGGTGGGCGATTTTTGTCATTTTATTTATCTAATTTAATGGTCTGCCTCCTCCAGACTTCAACTCAGTAAATAATTCACCTGTAAAGCACACACGAATAGGACCTGGCAGTTGGAGGTGGGTCATATTATGCATGTTCTTGTTGCACTGATTTCCGACGAATCTTTCACAAAACAGTGCAGTGACTAAATGAATGTTAAGCCGTCTTTAGTGGCTGCTCGCTGAAAAGCAACGTTAATTCATAAATCATGTTTGAGAACTACACCAGAAACTGTGCGTGCATTTCTGCACCCTGATTTGACAGCATTGAATAGCATAGTTATGTTCTCCCCAACTGTTTGTTCATTTGCCGAATATATCTGCCGAATATATCTGCAATCGCCAGTTGGAATATTTTAACATATCGCCCACCCCAGCTATTTATTGATATTATTTCATACACACTGAACACTGAATAAATAATGTAACTATTAATAATGTACCATTTATTAGTGTCAAGCACCCAAGCTTTAAATTCGAGTCTTAACACACTTTTACTCATTTTACAAATGTGGCCCCCCTTCTTCAGAACTGTGTCCCCTTCCCCCATTTAAAAGTCTCTAAACCCGTCCCTGCTCACGGAGTTCCAGCTGGATGTGTGGCCCACGCTGCACTCTGCAAAGGAATTTTCGAGCACGTATGAGTTTGTGATGGAAGAGTCGTTGATCCTCCACTGCCTCCACCACCACCGCCCCAACCACTTCCAACCCGCAGATATTGCTGCTTAAAAATCCCACAGTTCATTCGCTTGACCTGTGTTTTAATTTACGCTTATCATTTAATTAGCAACTTTAATGGACTTTTTTTTATCATTACCACCAAACAGAGCCTCTAGGATCCAGCCACCTCTTTAATTGGAGAGTCCCGATGATCCATTGATCGAGGGCCCGACGCACTTAATCTGCATGTGGCACTTTACAAGCGATGTCACATCTAGTTACTGTGTTTTATGAGTGGCTGATAAGCTCTGGTGATTCACTGCTTGACCCTTCTCTGCACTCTGTTTCTTATCAATATACTGTACTCCCTCTGCTGCCTGCGCACTTTTTAAATGAGAGACAGGACAGTGACAGATGATTTTCTAACACACGCAGAGGAGAGTGCGTAGACAGCAGAACAAATGAACTCCAGAAATAGTCCAGCAACGCGATGGAGGTCAAAGGCCACGCTAGGGTGTATTGTTTGGCTGTCAGTGTTGTCTCCCAGGTTCAATTACATTCTGTCTTTGTATTTCCAAGGCAACAGATCTCCCTTTACTGCATTTAAAAGATGATGAAAAGCCGCATAATGCGTGTTGGATAAAAAAAAACACAATTGCCATTGTGTGGGCTGCACAAAAGGACGGGGACGACGCTCTCCTCAAAGCATCTGTTTGTGTCAGATTACACAAACCCGGAACTGTGGGTTTTTTTCTTAATATGTTGCTGGGAACAAAATGCAGGTCTTCAGATGTGCCGCCGCCGCTGCCTCTTTCTTTCAGAGGCTGATCTGAATTGCTTAAGAGTACAGTACGAGTCTCATTGTCACAGCGGCGGTGTTTGTAATTACTGCAGAAGCCATTGTTTCACAGTGAAAGGCTGCATTCAAGCGCCGGGGCTGAGACTTTCTAGAAGACTGAACGTGACGCAAACCAGAGAGGGGGCTTGTGGGTATCTGGGGATGCTTATCTTGATGATGTCATTAATCACAGGACATTTTTGGCACACAAACACACACACACTCGCAGGGAAATTGTCGTCATTCCAGGCAATCAACAGAAACATAGAGATTATTTAATTAGTGTATAAAGGTGGTAACAAAGCTCAGTAATCCTAAAAGTGGAGTCGCAGACTACCTGCAGTCACCGCTCCCACTCCAGCTCTGTACATGAATACTTTATTATTTGCTCTTTTGTTTCATTTTTCATTGTCACACCCTCCTACTAAGAGAGCAATCACAACAGACTTATGCATGCCTTTTGATTGTTCAAATTCTCGCTCATAAGTTATTAATATCCACATAAAAGAGCAGGCACGCCGAGCTGTTTGAGCAGACTATGAGCCAATGATAAACAGCGGTGGGCTGGTTTCCATGACAGATTTGCTGGCGACGGGTTACAGTCTCTTTTTAGTCGAGTCCAGCAGGATCTGCAGGACTTTTCCTTATCCCTGTCGTCTAAGTCCACAGCTTTTTAACTTCTGTAATCAATCAGTAGCTTGTTTGTGGTGTTCGGAGCGTCGGGGGGGGGGGGGGGAAATGGGCTGATGGGATGTACGAGCAGGGGCAGGCCCTGGCATCACAAGTCTGCAGAAGAAAAGCTGTGCAAACACTAACACAAAGATGCATCTCTTCCCTCCTGCCGGCTCTGTGTTAAGGCTCCAGCCATGCAGTGGGTAGCCACATGAATCAATTAATATCTCCTTCATTTTGACACAAATTCGCCAAGGGAGGTGGGCCGCAGCCTGGCTGCTGAATAGAGATGTATCTGTGTGTCTCCCCCGACTGATGGCAGATTCAATTTGTGCTCACTTTATCTCCGCGCGGATTCATCTTATCTCTGACATGACTTTACATTGCATTAAATTAGATTGCTCTTAACGGGTACGTGGACCGGAAGCTTCTCTCATCTCTTTACACGGTCAAATCGAATAACGTCGCGCAAGGTCTCCAAAACCTATTTGAAGATAGTAGGGCTGCAGACGATAAAAGCTGGTGTTTTTTAAGAAAATGTCTCATTCAGTATGGCAATCATCATTGATTATGTCAGGCCCAGCTGATAGAGCATCCTCGAAGGCGGCAGTTAATGGCAAATATGTTGTTTGGTACGAAGGCAGCACATCAGTCTGCGTAGCCCGTGGCAGTGCTGAAAACGTGGGACAGGAAAAAAAGTGATGAGACCGTTCCCCCACCCACGGCATAATCTATGGAGGTGGGAGGGAAGACGCGAGGTGATGGCCGAGGGCAAGTCAGTAATAGCCCTGCTTTGTCCCAGTGGCTCGCAGTTCACAGGGATCTCCATCTTCCACCTCCCCTGTGTGACAATAAGCTCGGAGGGAGGCTGAGGGCATCCGAGGTGGCATGACCTGCATGGACCTGACTGATATGAGTCATGCCGTGCACCCTGACCGACGCAAGATGACACAAGATTGATACCAATGTTCATACACTCATCTGAGTCTCCTTCAGTTATTACCCTGCGCTCAATGCTCGCCAAGCGAGCAGCAGCAACTCATTTTGCCCTCGGTCCTTCCTTGTGGCTAAAGGTTGTTGGGCTATAAGTGGCCTGAAAGGAATACCTGCAGACACTACTCAGGGCTAAAATAAAACAAAAAACTTCCAAAGTAGTTTTTCGGGTAATATTGTTATTTCTAGTTCATGTTCTCTTAAAAAGGCGTACACATACACATATATATTAACTTCATTGTGCCTCCCCCAGTTCCGAAACCAAACCTACACCCTTGCCTAAAAGTAATCCAATTTATATTTTTCTGAGTCTAAAGTAACTTGAAATCAGCCAAGAAAATACCCATCATGTGTACGTTTTTATTGGTGAACTCACTCCAATGTTGCTAAAACACAGAGGACGTGACCTCAGTGACCTCAGTGACCTCAGTGACCTCAGTAGGAGCTACAGCCCTGAATGTAGACACCAAGTCGTCATGTGTCTCTGCCAAATCCTTACCTCCAGTATACCACATCGTGATAGTAGGCAAATAGCTCTACAGCATTACAGCAACGAGACTGTATTATGATAATAAAATGTTAGTGGTTTTCATATGGCCAGTAGATTCTGCATTTTAAAAGTGAATTATCATTTAAGTGCTTTATTTAGCTTATAAAGCCAGACTTATTTTTGGAACTGTTTCCAGCCAGCAACCATACTCAGTATATTTGTTTACTGCACAGTGATTTATTGCTATACACAGCCATGATCCATGTGCTGATATATAAGAAGAAAAAATAATAAACCACCAGACTTAATGCAATTTCAAGTTAGGTGCTGTTGTGCATATATCATTTAGGTTTGCAGCCAGTAGCTACAACTACTCAACCAGTGATCTCGCAAAACAGTAATACTCAGGCAGTATGTTCTTAATGATAAAGTACTATTCACCCAGTGTGTAAGTATTTGTTTAACAACTGTCCCAATTTTCTCCAGCAGCCTATCAAATTCTCTTTATAATGAGGTGCCCCCCCCCATCCCCCCCTCACATACACTATAGAGCTTTCTCACTGCAGAGGTGTAACTAATGACATTAATGACATCTCCATTCCATTAGGCAAAGTTCTTAATGATTTATCACCCAGTGTGTAAGTATTTGTTTAACAACTGTCCCAATTTTCTCCAGCAGCCTATCAAATTCTCTTTATAATGAGGTGCCCCCCCCCATCCCCCCCTCACATACACTATAGAGCTTTCTCACTGCAGAGGTGTAACTAATGACATTAATGACATCTCCATTCCATTAGGACACACATTTAGGTGAGTCAGTATGAGCCAGCATGCGCAATAGCTGGCATCTGATACTGCAATACAGCCACTACTATTACTTCATGTTATTAGTTACACCGCGGGGGCAAGGAGCGCGAGGGGGCGCCTGAGCTCCCTCCCTAAACAGCCAGTCAAAATTTACTTCATCTATTAATTTTGTATTAAAACTTTTGCTTACGAAAGTGAATCTAACAATGTTATTTTATATAAACATATATATATAAATAATGGTGATTGGATAAATGTAGGTCTATTTTATGCAAAAACGACCCCAGTTGACCCCGTGTTTTGATTGGTTGCTGAGTGCTCACGCGTCGGAGAAAGAAAGTTTGTCTGAAACATGAGCGATGTGCTAAAGACAGACGTCAAAGTGAGGAGTGGCTGCGCCGGTGTGTCTAAATGGATGGATTTATTCCTTCAAAACGAGCGAGGGTGGAAGAACTAAAGGACTGGACACTGTCAAAAACGGGCGGATTGATGTTCTGCGGAGGGTGAGTCCACATTTCTTTACAGTGATAGTGACTATTAGTTGTTAGCTAAATGGACTTGGTAACAGTTGTTGTTTGGCCCATAAGTTATCATTTAACGTGTATTATGTGTTCCAACAGGCGTAATTTTTCTTTTACATAAGCAATGTTGGGCGGTTAGTCACTGTAACGTTACAGGTGATGGTGTCAGTTCAATTGTATGTGCTAGTTGTGTAGTGCCTGCTGCTGCTGGGGTGTCATTTATTTATGTGAAAGGAAAATGGTAGGCTATTAATGTTGTTAGCCTCAAGTGTCTTTACTGAAGCACGCTCATACTGTATATATGATGTTGGTTTGAGGGTCTGGCCTTCAAAAGAGAAACACCTTTTTTGACATAACTTGCATTATAGTGTAGATACACTTGACATTATTATTATTATTATATATATATATAATATTCGGACGAATTGTTAGCACCTGTTAAGCTCCCCCATAGAACAGCTGGATGAACTGGAAAATGAGCTGCTGGGCTCCTTCCTCTCCATGTAATGTGTAGAATACTACCCAGCCCACAACAGGGCCTCGAGATCAGGACTTGCATTAAGGCCCTTATCATGTTGGTTGATAGTATGCTTTAGCGGTGCATATTCCCCTACAAAATGTTGTATTAATTCAACACAAACCAGTTGCCACACAGTAAGCCTGGGGCTGTCAAGGTCCCCTGGGTTCTGGTGCCCCAGGGCTGTTGCCTACTTTGCCCAGTTGGTAATCCAGCCTTGCCCCATAGACCCCCCTTGCCACAATTATCTGCTGACCTAAAGCCTGTGTTTGACAAGTTGAAATGTCTTCTGTAAGAAACATGTTGAACACATTTTCTTCCTCATAAAACATTTGCAAAGGGCCACTTCAGGGATTTCCCCGGCCCTTGCTGGCTTGTTGCTTTGTTTCTTGTACCTTTTGATTTAAGTTTGTGTGTTTGGTGTGTTATGGTAGCCAGAGATCCCATGACTTGTCCTTTAATTTGAAAAGGTAAAAACCAGCCCCCTTAAAAGCACCTGTTTCACAAGCCCTTGATTAAGAAACTTAGTATATTTAAAGGGGTACATGACTTTTTAAAGCCTAAATTTAAACATTGTAAATCATACAATTTGAAATACTTGACAGATCACTTAATTATGGTTTAAGGTGTTATACAAGGAGTCATCAAAAGCCCCAAATTAAACCCCTTAAAAATTACTTAATTTAAAAAATCTTAAATAAATGTTAAGGGGTATGTGACTTTCCCCTAAATGATGAAATCTATAATAAATATGGCTAATATGTATATGTAAAATCTAAATTCAGATGGATATTTTCCACCTCTGGAGACAGCCCATCCTTTATTTGTGTGAGAAGATAGGAGCGGACAGCCACATCCAGAAAACAAAACACAAGTCAGAGGATTTCTGGATGGCACGCAGAGCAAAAAGAGAGAATCTACAGAGGGAGCAGTGACTCAGTTCCTCTCTAACTCTCTGCCCTGTTCTTTCACTTTTGCTTGGTGGCAGATGAAAGGCCTCTGCGCCTCTCTGCCGCTCTTTTGATTTCTCGGTGTCATTCAAATGGAAAGGAAAGAGAGTCTGCAAAGAACCCAGTTTGTGTACGCACAGTGAATGCTAATACCACATCACTATTCATTAAACATATTGGACTCCAGTCTTACCTTGCTTTAGTATAACCAAGGTAGCAGTGTACAGCCAGCCCGTTCTCATTCCCAGGGTGTCAAATACTGAAGCTCTGTTGCGCCCCTCGGCACCGGGCTTTCAACCTAACCAAGTAGTTTTGTTGCCTAAACCTAGAAAGTACCTTGTGCGTTTGTATGAGACCATAGACTGTATATAAAGATGGACGACATGACAGCTCTCCAAAAGTGAAGCTACAACATCTTGATCACCCCCTGGTGGCTGGCTGCAGTATGGGTCATAAACCCCGCCCCAATGTTCCCAAAGATGGTTTCTTTCATTTTAGGTAGTTCTCATCACCCTGATGTATGTTCAAGTGTTCATTTTTCTGATAAGTTTGGTTTTAATTAGTTATTTGATGCTATAAAAAGGGGGTGTGACATCATGATTGACAACTTGTGGTGTGCTGTGATTGGTGGTCGTGACTGGGGACCACCACGGATCACTACTGCGCAGACTCTGGCTCCAAATGACGTCACCAGCACAAGATGGCAGCGCCCGTATCCAGGATATTTTGGCTTCATTTTTGTACTGTGGGAGGAAGTGGAGATGCGTTGTCCATCTTTATATGCAGTCTATGTAGGAGACACACCAGGCTTTCAACATAAATGTATCTGCATCAGGTGGTGTGGCATAAAGGGCAACAAAGTCCACGGGAGGTAGTCGTTGTGGATGGATGGGTCAAACAGCACAGGACATTCACCCAGGAAACCAGGGTTTGTGTCCTGTGTGAAACCAAAAGTCAACGTTGAGTAATTTAAAGTTTTAAGTTACATAATGTTACGTAACTTGTGCCAAACCATGATCTTTTCCAAGTAGTTTTGTTTCCTAAACCTAAAGGGCACCTTGTGCATCTGTATGAGATGGCGGGGGAAGTGATGAAGCGTCTGTATTTGACGACCTGGGATGAGAACGTGTTGGTACAGCAGAGACAGTATCACTGTGTGTAGTAGGAAAGCTGGACTACCTTAACACTGGCAATACTGGAGAGTGATTCCCGTCAATACCTCCACAGTAATGTGCTACATACCATTACACCTCTGAATTGGTGATTGAACTGGAGCTATTTCATGGACTTAACGCAATGAAGCAGTGTCATGTTTGAACATGACAGACAGTCCATGAACAACAGTTGATAAGTCCCCCGGTGCTAATGGCCCTAGAAATTAAATGGCAAAGGACCATAGTTCTCTCCTCTGTCTCTGCTGGGCAAAAGTCACGGACCAATCTACTACACGGATGGAAAATCAATAGCCAATCACCTAGCAAAGACATGAATTGGTGTACTTGCGTAGTTAACCCCCAGGACAAATGTTTCCCTTCAGATTAAGTTACCAAAAATACAGAGATGTTTTTATTATTATCTACATTTAAGGGTTTACCGTGTGTGCGTGTTGTCATGCACAATTTCAAAGAAACTGCAGTGCCCATGAGATGGACCTGAGGGAACGGCAGTGAATAACAGCAAGGCTGTGTGAACACACGCAGTATGATCAATGGTTTCTTTTACTTTTATGCCAGCTGTATGAAAGCACACGGCTCCTTACTGCTGTAGGCCTCACTTTGAAAGTGTGGACTTGGGTTAGCATGGAGATAAAAGGAGGTAAGAAAAAACAAAAGCCCAGCTGTACAAGAACTATTATTACCCTCTTCAAGCATGTTACACACGACACCTGCATGTCTGTATCAAGTGGAACAGGGCTATTTAACCTGTTGTATAGGATTATTATTATCCATCTATTGTGCATATTAGAGAAAAGGGTTAAAGCATTGAAAAACACTATCATGTTAGCTTACTGGCTGTAGAAGCTAACTTAGAATCAGATATCCAGGGCTACTTAGCAAACGAAAACAACCAAACTTGATGGCTATTGAGTTTAAAGGATAATGTTGGTGTTATTTTGTTTTTATAAATTCCATGAAAAGAATATTTTTCTATGTTGCCTAGTCTTCATGTACTGTATCTGTACCTGCTTATTGTTATTCCCTTCAAAAACAACCCATGCAACTTTATTCTGTGCCCCTATTGATGGGACAACAAACGTTTGTCAGTGTCTTTCAAAATGCTTGTGACGACTGTTCTTTTATCAGTCATCTGGATGGTTAAGGTTTAATTTATGGCTGCAACTAACGACTATTTTCATTATCGATTAATCTGCTGATTCTTTTCACCATTAATCGATTCATCTATAAAATGGCAAAAAATTGTGAAAAATGCTCATCACAATTTTCCAGCACCCAAAGTGACGTATTCAGATAGCTTCTTTTGTCCAACCAACAGTCCAAAACCCAAAGATTCTTCATTTACTGTCATAAATGACAAAGAAAAGCAGCAAATCCTCACATTTAAGAAGATGGAACCAGCAAATGGTTGATATACTGAAACGATGAATCGATTTTCAAAATAGTTGCCAATTAATTTTCTTTCGATCGACTACTCGTTGCAGCTCTAGTTTAGTTAAGTTTAGGCAACTAAAAATACTTGGTCATGGTAAGGGAAACACCACAGTCATGGTTAAAAGAAACCAACTAGAGCTGAAACGATGAGTTGATTAATCAAGTAGCTGACTGACAGAAAATGAATCAGTAACTGATAATCGATTAATCGTTTGTCATTTTTTTTACGCAAAAATGCCAAAAATTCCCTGGCTGCAGCCAGTGACAATAATCATTAGTTAGACTGTTGGTAGGAAACAGTGTCGTGAACATTTGACATTGTTGACCCAACCATCCCCAACCTTCTCCCTAAGCCTTTAGAGTTTTTTTTGTGGCACAACAACATGTCACGCTACTTCTGCCTTTGCTTTTGAGAGACAGTACTCTAGTTCTCACAACCTCTAGAGGTCATTTAAGTTTGACGAAATGGCTAATACTGTTGTTATTATGGTGAGGACAGTCTTGAAGAAATTACACAGGGCATTAGGGCTGTCAAATAGTCAAATAGAGTCAAATATAAATTGAATAGTAAAAAAAAATCGAATGCTGTACTTACTATTCGAATGTGTAGGTTTTTTTTGTGTGTGTGTGTTGGCTAACGTTAGTGATTCTCGCCCTTCTGGCCTACTCGCATGTGAAAACGAAATGCTTTTGTCATGTCTGACGAACAATAAAGTTTTCTGAGAAATGGCGGAAAGCGATGCATCCAAGGAGATCGCCGCTCCTGACCATTTAAGAAGCAATATGTGGAACGTTTTTGGATTCCTGTCAACAAACAGAAAACTAACAAATTAAGATACAATAATCTGCAGAATATGCAAAGTCCAAATGAAATGTCACTCGACAACGAGCAACCTGAGTGCACACCTGATAACACTACACCCTGTCAAGCTAGGCGATCTAGAGTCCTGAGGAACCGCAGCTAATGCAGGCAAGAACTACCTCTTTAGTGCCTCCCTCCTCCTCATCACGGGGCTTACCAGCTGCCCGCCAAGTTAACGTTAGTCATTTTGTGCCTACGTTTATTATTACTTAGCAAGAAAGCTATCACCTGTTCGTAATTCCATATGTTTATTAGTAATGTTGGAATGCCCTCTAGTGGACAGAACATATAACAACCACATGCTGATAGTGGCATTGGCAATACATAAGCCTGTGTATACAGTGTATAAATACATATTAATATTAATAATAGGCTATATTTGAGCATTAAAAATTAGAATATAATTCAAATATTAAAAATAATAAGGAAATTCGAATGGGATTATAGAGGAAGATCAACAGCATTGGCCATGTTCATTGTAGTGAGGGAGTATGCCACCCAGTGCAACAGTACGACTATTATCTGTGTTTTTGTGGTTTCTGTATAGCGTTGGCACACTTGCGTATTTGATTGTAGGATAAATTCATCATTGATTTTGTCCTTCCCTTATCTTTTTAATAAAGCAGGGCTGCATTCAGAAACTACAACCTGCATTAAGGACCTCAAAGCACCCCCCCTGCAGGGGAACAGATCTATAGAAAAGACAGATAGGGAGTAAGAAAGAGACAGAGAGGAGGAGAGAGATGGAGATTAAGAGGTTTTCTCATCAGGGGGCTTGTGAATCTTCACCTTGAACACTGAACTTGAGTTGATCCTGGGATGCCATTGGCGATCTAGTTTAGCCCATGTTCTCTGCAATCTTCTCCAACGCTGCACATCTGAGTGCTTTAATTTGCCTGGCTGAGGTTTTGGTGTGGAACCACTAATGAAAGGGCCTTCAGGATGCACTGACAGCTCCGGGGGATCAGTCTCGCTATACCTTTTTAGAGATCTGTAATGTTAACATTGCATCCAGTAATTAAAGTACATTTGGGAGGAAAATCAATGCCAACATTTTCATTTCAAACTAATTGCCAATAGAGCTTGGTTTTCTTATTGGGATCAAAGCCCCCATCGCTGTGCCTCAGCAGTCACACCGCAGCAATCGGTTAGTAAAATGTTGATGTGCTCAAGTGAACCGAGTGAAACCATGCATGTCTGTCACTCTAATGATAGCAGGGCACACCGAGCACACAGCTCTGGGACATAAACCAGCACAGCATGATAAAAGATAGCTGTTAGAGCTGCAGCATATTGGTTGATGAATAATGCTCCAGTATTTTATAACCTCACTCTGAAATTTTTCCACTGGCGTTTGCTATAAATCCTTCATAAACTGCATCATTATTTGGTTACCCTCAGCTGTTGATGCATTAGAAGTGGAGTGGGCTTTTGAGTGTGTTGCTTGGTTCGGATGCTGTTATCATAACCTAAAGTAAAAGTTCCCCTCGCCTCACCTTGAAAGATCCAATACCGATTCTCCAGAAATAAATGTGTGGCATCAGAAAGCACTTAGCAACTCCTGCGACTCCCCAAGACCCAACTTGTCAGACTATAAAGCACGCTAATGTGCCAGGGCATAGGGTCTCTGTCCTGCACTCCTAATCATGCACTACACTAGTTCATTAAAACTAAACTTAATGAGTCATACACTGCAGACTTGCCCTCAGCAGCACCAATTAGTTTCTGTTTTGGCTAGTTACAGTCTTCCTGAAGGGCCCGAGGCTGTCAGCAAAGATCTGAGGTGTAGTCTCACAATAGAGCAATAAACAAGTTAAACAGAGGGTTCCCTATTCTTCTGCTCTTAATTCAGTAGCCATTATAGTTCTTCTTTCATTGTAAGCATCCTCAAGGTGCAGACACCTAAGCCCCCGTCACGCCCAGAGTTAGCATTCATTTGATAAGAATGGATGGATTCTGGATTCTTAGTTTTAAGTTAGTTAGATGTTATTCTCTACACATTCATCTCTGGTCAACCTGATCTCTCAAGGCATATGTGATTTTTTTTTTTTGGATTTTTTTTATAAGAAAATAAATCATTAGTTGTTTTTTTATCTAACACTGAAAAGGAGCAGATGGTGAGAAATCAATCAGTGCACTTATGACAGTAAACAAAACTGAAACCATAATCAATCATAATTATCGTAACATTTACCCTAAAACTTACTTTAAAGTGCCACTTTGGGGATTTAGCATTGCGCTTCCATAAAGTTGGGGTACATGTGAGAGACAGATTGAAGAAAAGAAGTGTGAAAATTGGTGCAACAGACAGATATTCTGACTTTTGAGCCCTGATCAAGCTCCAAAAACATTAGATGCTACACTTCCTATAATGCAACTTTACAGCATCTTTTGTCACACAACAAATGCCAACATCTTTCAAACCTTATGCCCTGCGTATGTAACACAGACTTTGTGACCCTGATGACATTTCAGGGTTCATTTCTCTGAGCCACAAAAGTATTTTACAACTGTTTTCACAGGTTCAGTGGAAGTCCTGTAGACAAGTTGAACAATGCGTTTAAAATCTGTGGCGTACCCCTTTATTTCCGTAACTGACATATAACAAAAACAAGACTAGGAGTCTACAGCCACGCTAGTGGCTCTGTGAGGCTGTACTTTAATGCTAACATCTTCACAATGACTAACATTAGCAGGTATAGTGTTTACAATGTTCACCATGTTAATTAAGCGTGTTAGCATGCTAACATTTGCTAATTAGCACTAAACAGCTGAGGCTGATGGGAATATCATTAGTGTTGCAGATATTTGGTCAAAAAAGCTTAGGACCAAATTGGACAAAATAAAAAAATGAATGACAATCCATCCAATAGTTGCTGAGAAAGTTCCGTCTGGCCCAAAGTGGCGGACCAACCGACTGCCATTCCTCGAGCCGCGCCGCTAGCATGGCTAAAAGTAGGTGTGCAGTGTTTTTGTACTGATTAGAAAAAAACACAAACTCATAGTAATGTAATGCAAAGTAGAGCTGTTCCTTTTTACACAACAGGATATGAAAATGCCTGGCTATAACAAAGAAATATTATATTATCTATTATACTATTACAGAATATATATTATATAACATTCCTGCTAATGCTAACATCCAGTCACCACCTTCCCCACTACCAACAACATCGAAACTCCAACTAGAATCAGAATCAGGATGGTAAAAAGGGTTAATATGCACCAAACAAAATCAAAAGTTTATCTTCAATAGGTTATGTAAGCTTTGCTGTAAACTATAGTTTGTCTTGATTGAAACATTAGTTATTAATATCAAATTATCCTTTTTGATATTTAAGCTCCTACAAACTGACGGTAAGTTCTTTTGGGCTAATCTGCTTCTTTGAGGAGTACCACCATTGGTTATTTTTTTTCCTGTTTGAAGTTTCACTTGGTTGCAAGTGGTAGCAAAACTACTGTATGTTCATGCAACACAGTGCAGCCTTGAGCTACAGTGGCTAATGCGTCTAGCATGCCTGCACACTCACAAACAGCTTGACAGTTTGTGAAAAATGTAAACAGCTTCCGGAAATTATGCCAGTATGCCTGTAGTATCCTGTTGACATGCCACAGAATGTTTCTCATTTTTATTTATTTATGCATAGTATAATTGTGTCTTCCTAAATTGTAAGAAGTTGTATGCAAGTATGAATAACTGTAGCTAAATTGCCGCAAAGGGTTCTGACAAAATACAATTCAATTCAATTCAGTTTTATTTATATAGCGCCATATCATAACAAAGTTATCTCAGGGCACTTTTTCGAGTAGAGCAAGTCTAGACCGACTCTTTATATTTACAGAGACCCAACAGTTCCCACCATGAGCAAGCACTATGCGACAGTGGCGAGGAAAAACTCCCTTTTAACAGGTAGAAACCTCGAGCAGAACCAGGCTCTAGGTGGTGGTCATCTGCCTCGACCGGTTGGGTTGAAGGGGGAGGGGGGGAGCAGGAGAGAGAGAGCAGGAGGAAAGAGAACATACAGCAGCACAATACAGTTTCACACAGAGATGTAACGCAATGGTTGTGGTAATGGTATGGATGTTAACACCAACAGAAACAACACTAAGAGCAACATTATAGCAGCAATACTAATAATAATAGCAACAGCAACTGCAGCAGCGGGTGCAGAGGAGGAGCACGGGGGCAGCAGGTGGCCGCAACCACAGATCCAGACTCTACAGCTCCGGAGACAGAAACACCTGCAGAAAGCAACAGAAGGAGAGAGAAAGGGGAGAGAAAGCACACAACTACGGGAAGAAGTTGAATTAGTAACAAGCATTGATGGGATATGAGGGCGTACAGATGGAGAGGAAGAGGAGGAGAGAGGAGCTCAGTGCATCATAGGAAGTCTCCCAGCAGTCTAGGCCTATAGCAACATAACTAAGGGGTGGCTCAGGGGTCATCTGAGTCAGCCCTACTATAAGCTTTATCAAAGAGGAAAGTCTTAAGCCTACTCTTAAATGTGAGGAGGTTGTCCGCCTCCCGTACACAAACTGGGAGCTTGATAGCTGAAGGCTCTGGCTCCCATTCTACTTTTAGAGACTCTAGGAACCACAAGGAACCCTGCATTCTGGGAGCGCAGTGCTCTAGTGGGGTAATAGGGTACTATGAGCTCTTTAAGATATGATGGTGCCTGACCATTTAGAGCTTTGAAGGTAAGCAGGGGTTTGACAGAACCCCTGGATCAAGAGTGGGCTTTTTAAGAAGAGGTTTAATTACAGCTACTTTAAAGGACTGTGCCTTTTAATAAGGACAGATTCATCATATCTAGTAAAGAAATGCTAACTAAGGGTAAAACCTCTTTAAGCAGCCTAGTTGGGACGGGGTCTAAGAGACACGTTGATGGTTTAGATGAGGAAATCATGGAAGTTAGTTGACTATGGTTGATGGGAGAAAATCAGTCTAAATGCACATCAGGTTTTACAGTTGTTTCTAAGGTTCCTGTGTTTGAAGATAAGTCAGTACCAGCTGAGGGCAGGAGGTGCTGAATTTCATCTCTAATAGTTAGAATTTTATCATTAAAGAAGCTCATGAAGTCGTTACTACTGAGGTCTATAGGAATACATGGCTCAACCGAGCTGTGACTCTCTGTCAGCCTGGCTACAGTGCTGAACAGAAACCTGGGGTAATTTTTACCATTTCAAATGATTATTCTGTTCATGTAAGACAATACTTCATGGACTGTTTTCTTTGCAAATATGGACATCCTCAATCTTCAGACATTCATTTTAAAATAAAACCTGCTGTGTTGTGATAGCTGGATTGTACAAAAAGTACACAAAATATTAAAATATATGATTGTTTTTCTAAATATCCAAACATTTTTAAGGGGAAAAAATCATCAGGGCACAAAGGATCTTATCTTATAACTAGGAGTTCTCTTAAAAGATCTGCCTGATCAGTTGTGGTTTCACGTGCAGTTTGAGAGGGATCACAGCACCTGATTACCTGCCTGAACAAAAGATCAAAAGATCTGTTACCATTTCTCTGGGTTTGAATCTTATAATAAACATTGAGGATCATGTAAGTACACAACTCAACAAAATGTATAACATAGGTCTAGCTGTTTGTAGACATTTTAATGTGGAAATGTTACAGAATATACCTTTAACACAACGTGCAAGAATAATAAAAACGCACAGTGTCTACCCAGGTTAAGAGTTTCCTCTCAGAGTCTATTCACAAAGCTGCTGAGATCAACTTTTACTAAAGTGTGAGTGAATGTGAAATTAAATATTCATCAATACACTGGAGCATGAGGAACAAATTAAATTAAATTACATCTATAGATAGATAGATAGAGATCTAGCTAACTTGTCAAGTACTTTGTATTCTTGCATCAAACACCATCTGCACATATTAATACTGCAATATATTTTTCAGTTGACCAAACACTCCCCAAAAAAATGTAGGGGGTAAATCACCACCAATTTGAATCCAGCAATGGTCATGAAGTCAGCTTTATTTATTTTTTTCTTTACTGCAGTTGGTGATTATTTAATGTTCACTTAATGGACTGTCAAACAAATTGGTTTCTGAGTGCATTTTTGGTTTGATGGATAATTCTAGCAGACAACTGAGATAGTTCATCAGCACTGCAAACTGCAGCACTCAGCGTTGAAGTAGGGGAGAGTTGTGCAAACCATCATCTCCAGTATTGCTGGATTATTTCAATGTGTTGGTGAGCTGATTGGTTCCTTATTAACCTACCATCAAATTCTCCTTTTTAAAAGTTCAATACTGAATGTGTGTGTGTGTGTGTGTGTGTGTGTGTGTGTGTGTGTGTGTGTGTGTGTTTTCTTCTCAAAAAGCTGACGCAGTAAGGCTCTTCACCAGTAGCAGCCCACTGATTGTGAGTAGGTCTTAGTGATTTAGGAGTCCTCTGGAGCTAGGTTTAGTGCAAAAATGCTTTGTAAATGACTCTTAGACCAAAAGCTTAGGACATACATGCCCCTATTTTTTGTAGTTTCCCCTAACTTAGCCAGTTAGGAGCTACTCTTAGCTTTAGACTTTAGGATATTTTGTGAACTGATCCTGCAGGCTGTTGCACTAGCCATGTGTAAGCTCAGACATTGCTTAGTGTGAATGTAGTGGGGGAGTTAGGCTGTAACTAGTGTTATTTATTTATATATATATATATATATTAGTGTTGTTATTATTTAGGACCATATGTACACTTGATACAGGTACAACAGAAGTGATTGAACTATTAATGAGGTAAGAGACAAACCCGTGATCAACATATGCCAGCTACAGCAGCATACATTAATGTCTACTTTTTAATTTAACACTGATGTAGGTCTCCTCTGTCACTTGTTAGTTTTGGTTTTCTGTCCCATTTTACCTGAATGCTGCACTAGGTGATACAGCAGTCTGTGCAACAAAGTTTTGATTACAGTCAAGGGATGCAACTAACGACTATTTTCATTATTGATTAATCTGCTGATTATTTTCACGATTAATCATTTCGTCTATAAAATGTCAACAAATTGTAAAACATGCTCATCACAGTCTCCCAGAGCCCAAAGTGACGTCTTCAAATTGCTTCTTTTGTCCAACCAACAGTCCAAAACCCAAAGATTCTTCATTTACTGTCAGAAATGACAAAGAAAAGCAGCAAATCCTCACATTTAAGAAGCTGGAACCAGCAAATGGTTGACAAAATGACTGAAACGATTAATCGATCATCACAATAGTTGGCAATTAATTTTATTTTGATCGACTAATCGACTAATTGTTGCAACTCTACAGTCAAGTTAAGTTGGTGAGTAAGTAGAGATGTTGCAACTGAACAAAGTTTAGTGTGAAAGTAACTAGTTACAACATATCAGTTAGTGTTGACTTTACACTCCGATTTAAGATCAAAGTTGCATTGAACCGGTGCTGCAGATCCCCTGCTGAGACACTATAGATTTTGGGGCAATAGTTACATTTTTGTACCCTGGTTGCTTTCCTTTGTTGATGTTACATATAGACCACAGCAAAACTGTTGTTTATGTAGATACTAGAAATACTGCATTTACAGTTTGCCTGAAATGTATCTCTGGCCAAAGATCAAGTGATTTGGATCTCATTCAGAATTTTAGAGCGTCTTTGGTGCATTCACAATTGATTTTTATTTACTTTTTCTCCATTCAATTACAATGTTATCACCAAGGATACAAGTTGGTGCAGGTGGAAGGCTTTCATCTTCACTTGTTCTAATCTCCTTTTAGAGCACAGAACCCATTTACCTTAAGAGGGCTCTTTTCATTGTTAAGCTTTGTTACTTTCCACTGCCTTCAATTGGACTTCTGGCCTTCTGCACACAAACCCCAACAGGATAACTCCTGTAAAGCTAAGGGTGCATACAGAGCAGCAGCTCTCTCAGCTAACTAGTTTCTTTGTCCTAATTGGGGCTATTGAGCAGTCCTCGTGTCCTGCGATCTACCCAGCCAGAGGAAGCCGACCTCTCTGTAATTTGGTGTACAGTGAAAAGAAGTCAAGGAGAGTAAAAGCCCAGGCTTCAGTGACTGTCAAATGAAAATCTCTCTACACAGCCTTTTGACATCTCTCAATGGTGCTATCGGCAACTCTCTAGCCTCATTCTGTCAAACAGCGTTTGGCAATTTGGTCACAGTGAAATGATGGAGGAGTAAAGTGAGTATTTTTTCACTGAAACACCAGTGGCTCATCTCATTGTGTTGAGACATGGTATGGTAGAGTATGAGGAAAGCAGAGCTCACATTGTACAGATACACTAAAAACCATAGATGATAGATAAATGTTATGTCTGTTTCTGTGGAAACCAACATTGAGGTGGAAGTGTGCAATATTAAGTAGCCTAGTGTTATAGACTTCTCTTGGATTTTTCATCTCTGGCCAGGTGGAATGAGCCAGAGGACGTCCAACCCAAACAAACCAGCTTCAGAACCAGACATCACCACTGGGCAGTGAACCGAGCTGAACTCGTACCTTTTATATTTATCAGATTCTCGAACCCATATCTGCAGACATCCCTCAGCTCTGCATCGTTTTATCAAAGCGCCGACTCGGTTGGAGCAGCCAGTAGTCATCTGGCAAGACTTGGTTTGAGTTAGTACATGAAGGCTCGCCTGGAGGCACGATTTCAGACTAATCTGTTGTGCGGATTCTGCTGGGCTCATGTTTGTCTGAGCCTGCAGTGACGGCGAGTCATCTCTGTGGAAATACTGGGCTGCAGCGTGCGCTCTGAGAGGGAGCCAGTGGTGCCTTTGCCTTTTTGACTCCCGAGAGTGAAGCCGAGGCCGACTGCCAGCATATCAAGGGAGGGTGTAAAATTGCTCTGAAACATTAGGACTGAGAGTGACCAAGGAGTGAATTAGGCCATGGTGAATCATTTTATGCCACCCCCAGTCCTACCCACTCATCTGTCCCTTATCATTTCATTCTGCTGAGGGTGTCTTGTGTTGCTCTGAAGAGTTAAAAAAATACTCCCTGGGGCCTATCAACATGTATTTCATGTGCTTCCATCAGCACTCTTTTTAACTTGTAGGCTCAATGTGAATGGATTTGATAATGTGACATTGAGGCCAAAAAAGACTAAATATGACAACAAATGCAGAATATCCATTTTTTTTCTCGTTTTGCCTGTGTGTGTGTGTGTATACATGCTAGGCTTGTGGCGATTGGCGATCAGATCATATATTGGCGATTGAAGGGATGATCACCTACACCGATATTAAGGCAATTTTAACAAACTTACTATCAGAACTATAAAAATGTCATTGTCATCTGCCATTTCGACCAGCTGACAGTTTGTAAATTACTTGACCAACTGACTTAGTGGGCGGTCTCGAGTGACCACGATTGGACAATATGAAAATAGAAACAATCGTCCAACCCTAAAACATGCACACATTTTGCAATTCAGGTGACCAGTCAGTACTGCTGCAGTATTTGCTCCAAATCTGCTGTCTTATAATATGATGGGTAGGAGCATGAGTACAAGTAGAGTACTGTATCACACCAAGGTCATTTACAGTAATAATCTGGCATTTGCATATAAATATATTTCTGTTGTCTCTTCTCTTTATTAGGGATGGGTATCGTTAGGCTTTTATTGATATCGATACTGATACTGCTTATCGATACCGATACTTTTTGATACTCTTATTGATACTAGTCTCCATAATTTGGTGAAAAAAATAAAGACATGACATGAAAAGATTCAACACTTTTTTTTTTTGCAGAAATAACAAGTTCAATTGTTTCTTGAGTTTCCAGTATATGAGGGAGGAGCAATTGCTACAAATGTCTGGTCAACAAATGTCTGGTGGTGATGTGCCTTAATGCTGCTTCACTAACAGAAGCTAAACGAAAACATTATTACAAATTACCATATGTGTATATATATATATAGTCCTTGAGCTTCTCAGAAGCTTACAGAAATAGATAAAGAAAATAATTTAAAAACATTGCTTATAAAGAGCAAAGATATGTAAACAGAACAATGTAGAGAAAGATGTTGACATCGCTCTCCTGTACTATTTGGCCCGCCCCAAAAAAATACATCAGCAGTTTTTGTTTAAGAAAATGAGCATGTTGGCATTCTCGGGGAGAATCCGACATCTCTCCTTACTGATTGTGTCTCAGCTGTGGAGAACACTCTTTCAGACGGTGTTGACTGCAGAGGTAGGTGGTGGAGAGCCGTGAGAGAAGAGTGTCTTTTTTACCCCACCACCAGAGGGCAGGGTCATCTGAGATAGGGATAGCAGGGAGGCCTCTGTAGACTGACACTTCACTCTTGACCTTTACTCTACCTAGCAGTTAGCGATTTATGTTATGCTAGCTACTGGCTAACGTTACAGAGCATACCTAAACCAACTGGACTCCACTGTAGTGTAGGGCTGTACATCTTTCACATTAAACTTGGCGACAGCCCTGTGACATTCTGCTGTTTTTTCCTGTGTCATTTTCCCTCGTCTAGCGATGGAGAATGGGTTGGACTTTGGTGTCTGACTTCTGCTATCCACTGACGAAGCGGTGGCTGCTGCTTGACTGATATTGTCTGTGGGATTTAGGAATGTAAATTATTTAGAAGTGCTTAAAACCGATGCGAACTCTGTCCTGACTGACTATCCTGAGTTCATATCTACAGACTAAGTTTATAATGATAACCAGTGTTACCATGACTTGACGAGGTCATGCATTTTTAGTTTCCCGTCTGCACCGGAGCCGAGAGGCTGCACTGTGGAGGTAGGTGCAGCAGCCGCTTTGCTAAAGCAGTCAAACACACTGCAATGCTTCACATTTAGAGAATGTTGTATTTGTAAGTGTTTCGTGAGGTTGCTGGTGTTACCCCCTTTACATGCAACTACATTTTTACATATTGCATTCAGCTGCATTTTCATTCAATTTAGTAAAGTGAGCCCACACTTTTGAATGTTTTGCCCTGTCAGCCATGCCCGAGAGCATAGTAAACACATGGTTACTTAACGTCATCGCCTGACCCTGGCAGCTTTGTCATTGTTAGGGGACGGTTAGGACTTTGCCAGCTATTGGAATGAATTAACGTTCGTAAATACCAATAGCAGCACTGTTTGTCCAGGAGCTTATCAATATTTCGATACTGACCAGTCAGGAACCGGTACCAGTCTAGTACCAGTTCTCGATACCCATCCCTACTCTTTATCTCCATCTGATACATGGTGACAGTTTAAGCTCAAGGAACTACAGTCAGTACTTATAGTACTTTCCTGAGAAAACCTCTGCTGCACAGAACATGATGTCTTACGTTTACTCTAAGAAGACCTGCTGCAGGTAGTTAGCATGACCCATCGATACCTAAAGAGCATATTTAACACACGATAATTGATGAGTCCCCCTCTGCTTGAAGGAGACTATTTGTTTTGTGTGTGTTTGCTGTGTCTCCTTTTCTGACGAAGGTCTGTTTGACCAAAAGCTTAGACAATGAATTGGGCAAATACACTGGAGACTGGTTTTTATTTGTGTATTGTATACGTTTGTGAGTCAAGTACAGTAATAAGAGCTTAGCTCCAAAGAGGGAGTAAAACAAACAAAAACAGGATTTGACAGAATCTGTGTCATTGATGAGCAACAGTCTCAGTGCAATGCACTTGCAATGCACAGAAAAATGCAAAGTTTTCCCTGAGGGTGTCAAAATCAAGGTTTCTCTTGCCAGCTTTTATTTTCTCAGTAAATTTAATCGAACTCTTGAAAATTTGGACATTGGTGCTAGAGGAAAGGTCAAGGGGTCACAATAACATTTGGATTTGTACTCTGGAATTCTTAAATATCCATAGCAGAAAATGGTTTGTAAATCTTTGGCCAGTTTACACTCAGGAGGTTAAATGAAACAGGTAAGAAGCTACAATAGCATCCCTTATTTTGGACTCACCCACCCTGTTTCCTCAAGTGTCAACACTATTTGCATGTTGAAGTGCACACGAAAGGTTTGTGCGATTTACTTCACCCCTGTGACTGAATTCGCTGATCACGGTAGTTCCATTGAAATTAATTGATTTTGCCATTTTAAATGCTGGTATGACTGGGCCTTTAGTCAAGGGGGAATTCTGACCTGACGGTGGCGTCAGACTAAAGGTCAGGGGATCAACAAACAATTAAGAATCATCCTCTCGGAACCATTAGTACCCACACCAGATCTCATGGAACTCTAGCTAGTTTCAGATGTCTTGCCCTGGACCAAAGTGTTGGACTGACTGACATCGCCTTGGCCAGACTGCTAGTGCGCAAAAATACAGTTTCCTGTTCTATCCATGTCGTTTATAATCCATGGTCGCCCCTTGTACCCTAGACAGACTGCTTTTCAGAGTCTCTGTTTGTGCATGTGTGTTGCTTTTTGTGCCTCACAATCCATAAAGGGAAGGAAGATAGACACAGTAGTGGCTGTGGTTACTGAGGTGGTGTGAGGAGATGCTGGAATGAAACTCTAAAGCCTTTTGAAGTGTGACGATTGGCCTCGGACACAGCTCGGTGACACAGAAGAGCCACCAGTCAGACATGTTGCGGTGGTAGCCAACTGTTGTAAGTGAGATTTCTTGAAATGGAAAGTCCTCTGTTGTGTTTTGCTGAAGAGAGGTATATGCATAGGTATAAAACAGTAGATGTGACGTGTCATAATGACTTGCCATTCTGGGATCGAACCATATGGCAGCCATCTTACCTGGGTCCAGTTTTAGAACTTGCTGTAATTGGAACCTATGGTGAAATAGGCTTATGTTGTCTTTATAATCTTTATATTTTTCTACCAATACACCAATACTGTTTTTTATTCAAAGTAATGAGTGTAAGACAACTGTGCCTACTGTAATTAATATATTTATTAATGTAAAAAATTGTACATAAGGAAAAGATATATTTCTCTCTCTCTCTCTCTCTCTCTCTCTCTCTCTCTCTCTCTCTCTCTCTCTCTCTCTCTCTCTCTCTCACACACACACACTCACACACGGTTTGTTTTTATGATCAGAGGAGAGGTTGGAGAGCCTTGTTAACTGTGAATGAAGAGTTATTTTTGTTGATAAAGTTTAGTTTTGAAAGGTTTACTTTGTGCCGTAACGTTAATGCCTTCAGCAGAACTCCTGATGGACTCGTCGCAGTTGTTTTTCATTCTCATGGCAAGGTAACATTATGGACATTATTTACGATGATAATGCGGAGAAGTCGCGGGAATTTTGCAAAACTGCAAGCTGGACCTGAACTGCTGAAGTACAAATCTCTGACTGGATTACTTCACCTGATCAAGACATGGATTATTTTTTATTTGCTTTACTGAAAGGAAAAGGCATGAGGTAAGCTGACAACAAGTGATGTTAATATACCGGTATGATGACTGATTGCAGGATTCAAGGCGGCTATTTTTGGGTTAGCTAGATGTGGTGAACATGTAACATTAAGTGCGACTCCTTGGCCTCGAGTAACAATATGTTGGCTGATTGTGTGGTTGGTTAGTGTTCTGTGTTGCTGTCAAGGACATGGCTAACGTTACTGTTATGTTGATTTGCCTCGTGATTTATTAAATGGGAATTACAAGTGAAGACGAGCGCTTTTCGTTAACGTGTTGTGTTTACTTTAATGTTACACTTGATTGGCATGGACTCAGCTGCTTAGTGGTCAAATGTTAGGGTAATATTAATAACTTTGTTATAACGTTAACGTTAAGTTTGAGCTCTAAGTTAGCGTAGCTAACATTAAAACAATGTTTGCTGGTTATAACTTAACTGTTAACTGATCAATGCTGTTGAGAGCTAGCAATCAGCAACTTAGAGCTCAGCTGGTCAGTTACTTGGTGGCTAACGGTAAAGTTACTTGGTTTACTAAATTTTTGTAGTTTTAGTTGACCCATATGTAAAAAATAAATATCTCATCTACTCTGTACTGATGTGTGGAGTGATGCCAGCCTCCCTGGTCTCTTTGGTCCTTTTAGTAAAGCAATTAAATGCTGCACAGCCGACAAACATAGTTGCTGCCCATAGGTGGTGATTGTAAACAATACCCAGGTAAGATGGCGGACAGTTATGCCATGAGTTATGACGTAATGTCACATCTACTGTTTTATATCTATGGGTATATGCCAAGAGAGAGAATGAGTCAATTGGAAGGGAATCATTTAGCAGCATTGACCTCTTCTAATAGAGGTGGGATAAATTGCTCCAGTTTAATACTTCATGACGGCACAGTGGACAAATGGGGAAAAAAAGTATTGGATACTAATCTTGAGAAAAGTCACTTGTTGAAAGACATTAGGGAATTTTGTGCTTAAGAATCTGACAGAAAATCTAAAAGGAACAATTACGTGTCTTTAATGAAATATCTCTACAGTGGGCTATCAAGTCATGGTCACGTCCTTCTGTCCTGTCATAACTGTTATCCTCCCCTCTCTTCTGATCATTAACCAGTGCTCCCTTTTCTCTGCAGGATCCTCTCAACAATCTAATGACTTATATCTCTCGGTTGGCAGGGGAAAGATTAACATAAACATTTTGAGCGAGCGGACTGCCTGACACTCTGAGGTCTTTTTTTCAATTGACCCCCCCGCCTTCACAGACATACATTATCAGTCAAATCACAGAGCCTATACTGTTCACACCAATAAGCTTTTCACTCCAAAATGCAGCCACTTGCTTCAAAAAACTGCACATGCTCCAATCTGCTGTGTGACAAATCCTTAGCCCACTGCATTTGGATTGCAGAAATGTGCTCTGCATTGTGAAGGTGAGAAGGGAGGTAATATGTCAAGTAATTTACATATAATTCCCTTCACAAGTCAAAGTGCCACGAGTGCCCTGCATCGCCGATTTCCCCTGCTGACTGGAGGAATTAAGGCTTCAGACAATGTTCAGCAACTACAGTAGGAAAGAAAACTCAAAAAAGAAGTGATGGGGAAATGCTGGTGTGACTCTAAATAGTGTTCTGCTTTGTCAGGCTGTGACTTTTGGACTCATATGGCCTACAACACCTGTATGGATTTCAAAGCTGCATTACGCAAGATTTTCATGAAAAAGCACACCTGTCTCTTACTCATACACTCATACTCTGGGACCACACAGTACATTTAACCAGTTTACCCAAATAAGATTCTGGTGTAGGGCATAGTCACGTCTATCCACAGAGGAAATGATGAATCAAAGCTTAAACCTGCAATAATTATTTTTGGTCACTTGGGGGCAGCGGAAATGAGCTGTGAACACAACACTGACATCTTGGACTTTTTGAAGTTGATGTGGCGAATTTGTTAGCAAACCATTATATCTTGAAGATATGGAGCAACAACAGCATTCATTCAAAGTTCATTCAAAAATCTTTAGCTGCTAAATACTCCACTATGTTCACCAGCTAGTTCCTAACTTTGTGTTTGCAGTTTGGTGCTGAGCAGGTAGCGTAGTCGTTTTTTAGAGCTTTTTTGCTGAAAACAGCTGCCTGCTGCTGGAAACTACCCTATGAAAGTGGTGAGAGTGAACCAAAACAGTAAAGCTGTGGGCCAGAAAACCAAAACAATTTGCTGAAAGTCGCTGTAAAGCTTCATAGAGCTGAGAGGAACTGCAGACTCAGGTGAGAAGTCTCTCTGGTTTTGACACTATGAGCGACATCTTTCACCTACAAGTAGTCATGTGATCAATTGGTAATGTAAAAATATTGATTATAGCAGCTTTTTGTGTAAGGAAATATAAGCTATAATGATTATTTACATTACAATTATTGTGCATTTAATTTTTCAAAGATGAGTAGGAAAAAGTTTCAGACATATTTGTGGAAATAGCTCCTGGGCTTCAAGCTTCTGGGTGGGCGTTTCCCATGGCAGCTGTTGACATCTGAGTGCCAGCATTGCAAGCACACACGCTGTCGACTTCTGTGGTGTGCCACTGGCGGTAGCAACCTACAAATGTTGGTACAATGTTTTTCCCTTTGTCAACAAGTCCACATAGCGTTGGTCATCTACCATGACTGATTCAAGATGTCAGACTCTTTACAACATTCAACATTTGGGAGAACCCATCATGCTGTTACTCAAGAAGTGGAAGCTAGTTAGACATTACTTTGTTATTTTATGCTGTCTCATCACCTGCTGGCTGCCATTGTCAAGCTGCTGCGCACTCATGCCCTCTTTCCACCAAACTGGCTCTGGTTCTTGAACCGGTTTTGTTCAGGATTCTTGGAGCCTTGGTGACATCCAGCAAACTAGCCCGCGTTTTCATCAGTTTTGAGGGGAACCACTGTAATGAAGGATACGTCATAAACAGAGGGCGTTGCACAATGCACAACGGAAGTAAACAGTAGTTGCAAGATGGCTCGCATTGATTACCTGCAAACTATTGCTCTATTACAGATATTTGTTTTTATCCAAAAAACAAGCATGGACCAACTATTAATGATAAGAAGACGTAGAAGACTGTTACCATAGTAGACCACAGACCATTGTTACCTTCTCAAACCAATTTATTTTTAGTCGAAATGCTCAGTTCAAAATTAGGTGCGAAGTAGCTCCATCGGTGACCTCAGCACTCCATATGTTACTCTGTGATTTGGTCACAGCGTTCCTACACAAAACACTCAAATCACAGATGGGACTAGCATCATCTGACAGCATTGGCCCTCTAGCTGCTGTGTGCCCCTTGGAACTGAAGTGATACTGTTTTTAGTGCCTACCCACAGAGATATTGCACCAATCATATTACCAGATTCACTCTCCATGAAGAACACCAATGCAGGGACCTTCCACTACAGAAACATAATTTCATTGTATCAAGAATTATAATTTTGACCAAATGAGTACACAAGTCAAAACAAAAACCAAAAACCTATAAAGTCAAACACAAAATATCTCTTCAACATCAGTCAGCAGTGATGGAGCTAGAGAAATCCAGACTCGCCAACAATAGAGTTTTATCTGCTGTTATCCTTTTGGCATCTGATTTCTGGGTACTTAAGTTAAAAGCTTTCAGTTTCTACTTGCTGCCATGTGGGACAAACACCTATTCCACTGCAAGAGAGAAAAACAAGAAAAAAACACCTAGGTCAACAGTTTCAGTGATGGTATCCAAGGAGATGCTGTATGCTTGCCAGCAATACCAACACAGCTGCTTTAGGGTAAAATTGGTCAATTTGCTTTTCTATTTCAGCAACAGTTTGCAGTTGTACCACACCTCTTAAAGTGCTGCCATTGCCTGAAAACTGCCTTTGAACTTCCATATTTTGTTCATGCTGGGGATGATGAGATGCTGTCCAAATTCTGGTTAAACTGTCCTGCCACAATAATTCTAGACTTACTTGTTTCTCTTTATGTACCCTATAGAAAATACAATGACTTAGACAACATATGAAACTCTTTTCTTTTCTGAGGAGGAAAGTCTCACCACAGGAACTGAGTTTTCACACTGTGCGTGCGTGTGTGTATGTATGTGTGTATGTATATATGTATGTGTGTATGTATACATATATACACACACATATATATATACACACATACATACATATACATATATACATATATATATATACACACATATACATATATATACATATATATATATACACACATATACATATATATATATATACACACATATACATATATATATATATATACATATCATATACATACATATATATATAT
>VMKM01000725.1:200000-253839 GCA_008360985.2 Macquaria ambigua | reverse complement strand
CCGTCCTGGAGATGACATCCTCTTGAACTCTGGAGCTCTGAAGCTCCTCCACCTCCAGACGCAGCTCACGCAGCTACAGACCCACACAGAGAGAGACAGACTGTTATCAGAGATTAGGTGTTACTAGCACTTTGCTCGCTTTTCTTTGGCTCCTCTATTGTTAATTATTTACATACTTAAAATACTGTATCTCCACATGATGTGTTTAGAAACAGTGTCTCCATTGCACATTTTGTCCACCAGAGAGGACTAACACTGTAAACTGAGTACATTAAAAATTGCTTCTTTATGTTATGCTAAAAAAATGAATATCTTTTTCTGATTTTTTAAAAAACTCTTAAAGAGGTACTGCACACTTTAACGTGTTTTTTGAGCTGTAAACCAAATTATATGTCTTTGCTGTGATGAAACACATCAATGCTGGTGTTAATATTGACATTTCTTATCAAATTTATAAAAATCTGCATTTCATGGATTGAAAATGGCTCAACACACCATCTACTGTTTTAAATCAGCTCTGAAGCCTGCAAGGCCAATGCTGACACAGAGTCTCCCCCATGTCCTCTGACCCACACACTACAAGGCCACGCCTCCTACAGTTTTTAAATTTGCTGGGAGAAACGGTTCTAGCTGAATTTGAGGGTGGAGTTACACTTTAAATATCAGTATCAGCCTCAAAAATCCACTATAGGTCTAATGAATTTGAATTAGATAGATAGAGAGGTATTGTGAAAGAGGGTCTAACTGTGTTAAATGTAGACTGAAGAAGTGAAAACACACGGACACACACACACACATACACAAACAGTACCTGTCTCTCCATGGCGGCCTTCTCAGTATCCAGCAGGTCATTGAGATCTTTCTCCTGAATCAGCTTCAGCTGCACCTGATCAGTCTGACGGCAAACACAGAAATGTTTTAGTAACCAGCCAAATAAAATCAGTCGTATCGATATAATGGATGTTGGAATTATCCATCAGTGTTTTTAAGATCCCATAAATGACTTCCTGTCTTCCAGTGTGTTTACCTGTTCGATAGCTCTCTTGTGTTTGGCGGCCCATCTCTGCTCGCTCTCGTGCAGCTCCTCCAGATCGCTCTCCAGGTCGATCATCTTCTCCTGAAAGAAGAAGAGTTCAAAGTGAATAAGTCATCGTCCAACTAAACTAAACTTTTTTTCAGACAGCGTCTAATCTGAGGTCACTCTTCATGATGACAGCTGTCTGTCTCATCAGCAGAACACGTTCAGGTTATTTAGAAATGGGGCGGATTAAGTATCTTCAGAAATAGCGACATGGCGAATATTTGGGATTATGGAATTAGCACGCTGATTGCTAAACATAATTTGCATAATTAATACCTCATTAACCCCAAACTCGGTGATGGTTTGCATGACTGCTTAATTCAAGTGGACATCTCTGCTTGAATCATTGGGGTCATGTATGCAAACACACTGTGGATACTGTCTGATCCACAGCTGGAAAATAGGAAGAGTTCACTTCAAGGATGAAACATTCAGGAAAATATTTGCTATTTTTTTATTTATTTATTCCAAATCAAAAAGGAAGGTGTGTGAATTTTGTTTTTTATTTGTTTGTCACTGTCAGTTTGGTTAGCAGTTTGAAATCCCATACAGGTTGATACTAATATATATTTATGTGTTGATGCTGCTCATAGCTGAGATTTATACTGATATGTAATGTATTTAAAGGATACGTCTGGTGATATTGTATATTTTTCTTATAGTCAACAAATCCCATGAAGAGACCAAAACCAGCAACGAACTGATCCTACTAACTAAGCATTGTCTGTATAACTAAATTCAATTCAATTCAGTTTTATTTATATAGCGCCATATCATAACAAAGTTATCTAAAGCCTGATATATCTTCTTCCTCTGTGCCATGGAGCTCCATTGTTGTCCAAAACTATTAAAACACATCAGTGAGCCACACTGTTGCACTGGCTGACATGTTCCTTCATTACCATGAACACACACACTGTAGTTTATTTTGACTCGATCTCACACACACCGTCCTGCTGCTCTAAATACTCACTAGAGCACCAAATGTGTATTAATCCACCACTGAAAGTAGTCCCTAATAAATGCTCTATTCACTCCTGCTTGTAGTTTTTAGCAAACATTACTCAGTTTCAAACTGAAATTATGGAGCCTTTAAAAAAAACAAAAAACGAAACTATATATTTGTGACCAGTTTTTAAAGATGTAACTCTTCCTACCCTGTTTGTGGCTAAGTGTTATTAATTAAAACTCTTCATTTACTTTTGTGTCTAATAATGTATTTTTTGTGAAGCATTTTGACTGTAAGATTTTTCACTCTTCATTTTGAAGAAAATAATTGTTCTTGAACTACTCAGTTTTTGTCAGACATATGTTTTTTGTTTGCCTTTTTTTAGACAGCGGACATAAGAGAAATGACAGGAAATGAACATGCAACAAAGGTCTCTGACTGGACTCTGGGGATGCAGCAAATACACGGTCAGTGTCTTAAACCACTGGGCCACCAGAACACCCAAATTCCTCTGTTTTTAATTCTTTTACAATAGATTCTTGTATGTAAAGCACTTTGAAACTGCATATGAATTATGTTATATACATGTACTTGCCTTGACATTGACACTTTGACTATCAAATTATTTAAACCACCTGAACCTGTTTGAGTTGATCGATCAGTACCTGAGCTTGTTTGAGTTGTTTGGCCAGGTCATCTTTGGCCTGGTTGGTGCTCTGCAGCTCCATGTGGAGGTCGTCCACCGTCCTCTCCGCTTGCTTACACTGCAGCTGTATCCTTTCTCTCAACTGGATCTCGTCCTCCAGCGTCCGCTCCTTATCAATCAGCTTACCAGAGACCTGCACACACACACACACACACACACATGCAAAAACACACAGATCCTGAAGCTGCAGTCATACCAAAGCTGTTCTCAGCTGTACAACCAAGATGCTAGAAAATATAACATGCATGTTAACAGGCTAACACTTAGCATTTTAGTGTGAAATGCTTAAATATTATGTTAGTATGATTTGACTCAAAGTACGGCTGAGGCTGATGGGAATTCAGTCTGTTATTAACTAAAGTATTGGACACGTGGGAATACTGTACCTCTCCCTGCAGTCTGCTGACGAGGGTCTGCAGTCTCTGCAGCTCTTGCTCCTTCTCCAGCAGAGTCTCCTCCAGCTCCTCCACCCTCAGCTGGCTGTCCTCACGCAGCTTCTGCTGCAGGTTCAGCTCTGCTGTGGCCTGCGTGGACACCTGCAGGACCTCATCCAGCTGCAAACAGACAGGGCCGCTCTGAATAAGTGTCACTCCAGGGACAGCGTTATCATATTTAGGCAGTTTTGACATAATTAATGAAAGCACAATTGCTATGGTGTTGCTAATTGTTTAAGGGTTATGAGTATATAACAAAACAAATCATATCTTGTCAGGTTATCCAGCCATTAAGATCTGAGCAGTTCTTTCAACACAACTAACTAAACTCAAATAACTGTCTCAGAACTTTGTCTGGATTTCTCTATAATTAGTAGATATAAAATAAAGTGCTACTGTTTTATTAATTACTTGTCTTAAAAAGAAACTGTGTCTGTACCTCTGTCTCCAGTCTGAGGATGGTGCTGTTGAGTTCGGATGTCCTCTTGTCTCTGGTGTCTTTGTCGACCTCCAGCTCCTCCAGCTGTCTCTCTGTCAGCCACAACTTCTCAGCCAGAGTGCTGGTGTGCTGCGTCTGCTTCTCCAGGTTCTCCTGAACACAACACACACACACGCACACACACACACAGTTAAGAGCTCTGCTTCCTCATATAACATGTGTGTCTTACTGTTGAACAGATAGCTCTTGTGTCTCAACACCTGAATGCACCAATACGAGTTTTGAAAATAGGTCACATGGTCACCACTGCATTCCCATGCTGACAAATAAAACCAGGCATCATGTTGACAGCAGTGAATTATCTATTGATTATCTATGGATTATCAGTGAGTTTCACATAAGTGCTAGCTGATTTTCATAGACATGAAATGACACAAATGGCTGTCTTGAAGAAAGGAAATCAAAAACAATGTTGTTACCATTATGTATGTCATCGCTGTCCAGTGAAAACCAGTAGTATTTTTAGATTAACAGAAGGATTATGGGTTGAGAAAGTTTTCTTGATTCTGAAGCTAAATAAACCATTTAAAAACCCATTGGATTATCTGAAAAATGCATTGTTGCAAAGCTGAAAACGGCTGTTTTTCCTAGTTCGACGTTTTGGAGATACATGGTTTTCACAGAACAGCGACAATATGTTTCTGCATCTACCGTAATCTTAAAAAACCAGGCAACACATGCTTGTTTATTATCGAACGTCATCAAAAGTCCAACAGACTGCAGTCGCAGTCTAACCCCAGCTGGAATCAAAGTGGGGACCTTCTGGTACGTGGTACGTGTCTTAAACCATGAGGTGCAAAGACGCCCTTGCAGTTTTGAATCCTGATCTTTACAGACATACAAATTCCAGAAAGAGGCGGCCACACACCGAGTGTTCCACGTTATCACACAAGGATTTAAAGGATCGTCTATATAGCTTCTAATATAGGAATCAAATCAGCCTTTTTACACATGAAAGTGCAGCTTTCATCTGGTCATCCTAGCTTTTGATTTTAGTTGCTGCTGTGTAACTCAGTGTACCTCAGCGTCTTGGATCTTGTTTTTGAGGGACTGCTGGAGAAAACTGAAGGCGTACTCCTGAGTGTTGGCCTCCACCATCATGTCCCGGGCCTCCTTCACCTCAATCTGCAAAGCACAAAAAAGAGTCATTCATGCAAACACATGGATAACTACAGTATCATTCCATCCATCCATCCGCTCACACCTCCATCTCTCTGTATCTCTCGCCCATGGCTTGTTTCTCTCTCTCCATCTCTATCATCTGCTCTCTCATCCTCTTCATCTCGTTGGTCAGCTGAGTGTTGGTCCTCAGCAGGTCCTCGTTGTTCACCAGCAGGCCGCGCATCTCAAACCTTCACAGGGAGACACTTATCAGACTCGAGGTTTACACTGAGATAACTGACACCCCTTTGCCATCAACATGGAACGGGTTCCGTTCCGGTTTGTGCACCTAATTTTGAACCGTTCGGAGCATTTTAACCAAAAATAAATTGGTTCGGAACCCGAAAAGTTGGTTCCCAGCTGGAACCAAAAACTTGTTTTCTGTGAACCTTTAGTGTGAACTGTGATGACATCAGTGGGTGTGTCATATTCTACAGGTTGGAGAGAGAGGATGGAGAAGGCAACAATGGTCTCTGGTCTACTTTGGTAATAGTCTTCTATGTCTACTTATCATTAATAGGTAATCAATGCGATCCGTCATCTTGCGGTTCACAACGGTTTACTTCCGTTGTGCATTGTGCAACGTGCTCCGTTGATGACGCATCCTTGATTACAATGGTTCAGCTCAAAACTGGTGGAAACACGAGCTGGTTTGCTAGATAGCACCAAGGTCCCAAGAATCCTGAATGGTTAAAGAACCAGAGCTAATTTGGTGGAAAGAGGGCTAGAGAGGAGTGAAGCCACGGAATGAGAGGAACAGTAACTTAAAACCTGCTGAGTTTCAACCACTGGAGGTCAGCAATAACATTGATTGTTATTGAAATTCTCACCTTGCAGTGACGTAGAAGTGTACTGAGGGTGTGGTCAGTACACTGTGACATCACTTGTGGATGTGGTTACATGTGCAAAAAGGCTTCATATTTCAATAAGAAAAGGTTTCTCTGCTTGTGTTAAGTTACTCATTATAGGCAGTTTCATAAGAAAGAGAAAATGAGAGAAGAAAGAAACAGGACAACAGGAAAGACAGCAAATAAAAAGAACAAAAGAAAAAGCAAGAAAAAGAGAAATAACATCATGTCTGACCTTATCTGATTCCTCTCCTTCTCCATCTCCACACTCTCTGCCTCCAGGAACTGGTTACGCTGGAGAGAACAGACACATACACACACCATCAAAAGCATTGTTTTCTTTTCTAGAATGGGTTCAAATCCCCAAACCTCTTAATGCTGCAACACCAGTAGCAGACATTCTGGCTCAAGACCTCTGCTACAGTAGGTCTGCCAAAATAGTCTTGATAATATTGCAATTGTTTAAAAATAAGAAGACTTGGTCGGGACATCCCCACAGTTCATTACTTCTCTCAAATCCTCCAAGACTTTCTGTCCTGCATCCATTTGACATCTGTGGAGTCCTACTTGTAGTAACAAACCACATTCTTACAGCAGAAATACATGTGTTTGAATCCCAAGAGGAATCAGATGAGGCCTACCTTCTGGCAGGCGTCCAGCTGTTTGGTTAACTCCTCTATGTAGTCTTTTTTATTGGGCGCCCCCAGAGTGGCAGAGCGCATGCTGTAGTGGGTGGGTACCACCTGTAGCAACAAAAAAATATATATACAGTATATAAACATGGAAAAACATTATATAGTGTGGATGTGACGATAGGGTGTGTGTTATCTGTGTGTGTATGAGTAAACGTACAGGGTTGTTGAGCTCGGTCCTCCTCTTCAACAGAGTGTCGTAGGCGGAGAATCGGGTGCGGGTGAGGGTGGGCACGGTCATGCCCACTGGACTGGTGCTGCGACTGTTGAAGCTGTACAGGTTCATCTCTGAGGTGGCAGGAGACAGTCCACCCTGAACCTGGAGATGAGGAGGGGGGCACAGAGGAGGGTCAGCACCCTGCTGTGTGTCAATTTCTGTAGTCAGACTACATTTAAAACATCAGTCTTGCAGTTGCAAATACAAGCTGTTTTCTTAGTTAAACTTTTAGACAAAACATTAGTTTCATTCGTTTATAAACTCCAATTTCTAAAATTTTATTTCTAAAACTAAAAAAGTGAAGAACTAAAACCAACAAAAAAAATCTATATAAGATATATAAATAAGACAGTGTTTCCAAATTACAAACCTTGAACTCAGACATTCGGTACATGGGGTTGTACTCCATGGAGGTGGCCATGGCGTACGGACTGTTGAACACCCTGGGAGGGCTGTCAACAACACCCAACTGTAAAGAAACACACCACACCACAGTGATTTTATACCTTCAATCAATAACAAAAGGAGAGAGAGGGACAAGAAAAACAGAAAGAAAGGACAAAAGCCAACAATCTATCAAGGGTGACAGAAGGCAATCCACGCGTGTCGGTTTGCATGAAAAAGTTTGGCTCTTCAATATGAAATATGAAAAAGAAAAAAACAGAAGCAAAGACAATGTTGTAAATTGCTATATTTATTAAACGTAGGCAACAACCCTGTTGATGTAATCAATTTAACACTGATTTAGTGCGTTTTCTAAACTGATATTCAAATATAATTTCAATCAAATTCAGTAAGTTAAAATTTATTAATCAAAAACATCAGAATACAGGATGACGAGGAATGTTAACCTTGACATGATCTGATCTGTAACATGATTATTACAAAAACAGGAAAGATGTTATTGCTAATGGTGATACATAATTACACAGGATGATGATATAACTGGCTATTAATTACAAATGATTACATGTGGTAAATTACTGTTGAGCTTATTTAGAGCTTATATAAAGTGCAGATATTGATTAGATTTGATGCAGGATAAAAGACTTATGTCACTGTATAATTCAGAGTTTCTCAAACATCATTTAATTACACAAATCTTTTACTGTTGGGGATTCTTCAGAATTAAAGGATCTAAAAACAAAGTAAAATGCCAGAAGAAGTTGAGAAACTCTGGTATTATTGAATCTTGTGCTAACAGGAAGGTAACCAAGATGGTCAATGAGAAACCTTAAATCTGTGTTTTGTCCAGGAGATGGTGCTGTTCAATAACTGGAAAGGAAAAATTGTATTATACTAATGCTGCATAAGACATAACAGGATTATGACATTATAACCTGTAAATTACAAAGATTTATATTTGTTAATTAAATGATTGCAGAGTGAGTCAGTTTAGTTACTTGCAGTAGTTGTAAACACATTGTAGATGCACTAATACAGGACTGATTTCTATTTTGTCATTTACCATTTACCGTATTACTGTACGTTAACCATGTCATTTTGCAATGCTTTATGAAAAGTGCCATATTTAAAAAAACGTGGACTTAATTAGATTTAATTAGATTCAGAAAAAAACTAATTGTTGGGGGCCTTGAGAATTTTGAAAACAGGGTAAAAGACCAAACAACAGTGAGAAACTCAGTACTAACAAAGTTTGTAATAACCACAGCAAAAATCTCCATTTTACCAAGTAACTTTGGTTTATTGAGTCCTAAAAGTCTTTTATATAGATATATATAATTCTGTCAGAGCAGTGAAATGATTTCAGACGGTTTCCAATACAAATGAACTTGTTTCAAGTTCAAGTGAGTATCAGCATTTTTAGAACAAGACAGAATAGGATTGCTGCACTAGAATAAATAAAACATTTCATTGCACCAGCAGATTGTTTCGCATGTTTCAAGAAAATGAGAATTGTAGGTTTCAATAATAATAATAAGATGGAGATGTTTTCAGTGCATGGGCAATAAGAGACCTTTGAGCTGCGTTTTGTCCAGGAGATGGCACTGTGTAATAACTGGTTCTGTGTTTCTGGATTCACAGATATACAGCACTAAAACAGCATCTGATTATCATAAATACTGTCTCTAATCTCCCTGATCTGAATCACACACAAACATGAGTCTGCCTCACCCACCCTGTCAGACATAGTGTCCCAGTCCCGCGAGGCCAGGGACTCCAGGGACCCTCTGTAGTGGTTCAGCCCCACTCGGGTGGTCTCCCATGGGGGCAGCCTGGGGCCATTCTCTGCCAACGACCCTGCGCCTCCTGGACCATCTGCATCTCTGCCACTCACCCCGTTGGTCCTCATCTCGTTGTTGAGGAACAGCTGATACTTTGGGTTCTGGCTGGTTGTCACAATCCGAGGCGTGGTGGGTTCCTCCTCTGACGGGCTGTCTAGCTGCTTGTTTGAATCAATTTCAGACTCCTGGAGGAGAGGGGCAGAAGGTGGGGAAGGAGGGATGAAATAAAGCTGGATAAATGTACAAAAATCGACTAATAAACCCAGGTATACCAATGTATAGAAGTGATACGGATGAATTCACTGAGCATGTTGTGTGTGTGCACAGAATCAACTCATTTTCCTGACAACAGATGTAGTTTGAATCAATTCGACAGCAGTCAATCATGGTGCGTGAGCAAGAGAGAAAGTTGTGTTTGGTAGTGCAGACAGATAGATAATACCATTCGAGACTTGAAACACAAAGTTTAGGACTTGGGCTTAGCTGGGAACTGGTCGGTCTTGTCTTGGGAATTGACTTGGGCCAACTCTTGGCTATGACTTTCCCGTGACTTGCAAAACAATGATTTTGCCCCACCTTTGCACATTCTGTATATGATATGCCGCAATAAGCTGCTGGACTCCTGTTTCTCACCAAGCAAATTATCAGACAGAAACTCAAGCAAACATAATGCAAAAATGCACAAAAGATTTATCTGTCCCAATCACTTTCATGCAGCAAAAATCAACACAATCATTGCAACATGTGAAGCTCATTTACAGGGAAAGAATCAAAGAGAAGAGTGAGAGTTAAATTTGTCAGTAAGTTTGAGGCCATTTTGATTAGTACGATTGAAGAGCACGTGCTTTAGAATCTTGCCGCGGTTTCATGCTTTTGAGTCGTCATGTGGATTGAGAACGGCGCTTTAATCATGCAAGGAGATGCGTTTAAAAAACCTGCAGTGCCATGCTGTTGTGCTGTCTTCACGCAGAGAAGATGCAGAGCGAGCTTTTCGTTTCATGCAAAGACATCGAAATGGTCGGTCAGGAATATTGCTTACCGATCCCATGCCGGAGTCAGCCACTGAGTCTCTACAAGAGTCTGTGGTTTGTGTTTTGCTCTTTGGTTGTGAATCAGTCTTCTCAGTGCTGCTTCCTACTGGACAATCGATTCTCGCCGTGATCTGACTGGTTTTGGTGCTTCTCTGAGCTGATTCAGCCCCGTTCTGGCTGGTTTCCTTTAACGGAGGGGTCACAGTTATGCAGGGAACTGGACTATCATCTTGTCCAACGCTGCTTGATGCGGATGGACTCAACTTGGACTTTGGAGACTCGAGAGCCTCTGCAGAAGCAGACTTTGGGACTGTTCCAGAGGATGGGCTCTGTGGGGAACCGGAAGAAAGGATGTGATCTTGACCAGAGAATTTGCTGATCAGGTCTTTGATGCTGCCGGCTCGGTGCAGGTTTGACCAGCGGGACAGGCCTGCAGATGGTTTCTTATAACTGGCTCTCCAGGTCTGATCTGCCTCTTCTTCATTGGTGGTCTGGTGAGGACTAAGTGGTGATTGGGAGGAAGAGGACTCGGGCGCATGCTGAAAGAGGTGAACAGAATAACAGATCCCCAAAACACTGTTAACTGGGAGTCTGAGCAGCAGATGTACCAGGTTAGTGGTGGGTGATATGACAGACAAATTTACCATACAGTTTAGATCATGGTAGCCATCTCTTTAATATTTCTGGGTGCATTAGATCATTGTGGGCAATGATCTAATGCTGCTTTATGGCAATGTTGGATTTCAGTATGAATTTTGCATCAATGTGGTGAAGATTCTTGATTTGTCATATCACAATATCAAAATAGATATCTCAATAGTGCAATAGAAAATTCCATATAGAGGATTTTATGAATATTTGCCACTCCTATACCAGATGATAGATGCTCACACAGAAACTTGAGGAAGAAACTAAAGAAAAGTTTACTTAAAATGAAGGCGAGACTATGTAACTTTTGCTAAACAGCGACCACTTTGGCTATAGTGGTAATTACAGGACAATGGCACATTGACTTTCCCTTCATTTCCCAAGATTCTCCAGCAATTTTACACAAGTCTGTTTACAGGTGTTATGGAGTACTGCACATGTGAAAGCTGTATAAAGCCTTTTGTGGCTCCGGAGGGAGCTGCGCGAAATCTGATTAATTGCTTCTAAATGGCTAGTGGCTCAAGGCTACATTAGCTGCTACTAGCATAACACACATGAATCTCCGACCGAACTGTCGGTGGCACCAGATTTTGACGAATGGAAAGGAAAGGAAGAAGAATGCATGGAATAAAAATATCATGGAATATCTGGTTCTGCCGCATCAAATCTATACGACAATGTTAAAGGAGTGTAATGCTAAATCAGTGGAGTACTCAAGCAGGACACAACAAACGTGTCCTTCCTGTTTTACTTTAGTGATAAAACCATTTAAATGGTTATCTGTGACATGTTAAAATAGCACAAGTAGAGAAGAGTCACCAAGTCAGCAAGCTGCCTCAGTAATGTCAGCTACGCAGCCACATCTATCTAAATGTTGGTATATTCAGCTAACATTAGCCACCATTAGCTACTGGTCATACCAGACCAAGGAAGGCTGTAGTGGCAAAAGAGGAAGATTGTGTTACCTCTTCTTTCAGATGTTACATAGTCTTTAAACCTTGAAAGCAGTTACACAAACCAAGTAAATCTCCAATGAGCAGTTATATTCAAAGACATCATTCCATCACTTCAATTTGAACTTTAAATGATTCCTTGAAAGCAGCATGTTAATAATGTCTTTCTTTCCATCTCAGCCTCCTGTCTTTACAGTGTGTAGATGTTGTTGACTGTTGAAATGCATACATAATGACATGAAGCCCAATGTGTGTGTGTTTGTGTGTGTGGATGTGTGTTCCTATCCTGACATAAATCCCTCTTGAGAAAGTGCAACATCTGCTCGCTCATCTGAAAAATCACCACCCTCCCCCAAAACACAACATCCTACTTTCTCACACAGAAATAAAAGGACAGATAGATATATAAACAGATAGATAAACAGAGAGACTCCAAACACCCACTCAACTCACACACTAAAAAAAGAGAAAAATGGCAGCATTTTTCACTTTTTGCCAAAAAGCCACTTGATTAAATCCAAATTTAATTAACAATCATAACAAGGAGGACGATGCCACTTAGAGAAATGAAGTGGCGGACATCCAGGGGTTTAACTTTCTGGGCTCGAGGGTCCAAAGCACCGAGTGGCCTTAATCCAGGGACTCGCCTGACTGCCTCCCCCAGGGACGGTGAGCCAAAGCCGGGGTGGGAGACGAGCCGGGGCCTGGGAGAACTGAGAGGGAGGGTGGGTGTCTGGGGTTTAGGATCAATGCTAATCACCATGGTATTAAAATGTTTACAGGCTGTGGTGGGATTAGGTCTGAGCTGATGATTTTTAATGTTATTATTTTTGCCCTGTGAACTGAGCGCGCTCAGTTCGGACTCTCTGAGCCTCATGAAATGAGGAGTCGGGGACATACTCTTGGTGATGACGTGTGTGTGTTCTAGTATTTCTGTCTTTGAGTACAGTACATTTATTGTGATGAGGTAATCAACATTTAGGACAAGATCCCACATGGAGTCACTTGGTAAGCAGACAGGGTCACAGGAGATTTCTAAGACTGAAAATTAATATTAGTTAATATATTTTAAAAAAAAATGAAGATTAAATATGTTGACATAACATGACATGCTGCAACTACCTGCAAATGTTAGGTCCGGTTAGATGCTGGTGTGGTCCTTACTCTTCAATACCACTAACAACACGCTGTCCGCCTATGACATTTAGGCTACAGTGCAACTTTGTTTACTTTGTCTCTTGTTTCCTATGGTGTAACACCGGCACTCTGGCAGCCAACCAGCTGCTGTCAATCAAATTCAGACACAGACACGCCCCTCTGGCTGGGTGAGATGAAAAGGCGCATTTCTGATATTTCCCCAGAGAACTTTTTTCTTCCTTCTAATAATAAAAACCCACTAACAAAACATTTCAAAAACATTATTTTTGACTACAGAAAGGGATTAATAAATAGGATTTCAGTTGGACTTTAAATCAGAACTGTTGTGATTGTGGAATCTAGGAATTTGGGTGAAGATTACCTTTTGCCATCTTACAAGTTGAAACAGAAGACTGTGGCAAAATGTGTTTTTATAAATATTTCTTTTCACAACAGCTTATATTCTGATATGAATGCTTGAGCAAAGGGTCAAAGTGTGTGGTATTCTCTATGCTTTGATGATTTATGTAGATCTGTATATGACGTGAAGAAAATATCAGATGATGGAGAAACAAATGTTCCACAAAACAGAACAATCACACAGACAGACAGGCTTCATTCAGGAAAACAAGGTCCATATTCCCCAAAGTCCTGGACACAGACACACACACACACACACACACACACACACACACACACACACATTGGTCCTCCATTCCCTGTGGCCTCACTACAGTACAGACATATGGCGCAGAGCTGTACACTATCTGACCCAGATATATGACAGCAATGCATCCTGGGAAATACAGTGAATGGCTCACTTATGTTTGGTAGAGAAGTGGTCAGGGTTTTTCCCCAGAATGAAAGGTTCTGGAGAGGCGTGATCATACCTGGCATGATGACGTGCTGCTCTGATTTCTTACTGAAAAGTGAACATACAGTGTTGATGAGTATGAAAGATCCTCATTAGGGCCTACAGGCTGAAGACTTTTGACGTTTCAGGAATGATTCTGCTCTCTGCTCTACTTGCATGAGAAAACACTTAATATATAAAGTAATAAGTAATAAAACTGACAGGGGAGATTGTCATTTCAAGTTTTTAAAGCACATCTTCCAGCATAATCAATTAAAACCTGCTATGACCGATCTAAGCATCTGTTTTTTAGGTAAGAAAAGTCTGTGCTTTTGATTTAGATTTTTGTAACTCATAAATGTCAGCAATCTAACGTAAAAAATCTGGACATTTCGATTAAAGGGGCACTTCAGTGATTTAGTATTAAGGGTTACTTCATCAGACTTGGTGAAGTTCCTCCAGAACCACAGAAGACATTATACAACAGGCTGAGTAGTACTACTCCTCTTACTAGTATGTGCAAAATTTGTGGAGTGCCCCTTTAACTGTACACTGGCGTGGCTACATCTCCCAGATATATAGCAAGACAAATCTAATTTGGTGTGGAAGGTGTTGGAAATGAGTTTAAATGGATTTCTTTGATAGACAGGCTGGTTTACTCAGAGCTCACACAGAGATTCGGCTCGTGGCCATCTGCACACCAGACAATAGAAAACACGAGAACTTTTCAAATTGGAAGCAATAAATTTGATCAACTGTCAGGACCAAACCTGCCTCATCCATCTTTAGAGAGAATGTCAAACATTTCATTATCATTTCTGAGTTGGTGGCCACCTAACAGCTTTGAGGATAATGACAAACTTCTTTGTGTCAGTTTTAGCACAATAAACATCTCACAGCAATGCCAAAAACTCAGTCAAAAGGGATGGGTAGGTAAGGGTGTTCTCTAATGATATTAAGAGAAATACTAATCTTAGGAGAGAAACTAAGAAAAATGTTTTCTAGTTTCTGTGTACTAGCTTCTGCTGGAAATTTCCAGCTTCTTATGGTTGTTTTCAAACTTCCTTGTTTGCTTTCTAGTTTTTCATGGTTGTCTTTTAGCTCCTTTGAAATGTTTGCTACTTTTCTCAGGTTGTGTTCCAGCTCCTGTTTTTTTTTCTAGCTTCTCCTCGTTGTTTTCTTGATATTCGTGGTTGTTTCCAACTTCTCCTTGTTGTTTTCTAGCTTCTTTGGGATGTGTCCAAGCTTTTCATGGTTGTTATTTAGCTTTTGGTTGTTTCGAGCTTCCACGTTTTTTTTTTCTAGTTTTTCATGGTTGTTTTCTAGTTCCTTTGAAATGTTTTCTACTTTCCTCGGGGTGTGTTCCAGCTCCTGTTTATTTTCTAGCTTCTTGGGTTTGTTGTTTAGTGCTCTTTAGGCTGTTTTCCTGCTTTGCATGGTTGTTTTCTAGCTTCTGCTTCGTGCGTTATCTAGCTTCTTTAGGCTGATTTCTTGTTCCTTTTGGGTGTTTTCTAGCTTCTTGAAATCATATTTCTAGCTTCTCCTGGTTGTTTTCAAGCTTCCTTGTTTGTTTTCTAGTTTTTCATGGTTATTTTCTAGCTCCTTTGATTGTTTGCTATTTTCTTTTTTCTTGCTTGTCTTCCAGCTTCTACTGTTTTTTGTGTCTTTTTTTAGCTTCTTTAGGTTGTTTTTGTGTTAATTTGTTCTGTTTTCTAACTTCTTTAAATAGTTTTTCTCGCTTCTTCTCTTTTTTTACCCTCATTCTTTCAGGCTGTTTTCTAGCTTATCGTGGTTGTCCTTGAGCTTCTTCTGTTTTTTTTCCAGCTTCTTCTGGTTGTTCTTTAGCTTCTTGTGTTGTTTCTTTGGTTTCTTTAGGTTGTTTTCCAGCTTCTCCTTTGAGTGTTATCTAGCTTCTTTGGGTTGTCTTCTATGTTCTGGTTGTTGTCTAGCTTCTTTTTTCTAGCTTCTCCTGGTTGTTTTCTAGTGTCTTAGCTTTTTTGGGGTTGTCTAGATTCTTCTAGTTGTTTTTTTGGTTGTTTTCAAGCTTCTACAGTATAGGTTGTTATCTAGTTTCTCCTGGCTGTTTCCAAGTTCCTTTAGGCAGTTTTCTAGTTTTTCAGTTATGTTTTCTAGCTTGTCATGGTTGTTTTTTAGTTTCTTGTGGTTGTGTCCAAGCTTCTTCCGCTTGTTTTCTATTCACTTTGGGCTGTGTTCTACCGCTTCATGATTTTGTGGTTGTTGTTGTCTAGCTTCTTCGGATTGTTTTCTCTCTTCTTTAGGTTGTTTTCTAGCTTTTCAGGGTTGTTTTGTAGTTTCTCCTAGAAACTGCTTTACGCATATTTACTGTGCATAACATTCTTGCCACTATTACATGTAGTCCGTGTGTGTATATGTGTGTGATTCTACTTTTCACTGTCTTCAATTCAAACTGTGTCACAAACATGACTTTTGCCCTCAGTGCTTCCTCAAGCTCACAACCTTTCTCACTTTACCTTTCTCTTTTCTTCACTTTCTTCTCCCACAGAAACCTCTCACAGTCTAAACACACACACTCAGAGTTATTACTGTGAGAAACACGTATCACCTCAACATCAAACACTTAAGAAAAAAAAAAGTTGTCCAAGTCCAAACCAGCAGATGCACTTAAACATTACACCAAAGCAAAACTGTCACTGCAGCAGAGAGAGAAAACGACAGCATCATAAAAAATAAAATAAATAACCAATTAGTGGCAGCAGTCTTGTGTTGGACATGTACGTCTCTTACAGAGAGCAAAACGTTGAGCTACATTTGCCCGAGGCAATCTGTTTGGCAATATGTTCCTGTGTTGTTGTTGTTGTTTCCCCCCCTTCCCAACTCCTCCCATCTCCATGGCTGTAAATAACAGAGATTAATCAACCAACCGGCGCTCTGTCCTCGCCCTATGGCCTGCCTGTTTTAACACTTTACTTAGCCGACAATTATCCCTTCAACAGGAATATTTGTTACAAATCAGGCTGAAATCTGGTCAAACTAATCCTGGATGTCTCTTTATTTAATGTGGAAATAATAAAAATGTGCTCAGATGTGTGATCACTGGGTTAATATTATTTGAGTAAGCCTATCAAATATGAAAAATCTATTAGTGATATGTTAAATATGGAAAATTAAACAGAAAATTAACAGCTTGGTAAGCGTCCCCACATGCTGTATGTTGTCAGCAGAGGGGACAAAGCACAAAGCAGCAGTGGAAACTGTTCAAATGTAGTCTAAAGTCAAAGAAAATGTGAAAACGTTGCTTTGTCAAATACTGTATACTTTTTAAAAGCTATACACAGAAATATATGGATCATATATCTTGTAGAGATGAAAAAAATAATTGATTAATCATTAGTCAATTGACAGAACAGAAAATTAATGGGCAAATATTTTGATGATTGATCAATCCCTTTAAGTCATTTTTTTAGCAGAAATCCCATATTCTCACTTGTATGGATTAATTTCTATACTTTGTTAGACATAATCTACTTTGATTGGGTTTCGAACAAAAAATATGTCACTTTTGGCTTTAGCAAATTGTGATGGGATTTATTCACTATTTTCATTTGTCTTGTAGACCAAACATTTAATCAAGAAAATAACTGGCAGATTAATCATTACTGAAAGTAATCATTAGTTGCAGTCCTAATATCTTGCACCGTGGGGTTGGATCAGGGGACTATCAGTTGTCAATAAAAAATCGTGAATAAAATCTAATAAAAAATAAATCAAAAGACTATCGTTCTGAGAGATTTGTAAAAGAAGAAACAACAAGAAAAAAGAAGCAACTTTGACAAAATGATTCCACCAATCACAGTAAGATTCATTCAATACACATTTTTAAATAAAGTTTGTTTTAGATGAAAAAACTAGAGAAACCAGTCAGGTGTTGACAATCCAAATCAAGAATATGTCTCTTAAATTCAATACTTTTTCTTAGAAATCAGATCAACCAAATCATAATGATTCTTTAGCATGTACAATGACAAACAAATAAAAACAGAACACATCTGTCCACTTTCTGTCCATCTGTACACTTAAACTGATTTGTCTTTTTAAACTCTATACAGTGGAACCAAATTAGAATATTACACAACAAAAATCATCAGTACTTTTCACCCCGGACTGATCTTTACAAAACATATTTGTCCCAAACATTTCCCCATGAGCACAAAGTGCTGCAGAGGCTTTTTACACCTCAGATGTCCTCATCTGATGACTAATTGCACCTGTGTCCTACCTTTATAGAATTGTTTTTTCTGTTCTGTTTTTTCTTTTTCTGTCTGAGTGCAGTTTGAAGGAACTGGGAGAGTTTAGCTCATCCAGCTGCTCCTCTGATTGTATTTTCCCAAGATTTTCCTTTCCTTCATTGTGTTTGTTTTTTGTTTTTTTGGTCAAAAATCCAATAGCAATTGTCTCACTTCTTTTACAACAATTTACTTTTAACCTTTTAGGTGAAGATTGATTTGTTGGTTGTTGGTTTATTATTCTTACCCACAGTGCAGTTCTACAGTATGCTGTGCGGCCGAGGCCTTAACCTCTAATTTTGGTTGCTTTTTGAGACTTTGAGGATGTTTCAGTTTAATAAAAGCATTAATAAATGTTTCTGTAAGTATGCTGATGGGACATACAGAGCTCGCACTCAGCAGACTGCACGAGGTATTAGATTTATATCTAATCAAAATGATGATGTGATTATCCTGGCTATCCTGGCTCATTTTCTGACAGATTAACCACAAATAATCTGATAAAAAGGTCACTGAGCCTCTCTTAGTGCGGAGTGGCTTGTCTAGATTAGCAGGACGAAGCATGAGACCTCAGGCTGAAGGTGTTAAAAGTTTGAATCCCCCTCACCCTCCCTGTCCACTGAGACTAACTGCACAAAACAGAAACAACATGAAGTCATTTGCCTCTTGCTTTATGAACTTGTTTTTTTTCATCAGAGTTATAAACTGCCAAATTCTGTAAATTCTGTCAGCTGTAAAATCCAGTTTTACATTGAGTTGACCTATTTCCTTTTAAATCCACTTCACAAGAGACTTCAGCTGTCAGGACATTAAAGCAATGACTGGGTGACAGGTGTATATTTTTGACAAACTCATTTTACACCAGAGACTCTCCTGGTAAAATCAGGACAGTTTGCAATAAGCTTATTTAAAACTAAAGGGAAGGGTGTTTGTGTCTTGCTTTTATACCCTTGAGAAGGTACCTGGTTGTATCTGGTTAAAAGAGACGGCATTGGTCATCTGATCAAACAACTTAAAACAAGCTACATTTATGTTCAGAAGCAAGTGAAGTCCTTGTTTCCCTGCAAAAAGTCACAAGTGCAATAAACATCGCCTGCACTGTTGAGCGTTGCATCAAACAATGGATGCAGACCAAAATGCCTCTGGATACTATTGGATAGACCTACAACCAATCACAGCAATGAAATGTGTGACATAGTGCTGAGCGAATCCTGTTGGTTAGTACAGGAAACACATCTTTCTTATCAACAAAAGCTTTAAGTGCAGTTGTTTGTTCTTGTTTTAGAGAAAATATGCTGTCTAATTCATCTAATACTGACGCGATAGTGGATTCAGAAAGTTCAGCGGCAGCCATCTTGGTTGTGAATGTCGGACTTTGTCACAGAAGATCGATGTTCGCTTCCTGTTTCCAACATTGGTTTCATGACCATTCCCTAACCACAACAAAGACATTCTTGTGCCTAAACTTTTTTCTGGAGAACTGACGCCTATTCGAACTGGAAAATAGCAGTGAAGTGCTGACGTCAAGACGCCACTGGTGTGTGGGCTTACTGTCGATACAACGATGGCTGCAGGTGTTTCGATGCATCATATGCTGCCAGTGTGTGTTGCCCTTTAGAAATAGCTGTGTTTGACTTTGAAAGCAGAGACCACGGTTTGTGTCCCATTTCCTTTGTCCTATGCAGGGCCTTTTCTTGCTATATGTAGACTCTGTGGTTGCATAGGGCCCCCGAAGCCACCAGGGGACCCCTTTTCATAGGGCCTCCAAAAAGCTAGAAACAGCCCTGGTCCTGTGCACCTCTCATTAAGACTCTCATGACTAGACAAGTGATATTTAGTGTAAATTTAGTTTAGTTAGTTGTGTTAGTGTTTTGAATGCACAGATCATATAGATGACAGAAGAGAAGTGGATTGCACTGGAGGAGGAGTTTGAGAAGTTTCTACGAATGTGTTGATTCTTAATTATCCATTGTGATTCACTGAAATTAATAGTAACTGATACTACATGAATTCAGCTGTCTGAAGAAGCGGACTACTAATACCACCTTTCAAAGTCTACTCAAATGATTTTTGGTGCAGTTTCACTTTTAATTCCTACTGAAAAATCGGGTATTTCTCAATGAAAATCTGTCCGAACTGAAAACCATGAGCCCGATGCTTGTTGTATTTCTGTGCAGGAGATGCAGCATGTTGGCAGCCGGCCTGTCTGCTGTTTGTGTTTAAGCTTCACGAGTTAAACTGTGATGACACTTTGACAGGTTTCCTGTTATAATAAGACTCCGAACCAGGTTTCTTCCCTCATCGTTTCCTGTCACAACCGTGTCAGTCTATTATGGTTTTTTATTATTATGGAGTGTGTGTGTGTGTGTGTGTGTGTTTGTGTGTGTTTGTGTGGGTCTGCATCTGTGTGTGTGACAGACAGAGCCAGATGAGCAGGCAGATGTTTCCTCTGTCTCCACTCCGACTGTCTGAGAAAGACTGACAACAGCTGGACCAATGCCAGACACACACACACACACACACACACACACACACACACACACACACACACACAGGTAGACAAAGACACAGTGACACTGTTCTACGACGACAAAACTGTGCTGAGAGGTTTCTTTTCGCGTTTTATTTTTGCTTTATTGGTTATTTCTTGTCTATACAACAGGGGTTCTCAAATTTACTCAAAGGTCCGATCACCCCCCTCAAACACACACACACACACACACACACACACACACACACACACACGCTCTGTTTACAGGTAGGCTACTCGTTGTCACAATTAATGTAATCTCTTTTGATTCGGCCAGAACGAAACCGAGGCAGAAAAAAAAAAAAACGAGGCAGACACACAGCTCAGACAGTTAGTCCATACTTATTTCGGACTCAGACATATTCTTACAGCTACACTAGTTGTAGAAATCGTGTACTTGAGAAAACGTTACTACGTGAACTTGGCAGCAAAAACACACAGCACTCTTTCCTGCAGTTAACGTTGCCATGACGATGTCAATGATAGGGCAATAAGCCACATAAAACCACATTCATCTGGAGGATCGCTGTGAATGATCTCCAGCTACACTGTATACACAACGTCACTAACAATTTATTGATCAATATTGTATGTGTGTATTTCAAAATAGAAAACGTTACACTTCATAACATATTGTTTTCATAACACGAGGTTTGGGCTGGGTCCGGATTGACTTTGAGAAGTCCTGCTTTACAATATACTATACTATTTTCTATACTATATTTGAACTTCACCTTGTTGAACAAAATTATTTTAGATTCAGTTTAAGTCCAAACCAACATTATAGTTTCTTGCAGCTGATTTTGTAGAATTTTGGCCCTAAAAGTTATCTTACAAACTTGTTATATGATGAAGAGTTTTACATCTTTGCGTTTTAGAACAGAAAAACACTTTTCACATCTCTTTCATGAGACAGGAGCGTAGGAGAGGGACCAGTAGATCAAAAGTTGCAAACAAACTCCCATACATTTATTTGGGATGTTTTGGTGCTAGAACTTCATCAGGCAAATGGTTTATGGCAATGAGAAGCCACCTTAAGCCATCTTAAATAGGGAGACCTTTATCAGGCAAATATTGCATGTGACCATCTTATGCAGAGTGGGATTATCCCCGGACCAATCAGATTGTTTCTTGTATTAAGGAGCCAAGGTGCATTCTGATTGGGCCAGAAAATTGAATTTAAAAAGACTGAAAGATCTACTGTGTTTGGAGCTTTAGCTGAACCCTACAGAATGATAGCTATAGTTAGGTGTGTTGTTAGTTCGGCCCAAAAACAAACAAAAAAATACTGTTAGGCATTGTTTTCGAAAAGTTTGACTGTGCCAAGAATGAGAAAGAAGAATAAAACTCTGAAAACAACCTAAAGCGAGGTGAGACAACAGATTAGAGAGGACTCGTGGATATTGTAAGTCTAACTGTACCATGTTGTTTTCTTGTTCCGTCTCGTTCTTTCCTTGCATGCTGCGGTTTCTCTTTCTGCTGATGAACGTTTCCTCTCCGTCTGAGCTGAAGGAAAAACATAAAGTGAAATGTTTAAATAATTAATACCTCAGATGGGAAAGTCAAGCGCAGTTTTTGTCTTAAACAACTGACTGATCTCAACTAAACATGGCATTTCACCACACTAAACTCAACTCAACTTTCTATTACATGTGTTTTCTAGTCTGAAGTACAAAATGTAATTTTATATTTCACATTTAAGGAATAAAACAACAGGTTTTTGAATAATGTAAAGTCAATCAAAGTTGAACTAAACAATCAGTTCTAGTCAGTTCTTTGTTTAAACAGACTGTGGAGTTGGCTACCTGTGGGATTGTCTGAGTATTTTCTGTGTGAAACAGGTCAGTCTCTGCGTCTCTTCCTGGTACCTCTGCAGGTCTTGGGTCAGCAGGTTATGGAGCGCGCTCAGTGCCTCCTCCTGGAACACCAGCCTCTCTGATTGGACCAAACGCTCTGTGATGGCGCCCTGAAGCTCCCGGCAAGCACACTGCTGAAACTGAACAGGAAAATAATGGACAACAGATTTACTAATAGGCTCTGAGGAAAAATACAGCGAGCTCATTGGTTTACTTAAAACACTCATGACTTCTCTGTTGCTATGTTCGGTTTCCTCCACAGGGACGTTGTCGTTTTTTCTTGTCTTATCTCGTCTTGTCCTCTCTTGACTTATGACCAGCTTTTGATAATATTCTCATCAGCAATGTTACAATACACTGTACGCTTAAGCATGCATGTTAACACTTGAACCTTAGGATCAGTATGTATGACAGAATAACCTCAACTCAAGGTCCAATTACTAGCTTTCTTTGTGGAACATTCAACTGCATCTCAAGGTCTTAATCAGCAAATAAAGACTATTAGATGCTGTTGAAAGCTCTGGAAGAAAAAGCTTGTAAGTGGACCTTGAGTTCAAATTTTGTCACATTTACAATATATAGTTTCTGATCAAAATATTAATTCTAAAGGCAATGATATTATTGTAATGATCTGCTTTTTTAGCCCCTACCCCCTGCCTTTGCTTATGTGCTTACTTTTTGACACGATGACATTTAAAACATGAGATCAGCTTCCTGCTGTGGTCACTTACAGTGGACGTCTGAAGGCTGGAGTTTCCCTTCAGCTCTTGTTCGGCCCGTTTCTTCTTCTCCTGAAGATTAAAGAGCTCAGTGGTCAGGAGCTGTCGACGGCCTTCAATCTGCAAGAGTCTGACAACACACAAATACAAATACATTCAGTTCACAAAATGCACTTAAACTCCCGCCTAAGTATATTTGGTTTATTTCCAGTCCTACTTTCATACTTAACCACTCAGTTTTGGACTAAACACGCATCACTGCAAACATAGTTGATTTTACTAAGTATAAATACAAGCTAAATGTGCAAAAGGGAGAGTTTATGCACACATTAAGATGAAAAGAAGTCTCTCATAAACTTGTCTTTGGTTCATAAAAACACACATTAATATAAAGACATGTGTCTAAGCTAACATGAAGCAAATGCTTGAAAATAAATTGAATGTCAATGAACAGCAGTTACAAAAAAAATAATGCAAATGTGCAGGATAGTCTTCCATATTTGAGATCATTTGTGAATGCACACAATGGGTGCTGCTGTTTTATATATTTTCCCTGAACAGACAACCTGAGCAGCTCCTGAATTCAGTGAAAAGAACAGGACAGGACTTTCTGTACTCTGTTTGTCTTCCAGCAGCTGAGAGATTTGCCTAAGAAAACACTGACGATAGGCACAGCATCCCATTTTCACCGGAACTTTTAATTGACTGAATAAGCTTTAATACTTTCATTTTTATTTATTTATTTTTTTTTCCAGAGGTTGTTCAGGGATAAAAGTAAAGGTTATAGTCGTGGTCAAACCTCTGGTCTCACTTCCTGTTCCCGGCAATCTCTGCAGGTCTGGAAACCCGAACCAGTCGGACTTTCCCACATTAAATATTCCTGACTAATGTGTGGGCTCCCGTCACCCTCTTTAACATAAAACTGTTCCTTCCTTGAACAAACAAGGTACAAAGCTGTGTTTTCATAGATATACACAGAGCTGAACAGCTGATGCACAGTTAGTGATTAATGCTCCCTGTTTAAAGTCAACAGCAGCCAAATATTCAAAACACACTCAGGAGTCACACCACCGTGTACTGTTTATATCAGGATCACATTCCACTATTCACTACTGTTATCTGCTGTAAAGTGACATCACTTTAAAACTACTGTCTAATAGTATCGAGTAGTAGCAGTAGTACAGAAGTAATCGCAACAGCGGGACTATCAGTCAGAGTACAATTAGTAACAGCAGTAGTTTGAGTAATACTAGCAGCAAAAGTAGTAGTAGTGGTAGTTGTAGTTGTAATAGCTACTGCACTTCTACAGCAGCAGGAGCAGTAGCTATTGTAGTGGTACAAGTACTTGTACTACAGTAGAAGTGCTACTTGTTGAAGTAGTAGCACTAATTAAAGTACTCATGTTAGTCTGTGCAGCAGTCTAATATTAGTAGTACCAATAGTAGTGACCCTAGACAAAATAGGGGCAGTAGTATCTGTAGGCTCTATAGTAAGTATAGTTCAGTATTGGTAATAATTATAGAAGTATTAATGGTAGCAGCAGTGTAATGGTAGAAGTATTCGTATTTGTAGTAGCACTACTTATAGCAGTGGTAGTAGCTACAAGTACCAGTGATACTGCTAGGAGCATCAGTGCAGTAGTATTACTTGTGATATTAGTCAGTGTAGTAGTAGCAGTAGTAGTAGTAGTACCAAAAGTTTTAGCAGTAGTAGTAATAACTAGTATTAGTTGTACAAGCTCTAGTACCAATGCTATTTCTAGTAGCAGCAGTGTAACAGCACTGTAGTTTGTGTGCTAGTTCTAGTACTTGTACTGTTAGTACAGTAGTAGCTAGAATAGCAGTAGTAGCTGTAGTAGTAGTAATATGTCACATGAACTGTTCAGCCAGAAATGAAGGCCCAATGAAGTAATGCACTCAGACATCAGAGTGTAATTGAGCATCTGTCCACTGGGAGGCACTAACCCTCTGCAACAGAGTGCTAGAGGAGCAGGAGATAAGAGGCAGAGAAGTGCTTTGTTTGTGAGGAAGAAGAGGAAGCTCATCTGAGGGAAGCCTTTGATGAACTAACTGAAGAAGTGACATCAACATGTCGAGAAAGACAAATTAGTAGAAACGACACAAACAACGGCACGAAAACACAAAGGCCCTCTGGGAAATATATTAACACGCTGTTAATGAGGTTTTCAAGGAGGCCTACTGACTCCACTGAGTGTGTTATGAGAAGGACAGAAATCTGAAGTAAAGCCAAGGATCTCAGATTTACATTCACTCGGTCCTGATGGAACAAACAGAAGGTAGATTTAGAACACTGATGACAACAAACTATGTATTAGGTTCTTTGAATGTTGGAGGTTTATGTATAAAGTCATTTATGTAAAAGAAAATATGATTCAAACCCATAGATATTTCAATATAATATCAATATTTTGATGTAAGAGCTAAGTCTGGGGTGACTTTTACCATTTTCATAAAATTGTAATATAGCTTAAATGTTGTCCTGTTCTGCTCTAAAAGGCTGCGTTACACACATTTCTGAATGTATTTGACTCTTCCTAAAATAAGCAGTCAGTGCCTCTGTTTTTCCATCATGTTCATTACTGCCCGGTGCTTTTTCTGAAGTCTGAAGTTTTAGGGCTGGTTATCATTTGAACATTTTTGATATTGGTTCCAAAACCATATTTAGTTTATTACAAGTTTAAGGAAATATCTCACCAAAGAAAGAGTTTTGATACTACTAACAGTGAGCAGATGTCAGATGTCAGTCAGATGTATAATTCCACTTTTTCCCCTGCACTTTAGTTTGGAATTTAGTTTTTTCAGTTCAAATACTGTAGGAAAAATCACTTCTTCTTACCTTTCTCTTTTCTAAAAAAACAACTCAGGATATATTACTATAAATGAAGAACTTTCTATCATGATATTAATATTGATGATTTCCAAAATCAACATGTCACAACATGGAAAATCCACACATTATATAATCAGATGTTATGCCTTACATGAGACCGAGTTCTTCATGTGTTATCCAAAACAGTTTTTAATTACAGCTTGCTCAGAATCATTCATTTGGCCAACAGAGGTTTGTAGATCCATAAGATAAGATTATCATCATCATTATATGATTTTGCTGAAATCTGCTAAACAATATTGAATTATCACCCAGCCCTAGTGTCAGTCTGGATTTGAAAGAATGCAAAAAATCTTCTGATGCACCAACTGTCATATTCAAAATACTATCACATTAAACATAACAAAGTGTTGCGTTACAATTATAATAACATTCAAGCTCAGCCTTGTAATGAAAGTGCTATGAACCTTTGTTGTTCATTATTGTTGTTCCAAATGAAAGTCCAGTTGCCTAAAGCATCATAAAAAATGTTTTTAACTGTGGTTTTAATAAGAAATAAAAAGGATAACACTTGCACAAATTTAACCAATGTCCTTGGGGAAAACTATCAGAAAAAAAAATAAAAAAATGTATTTCAATTATTTGTAGTTTTTCATTAGTTATTGTTTAAAATAAATTTCAAATAACCATGCTATAAAAACACCAACAATAATAACAGGTTTGGGTAGAAATAAAGATGTGATTCACCTGAGCAGTACCAGCATTACCATGGCAACCTGTATGTAGCCGACCATAGGCCCGTTCCTGTGTGAAATCTCCCAGTATTTTTGACTTCAACTAAGAAGTCTGCTGGAGATGTTTCCGGTACCTTCAGTTCAACGTTTAGAAGAAATGAACATCTCAAGAGGAATCCCGAGGAGATTTCAAGACTTTGAAGCTTCATGCAAATGTGCTACTTTGTCACCTGTCAATCACAACTTATCTTAACCAATCAAATGGCATTAAAACGCTGTGTGTGTGTGTGTATGTGTTTGTGTGACGAGCGACGAGGAACATCATCCAGCGGCGTGACAAGACAGTAATTACCAATGAACACACACACACACACACACACACACACACACACACACACACACACACACTGCCAGCTGTCAGTGTGTTCTGATTAGGTGCTTACATACAGAAAAGTGTGAATAGGGCTCCATAATTGCTTGAATGTATGTGACAAACACATTTCACTTCATAATTGCAGGTGAAAATGTGTGGGTGTTATTTCTTCTTTTTTTTTTTTTTACATGAATGTATCTCACCACTTGCTGCCTGTCACATATGCAGTTTTCACTATGTCGAGGTTACGTGGTATACACACATTTATAGCACAAAAAGAATTCATTTTGATAAGTAAAATCCACTCCACAAAGTGTTTCTCTCATGGACAAAGGTGATGATAAAGACCTGTATGTAAATGAACACCAATGTTAGTGTTTGATTTTACTTCTACTTCATATTGCAATTGTCTACATGCATATTTGCAATTACAAATAAAACTGTTCGTAAGTTAAAATAATATAGAAGTTACAGTTTCAGTACTGAAACGATTCCAGTTGACTGAATGAGAATTAATTCTCAACAATTTTGATAACTGATTCATCATTAAAGTCAAGCAAAAATATGAAATATTCTCTGGTTTCAGATTCTGAAATGTGAGGATTTGCTGCTTTTCTCTGTTTTATTCATCATCATCCTTGTGGACTAAATATCTTTGGGTTTTGGGCTGATGGTCGGAGTGACATTTTACAGACTAAAGGATTAATCAATGAAAAAATACTGAATTCATAAAAAAAAACGTTAGTTGCAGCCTCAGGAATAAAAAGATGTTGTTTGTTGTGCTGTTATCAAAAAAGAAGAAGAGGAAATGAATAAGAATGTAGAAGAGGAGGAGGGTTGGAAAGATATTTAGAAAAACAGGAGTAGAAGGGTTGAGAAAGAGAAGAAAGGGAAACATTAAACCGCTGAGGGACGGGGGGAAATAATACAAACATCTTGAAACAACATGTTTTGACAGATTTTGCTGTGCGTTTTTAAATCAGAAAGAAAGACACAAAGAGAAATGAACAAATCCAAGAGGAACACAAAAAGAGAAAAGGAAAGTGAAAGATGAGGAATAAAAAAGGAGAAAGAAAAACAAACAGAAATGAAACAAACTAACAAGAGAAAGTGAAAGAGAAACAATAAAAAATGAAAAATGCAAGAAAAAATTAAGAAGGAATGTAACAAAGAACGAACACAACGAACACAAACAACGAAAAGAATAGTAGATCCAGATTTAACTGCTCACTGAGGAAACCAAGATTTAAATGCATTCATATTTTGTCAAACAAAAAAAAAATCTTAACTCAAGGTCCTCTTACTACCGTCTTTCTGGAGTGGTCTTCATGAGCGGATGGACTTTGCTAAAATGGCTCCGTTACATATACAACCTGTTATAATGGGACTGAAGTTCCATACTTGAGTCATGTGATGACAACTGAGCAGTTGAAAGCTATGGAAAAAGCTAGTAAGTGGACCTTGTGTTGGTGAACTTTCACGCTCAAATGCTTTCTACTTCTTTAAATCAAACCTTTCCTTCCTGCTGGAGGCCGCTGATCAGTTCAAGCAGCAGTTTAGAGTTTCAGTGCATTGCTCAGGGGCACCTTGGCAACAATAATCCACTAATCATCGGAATAATAGCTCAATCAGAATAAAAATGCCTCATGTAACCACCTCAATTGGAAGAGACTGGACTGATCGGAAGGAATTTTCAACTGGTAGAGAGGGGTGGTGTAAACCTTTGATAATCCGTTCTATCGGAAAATATTAGATCGATGGAAACCAGTTGTTCAATCAAGTCTTTGAAAAGATGAACAAAGCCGGACAAAAACTTCTTCTTCTTCTGTTATATTTCCGGCAGATTAGACGCTTCACAGAGGGTGGAACCACTTTGCACATGTCAAAAGAGTTGTATTCTGATTAAATGCTTTGGGCGTGTAAACACACATCTTATCAGATCACTTTATTTAGCGTCCATGTAAACTGTTAAGTTGGAATCTCTAATCAGAATGATTTCAATCAGCGTGAAGAAATATCGTCCATGTAACTGCAGCTACTGTTACTCATTTCCCTGCACACACGTTCAAAGTCAAAGTCTGCTGCATGCTTCCCTGAACAATAGCTTGTGACTATAAATGATCATCCTCTGTTCTCAGGAAATTAAGCTTTTTATCTGGATAAAAAGAGTCAGATTTAAAAGGATAAATCAATGATGCGTCTGAGCTTTTCCACCTTGTTGATCAATTTCATGGTCAATATGAGAAGATTTTGGAGATATGAAGAAGAATGAAGAGATTATCCTAAGAAGAAGAAGAAGAAGAAGAAGAAGAAGAAGAAGAAGAAGAAGAAGAAGAAGAAGAAGAAGAAGAAGAAGAAGAAGAAGAAGAAGGTTGACAGAGTTCAGCTGGGTGTTTTCCAAACTGCCAGGCTGCCTGTTAGTCTTGGCAAGAAGCTGAACTCTCCTTGCGTAACCAGACTAAAGACTCTATCTATGGGAAAATACCACTGAAAACAACACATATAATCCATCACAACCACACTTCATCCATTCCTCCACTGTGTGCCGCTGAGTCTATGATGGTCTGTACTGCTGTGTGTGTGAACTTTCAGTCCATCATGCACTGCTGCAGATAATAAAGATTGTCTTGTTGTTTTTAAATGAAGCAGGTCAAGAATTCAGGTTTGTTTTGAGATACTTCATTAAACCTCTAAGGGAGAATATCAGCACTGTTGGCAATAATTATCAAAATCGAAATATACCCGGTTTAGTTTTGGTTTTTGTATTCTGCTACTGTTCTTACATCTGCATGTTACTTATCAAAGGGTCAGTTCACCTTGCTGACATTTCTGCCTCCACCCCAATACAATGGTGATTAATACAATTCAGTTTGAGCTTCTCACAGCATTTCAAGTACACATATTAAAAATTCAAATGTAACATGAAGAGCTAAAACGATTAGTTGATTAATCGATAATCTTTGGGTTTAGACTGTTGGTCAGATGAACAAGTGATTTGAAGATGTCATCTTTGGCTCTGGGAAATTGTGATGCACTTTATCCACAACTTTCTGACATTTTATAGACAAGATGATAAAGCAATTAATCAAGAAAGGAAAGTAATTGGCAGATTAATCAATACTAAAAATAATCTTTAGACCTAGAAATGTCTTTCCAGAAGTAGTGTTCTTGTTACTCTGGATAATCCACAGAACATTGGAATTACTTTCTACTGAATATCGTCCCTATGAAAACTGTAAGAGAGACAATAGACTGTTTTGGGTGAACTGAGTCTTCAATACATAACATGCAGGTGTAAGGGAGTAGCAGAATACAAAAACAAAACATGATTCTTCATATTTTGAAAAATTTCTCAACACCTGGACAAATAAAACCAAAACAGAATGGATAGATATTACGAGAGGAAATTTTTCTTTATGATTTGGGTGAATTGATCCTTTAACTTAAATTTGTAAACTTTAAAAAACTTTTTAGTTTACTTTAAAAAAGAAAAGAAAATCCTTACATGTAAAAATACTTGGCAGTTTTATACTTGGGTGTTTCCCACTTCACAGGCTTGAAGGTTAAAGGTCAAAGGCACTTCAACAGGGCAGGTTGAAAGCTTGTGTTAATAGAAAATCCAACCACCCTCCTCAAAAATACAGCTGTATAGGTCGTCTGTGCAAGCAGCTATTACGACCCATATTTACTTTTATTGTTAGACGGCAACCTCTAGTGGTCGTAGGTCAGATCGTAACATTAAGTTACGTCAGTAAGTTATGTTAGTAAGTCGCGTGACATAAGTTGTAAGTCACATGAAACTTAACTTATGTATGTAAATTAACTTACAACCTAGCCAAGTAGTTTTGGTGCCCAAACCTAACCAAACTACTACTGTTTCACAACACTTACCACGTGTTTATTATTGTTACCATGACCAGGAAGGTCCGGTACGCCTGTCACTGGTACGGTCATGTTGTTTTTCCAACGGTCAAATATGTCATTTTGGGAGTCATTGGCAAACCTGTTGTTTAGGTATGAGGACGTGTTGTAGAAAATCATTATGACTTCCTCAGTAGCAACTGGGCCACCCTGCTGCTGAAAGTAGGAATATAAACATAAAAGGAATGTGAGCCATAATGAAGGGAGGAGTTTAAATGTTTAGTGTGCCATTTCCTTATGTCGACAGTTTGTTTTCAATTCATGCTGCTCAGTTACAAATGAAACAGAGCTTAAAGAAACAACTCTCAAGACTCACAAGGAGCTTGTTAACTGAAAAAGGAAACAAGTCTCATTCCAGTTTCTGTAATTTTATCCTAATTACAGCAATGCAACACAGAAGAAAAAAAATAGGACACTGTTATGTTTTCCAGTCCCAAACATCTAACTTCTGACTGAAGTGCACTCTGCATTGTCTTTCAGCTGCAAAAGTCTGCGCTTTGCTAACCAGGCATTTACATAAAATGAACAAGTGCAACATTGCACAGCAAAGCCATTATTTTTGAAGGAGTATGTGGCTCCGCTCTCCTGACAAGCGTGCACTGCCCTGATGTTACGTCAGGCTAAAATACAACAAAATTGAACTTATACACAGACCTCCACTATACATTACATGTCCAATAGCATTCCAGCATTGACGGGGTGGGATGTTATGATGGCTCCAATTTCACTGTAGTAAAGGACAGATGAGAAGTTCATTTTGTCCATCTCTGTATTCTAGATGTTATGTAACTATACTGTCTGAACCTACTGGGACTTGAATAGAAAATAACTATTGTGTGAGTAAAATCATGGATACCATATTTCAGTGCACACTCTTCTTGGGTCCAGAGCAGTTACTACTGGATAGAATACCTCAGCTGCTTTCTCAACAAACTGATACGTACCTCTTTAGAATTTTAAGAGTAGCAGCACTCAAGTAGATAACAAAACACTGGTTGAAGCCAACTTCACCAATAGACAAATGGAAGGACTGATTAATCATAGGTAGGAGTTTTGTTAATTTGTTTGAAATACGATGGAAGAAAACAAAAAAAATAAATATTATACACTGAAAATTGTACAATACATGCATTGGTTTTACTACTGAGATTTCATAGTTAATATGGGAATAGCCAACTGGTTCAAGAGGCAAAGCCAAATCCACCTCTTCTTTTATTGTATTTTATTTCTTTTCCTTTTTTTATTTGTTATTGCGATTGCGATTTTGTTTGATTTCTTGGGAAGCAATTATTGTAATGGATTAAAAATAAAGAGCATAAAGAAGACTATTTCCATTATAACTGAGTCCGTAGTATCTGAGTTAGCTGCTTTGTAGGATGGTGATGCTTTACATGATGCTCTACCTTGCTTGGTGTGAGAAAAGTTTGGTAGGAAAGACCATTAAGACTGCTTTAACTTCACCACAAAGCCATGAAGGTTGCTACTTGGTTTGGACAAACAGCACGAGTTTAAAAGGCATCATCATCTACTTGACAAAGAAAGTGAACTAAAGCAAAGTTTTAAACAACTGTTCCAGAAGTTCTTGGTGTTAAAGCTGCTTGATTCCTGTATCTTGTTAAGGTCCATTCAGAATCACCGTATCCTCTTTTCTTGCACAAAGCCAAAGTCTTGGTGCTGAGCCGCTGGCATTACCATATAAGCCTCCCTTAAAACCAAGGAAAAACCCCAGTAAAATGAAAGCAGGGTGACGTCTTGTTCCAGTAAGCCAAGTGGATATCATGTTGGGCAGGGCAACATGATGGAGACATGTAACACTATTTATTAAGAAACTTTTCATGTCCCTCATTAAGCCTTTGATCCAAGCTGTGGCAGGAGCCGATCAGTCTTGGCGATGAGAACCAACGCTGCTGAGAAATTAAGAGATTTCCTGGAATATCATCAGAATATGTGTGTGTGCGTGCATGTGTGTCTGCTGGCACACCTTGAATTCTGAGATGTGTTTTAGCTTGTCTTGTCTGACAGAAGTGAGACCAGTTGAAGTGCTGTTCTGCCAAACTCCGCGTCATGGCAGGAGTACAGAGAGTACGGGCGAACAGGGTGAGGCAGCAGCCACCTACTACCATCTGAACATTTACTGTCAACACACCACAAGTGGTAAGAAAATCTGAAAATTCAAAATTCACCAGGACTTTCACTTTCTCACAGTTTCTATAAAAAGATGTAACCAGGACTTCAAACAGTTTCTAACTTTTTAGACAATTTTACTGTTTATACCAGCCAGCCTGATGTCCAGCATAGAATTGCAATTAGAATTTTTTTTGAACTTGGGTTTTCTTTTTGGGTTGATGTTGCTCATGATGCTAGTTGACAGGGATGTAGCAGTCTGATCCACTGAGTTGGTATCGGTGGTAATACTGACATTATGAAGCAGGTCCGATTAAATACATAACGTATAACATATATTAAGTAAGGGATAATGTACAGCGAGCAGGTCATTATTGCGGAAATAAACCCTGGCAGGGTGATGCAGGACCCTGACGCAAAGCTCTTATAATTCATGTTAAACTGAACATTTCCATTGATGGGGTAATGAGACAAGGTGAATGGGACTTCTTTGGTAATATTGATGTTGATCTCTCCTTGCCAGGGCGTGGTCCTCCAGAGTCTATGATCAGAACTACATCCACAGCAACGGTCTGTTATTCACAGCCGTAGAATGCCGTAATTGACCAATCAGAATTGAGTATTCAACAAAGCCATGTAATAAAAACAGTCTGCTCCGTTCATTTGCTGTGGTGAGCAAATGTTGATGCATAAAGCTGATACTATGCTTCTACGCTACACTACGAGACATGCTGTTGGATAAGGAATAATGCAGCACCCTTTGGGAAAGTCACTACTAGAAGGCGTTCATGGTGTTGCACTTGTTTGTACACACAAAACATGACAGAAGTTGTGTGAAGAAGGTTTTCATGAGGTGTTTACACTGCAGGTGACTGAACTGATGTTTCACTGACCAATTTCTATTACTGGTTTGGCATTTATTTCAACACACTCTGTCATAGAGATTAACATGGTTAATTACTTCAAACTGAAGAGTAAAAAGATGACTGGAGTTCTGCACGGGCTTCCAACGGAGGACGCATCTGTTCTCCAGGTGACATTTGAGACTTTTCTAAAAGCTTGAGACCGACGTTCAAACCCTGCTTACTTTTTCACCTCCACACACCTGGCAAACCTCTGAATGGAGTGGGATTGTCAGTTTCAGAAAGTTACGGAAACTGTCGAAAACAATGTTGTTTATCAGGACGATTTTGGTTCGTGTGAAAAAAAGACAAAGACAGGCACCGGTGGTTTGGTGAGGAGATGCAGTAGCCTGTTACTACGCTATGAGTAAAGCCTTTTCCTTTACCTGCCGTGTGAACACACAGAGGACAGGGAGCGCGATGGTGTGTTTGTCATAATGAGATTGATGCATTGTAATGACACAATTTCATAAATCTTCTGAACAATCGAATTAAAATCAAAAGTCTAAAAGGACGTTGGTGTATGAACGTCTCCATAACAGTGAAGAAGTGATGTGTAGTTACAGTCTTGCATGACTTTACATAGAAGAATGCTCTTAAACAGTTCCACTCAGAGAGGGTTACAGATTATAAATTTGGGAAAAGAATGATCACTGATATCAGATCCGTACTCAGTATAGTACAACTGTTTCATGCAACCAAACAAGGAAATAGGAAAATAAAAGAAAGTACAAAAGAGATTTGAGCATGGACATTCATTGTTGACTTTTGTGAAGAGTACATGTAACACATTAACGTAAGCTCAAAGGCTCAATTTGGTCCTCACAAAGATAGATTTGCAGGAGCACACACGCACGCACACACACACACACACACGCACATACACACACACACACACACACACGACAACAAATGCATGAAAGAACAATTAACTATCGTTTTCTGTGTTTCCCGTCTCTCACTCTCTCTCAGCCACTCACACACACACACTCACACACACACATACACAGGCAGGCAGGCAGGCCGGATCCTGTTGTTTTCTCCGGTGGAGCAGAACCTGCTGCTGTTATGAGATACAGTGAAACTCCCACATTCATTTCAGCTCTGTGACAAAACCCCACAAACCAACGCAGAGCTGCCTCCTACTCACATGTTCAAACACTCTATAAAGAGGAGAGTCCAGTTTCAGAAAGAAGAAGTCTAATTGCAACATTTATATGTATTTCTTTAGGAATATAGAGAATATATTTTGATGAAAGAGTGGAAACTTGAAAAAAATACCAAATACCAAAAATTTTATGAACAACCGTTTTGAGAGTTTCTTCAGTAAATAGGATCATATTTTGTAGTATTTAGTAATAGGACGCTGAAAATATCCTCTGTGGGGGGAACAGACTAATGCAAAGAAATGAAGGCTTTGTGTGCCCCCTCAGTACAGTACAGTGTACAGTAGCTTCCTTGTATCAAACACATAACATGTCATTGACTCACTGTGTGTGTATGTTGCTGAGCTCCTGCTCTGTCTGGCTCTGCAGTTGCTGGAGGTGAAAGGTCAGCTGCTCACTCAAAACGGCAAACCTCCACAGTCCTCCTCTCCCTTTGTTCTTCTCACACACCAAACCCTGAACACAAGAGAAGACAGAGAAGTTATGGATGCTTTGTAACACACCCTCTGGCAGCTGCTCTGTGTTTACACGATGTCAATCTGTTAACTAGCTGGCCATAGTAACTTTATCTTCTGTTAATCTTATTACAAGATCTTCCTTTTTTAAACATTATACCTGCTAAACATCAGCATAGTCACATTGCAATTCTGAGCATGTTGCCATACTGGCATAAGCATTTACCTCAAAGCACCGCAGTGCCCAAGTACAGCCTTACAGAGCTGCTAGCATGGCTCTATACTCTTAGGGCGTTTTCACACCTATAGTTTGTTTGCTCTGGTCCAAATCAGTTGATGAGTTTGTAAACTTGAAGGGTTTTCCCCTTGGTTCGGTTTCTTTTCACACAGCAAACCAAAATGCATCACTACAAACCATGTGAGAACATTCACACCGCTTTTGGTCAGATGTGTCTGGGGTGGGAGCAAGAAAGTAAATACAGGAAGAAGGTCCTGTGTTCTGGACTAGTGCATATTTCTGTGAGAGAAACATTGCTATGGTTCATTCTCCGGCTAGCTGCTACTACTAGAAACACTTTGCGGGCTCTGCCGCGTCCCAGAATGCAATGCACACCTGGCTACAGGAGCCGTTTAGCTCAAACTTGTGGAGTACACCTGGTAGTTGGGTCGGCTCGAGGTCGGATCACGTTCCCACCACAAATGAACTGCTCCAGAGTTCATTTGGGCCCGGACCGAGACCACCTCCTCTCAAGGGTCTCGGTGCAGTTGTTTTGGTCTGCACCAAAAGTGCGATTGCTGTGTTCACACCTGCCCAAACGAATCACCCCAAGAAGCAAAACGAACTAGCGTCCAATTTAACCGGACTAAAAAGCGCAGGTGTGAAAACACCCTAAGTCTTGTTTCATAAGGTGCACCTCTACAAATCTGGCAAAATACGCCCATCATTTGACGCCAGTAGCACATACTGGACAGGCAGACTGGTATTGGTAATTCAGGAAGCAAAGTTTCTGCACATGACCACTTTCATTGCTGGGAAATAAGACTTTAAGACTTAAGATTTATAGTTATAGTTCTGTCTCAGAACGACACATCCAAATAAAGAATTCTCCTTTTAGTTACCAGGTTGAAAGGGAAGAACCTTACATACTGGATCTCAGAGAAATAAAATGACAATAAAAAGACAAGACAGACAAATGCTCTGTAAGTCCTTTAGTCTGCAGAGTATTTGAAATGAGAATGTACCCATATAACAATTCAGCTCTCAGTAGTCTGCTGTCTCCATTTGTCAGACATAGCAACATGTTGAGTAAAACAGAGGAGAGTGATGAATCACCAGCTGAAGGCGGAGAGAGTGAGGGAAGACAGACTGATCAGACAGATAGACGAGAGGAAAAACCAAAAGAGACACTTGAGGACATGACGAGTAAAGATAAAGTTGGAGTGGAGTAGGTGACATCTAATCATTGTGAGTCTGAACTCTTTGAGGTGACAGAGTCCTTCAGTGAGCGGCTGTGGGCTGAAATACAACAGACCGACTGAGTCATTCTGGCAGAACATGATGATCACCCTACCCTCCCCTTCGTCTATCTCTCTGTCTGTCTGTGTCCATGTGACTCAGTCTGAGAGACAAACTGGCACTATGTTCACATAGCAGCCAAATCTGATTTGTTTTTCAAATATAATCTTTAGTCCACATTGAAAACACAAAATTTCTAGATTTCTTTCACTTTTCAATCCCTCCAGGATCTTGCTGTGGTTTTTTTGTTGTTGTGATTATTGAAGTCCAAAAGGTCAAAATTTGCAATGGGAGCAGAATGCACAGATACAGTATTTAGGACCATTTCTATGTCATTATGCAATAAATTGTGGTAATTATAACTCGATAATACAGGATTTTTGAGGCTGATAGGGACATTGATATTTGAGAGTTTAAAAAATCTGATAATGATACATTGGCCGATGTTAATTTTCTTTACACAACCCACAAAAATAAATAAACAGGATATATCGGCCAGGCTCTAGTGGTAATACTTACAAATATATTTTAAAAATGCAACTGTTTAAAACACTTTTAATCATAATATGTATGTTCCAGTAAGGGAAAAATGAGTTTAGGATTATTTTATAATCTCAGGATCACCCTGTTTGTTGGTATTCCTGTTGGTAGCCACTAGCCTAATGCAATTAGCTAGCCAGGAAGTTACCTCTCTTACTTTTTTCTCCTTGTGTGTCTGTGTGTATGAACTGTCCTCATCATGTCATTTTGTTTGTCATGTTCCATATTTATTACACCATGTGCTTTGCTATGAAGCCAAAGACAAATATCCATGTGAGTGGACAATAAAGATGCCTATCTATACTGTATACAGTATATGCATATAGCCTGGGGACAAGTACTGCTTGAGAAGACAGATTTTAGGGAAACAAGGTTCTTGGCAATCTTGGAAGATTTGTATAGGCTTGAATTTTATTTGACTGTGGCTCAGAAAATTGGCTCTTGATTGGATAATATTTATGCAAAAAAAAAAGGAAGATCTTGCAAACTTGCGTTAATCCTTGTGATTGCAAGATTGCAAATTCCTGGTGTGGGCCGTCACTTTGAGCATAGTGCTTTTCCAGACATCAGGCTCATTTCACAAACTTTTTAGAGGACTTTTGACATCAAACACAGGTCACATGAGGGATGTGTCATTAAAACCCACTGACTGGCATTTCAAACAGGTTTAATTTGATTCTTTTAAGTTGTGTTAGGGCTTCTGAAAAATGACATTTAATAAGGTAGGGGAATACACTGGGTTTGAGCTGCCTTTCTGAACATGGCCTCGGGAGACATCAACAACGAGGGAAAGGAAAGGGAGAAAGAGAGACAGTTAGTGAAAAACAGAACACTTTCCCACAGATAAAAGGAGAGAAAACTCCAGTGAATCACATAAAGAGAGCACCAATAAAAACAAATACCTGTATAGACTGTTAGGAGGAATGCAGTTAAGGCAGTGTTGAGCAATTAGCCCTGTACCCTCTAGCAAAGATTCATGTTTTTAAAGACATCAGGTTAAAGAACATAGCTTCATCGTCAGCAAAGATAAAATGACACTTGATGCCTCTGCTACACTAATGATAATCATCTAACAGTTTTTACTGGAGGCGTCATGTTTCAGATTCTGCTGCTCTGAAACTGATTCTGTCTACCTTCAGTTACATTTGTAGAGATTTAACTCATTAAAGAGTAGTGTTTCCTTAAAATCTGTCCAACTGGAAAATGTTACCTTTAGGTCATGATTAAATTCACCATTAAATAGGAATACATGTATATTATTCCTATGATTTAATTATATCTGGCACATGCAGTGTGTGTTAATACAGTTCATACAATATCTTTCCAGCTATAGTCCATAACTCTATACTTGTCCTTTGTAACACTTGTAACACTGAAACTTGGATGCACCTTTCTGTATACTTTTTTCCATTGCTTATAATGTATAAGATAGTAACTGGCACACTGCTTTTTCATTCATGCTTTGCACAATTCTTACATTTTTCATCTTCTACTTGATCAATGCCTTTGCAGAGATACAATTTTTTTCATTGTTTAATCATAGTAATAATAATAATAATAATAATAATAAGAAAATAATAAACTTTATTCATAAAACAATTCTACATAAAAATTACAAAGTGACATTTTGACATTGTCTATTTTGTTTTTATATTTAATTTGAGAAAATTCCTTGAACAAATGTAGGCTAACTTTATTGTTACCTCATTACAACATGATAATATATTGCACTTCACTGGTTTGTAAAAGTTAATCAACATAACAATAATAGAAAATGTGTACATTACTTGATTTTTCCTGTTTTAAGTGGTTTGCAAGTACAAAGTAACTTCACATAAGAGTTTATATGCACTTAAATGTAATGTCATTTACCTGCTGCTCCTCAGTGATGGGGGATTGTAGGATGTGAACTTTGTCTTCTATCAGCTGCCGTAGTTTGCCCAGCGAAGCAGGGAAGTCCTCTCTGTTTCTCTGGAACTCTGGAGACTTTAAAAGAGAGACAGTCTTAGTATTTTCATTATTTTATCAACTTTCATCACAGTGACCCTCATACAGTAAATCCGCCTTATGTTTCTCAACCAGCAGCTTTGGCAGCAACCAAACACCTCTGGGAGTCTGATCCTATTGGCTGCGGACGTAGTGAAAACATCTTTACTCAATCTCTATTCTAAATGTGCACTTTGTTCGTAGAATGTCTTTCATCTGAAGGACATTGTGCACACTGTTTTACCTGAGTGTCTAGATGCCATCGTCAACCAGAATTAAGGCAACACCCAATTGGCGAAACATCCTCCTCTGATTCTTTAACAAACTTTTTCATTGGTGTGGAATGGAGAGAAACAGGACCGATGGGAGTGAAAGGCTGAAATGTAGTGAATCCTGCCCTCCAGACTGAATTATGCTCCAGCGAGCATTTTAACTCACTGGAGCACAGAGAGGGATGGCATAAATATCAGCACACAACTGTGTCCCACATCTGAGATATGAAACACATCAGTGGACTAAAGTTTATCTGTGGTTCGGTCAGAATCAGACAGAAAAATCTGATTGGACTAAAGAAAGTCTGGAAAGTTTGAAGCACATAAATAAGGTATCCCACAGTGTACAACTATGCTTCAGGTCATTTGAGATTTTGGGCAATATAAATAAAATTTACTTAACATGATTGGACGCAACAAGGCACGCTACTTATCACTGTATGGCTCTGTGAGTGCAATGTTGTAATAAAAAGATGCTAAACATTTGAGAGACAATTTCCCATTTTTTACACTGTAAAAGTCTCTTGTGTTGTATTTTCCCTGTTGTAGTTTTTGTTGGGATTAAATGTCTTTTTATTGTTTTGTCAAAGGCTGTAACTTTTCATAATTAATTCCTCTTGTGATTATTATTATTATTTTAAAATTAATCAATTCATTTAGTCTTTCACTGTAAAAAATGCCTATCACAAGTTCTCATAGCCCAAGGTGATGTTTCAAATGTCTAGTTTTGTTTGGCCAACTAAAAACACAAAAAGATTGAATTTCTAATGATATAAAACAGAGATGAGAGACGAGAGACTAAATTTCCCTTCTTGTTAAAGCAAAAGTGAAGTATCTCTTCAACGTTTTTAACTTGGTTTCAACAGTTAAATGTCAAAGTGCTCTATAGTATAACTTCAGAAATGTTCAGTATTGTTCTGAAGACGAGGATGATAAATTTGAGGTGTTGATAACCAAAATACAAGTCTGCTTACTGAACAGACCTGGTAGAAGCTTCCCACCCACCACTGCTTGAAACCCACCACAGAGAGCCATTGTAAGACTGTGCTGAAGCAGCTAACCCAGGTAGTATGTATGTTTTTATCTTAAAAAAGGAGGATATCAATCTTCATACATACAGTATATACCTTCCACAGATGGACAGCAGGCAATTAATTCCTTTACTCGCCATATGAGTGGATGCATTTACAACATGAGTGGGCTGGGTGTTTATGACACAGTGAGTCTGTGTTGTCTGATTAAATGCAATCAAAACAAGTCCATTGTGTTTTAATCCCTCTGAGAAATATTACATGCATCGACAGGAGCTTGAGGGAGCAGAGAGGAATTTCTAGTTGATAAAAGGATGATGAAAAAAAGTCTCAATGTACAGTATTTAAGTAGCATGTGACATTCAGTGGACCCAACAAAGTCCTTTCTTTTCAAAAAATCTCATTATAAAGTAAAACAGTGCCTGGTGAATGTGGGATGCTGTAATTCTCTCCTAGTTACTGTCCAACCCTGTCTCCTTTAAATTATGTTTATATACTTTTAATTTGTTTTCCTAATTACGTTTCCCAGCAAAACGTAATTGGGAAAACAAATTAGTAGTATATAAATGTAATTTCAACTATAGCTAGGTTTTCCCTTACTGAGGCTTTAAGACAAGAAAATGTACCAAAATATCCCAATACTAAGGCCTTAAATGTGCTAAAGCTAGCAAACGTTTATCATTAAGCTAGCTAAAAAGACCAACTGCAGCTAACTCTCTCAGTACTGAGGCTTTCAAATGACAGAAATTAGCTAACTGGTACAATACTAAGACTTTAAAAAGACCAACTTTAGCTACATAAGATACACTACGGTCCCGTTTCCATCAGTGCATGCAGACAGAGTCGAAATGTGAAACATTTGCTTGCTGGATCGGCACATATCCCACCCACTGTACCCGGACTACTTTGTCTGCCTGCTAGAGACGTCAACTAATGTGTGTCAAATTCCTGTGTGTCAAATTCCTGTGCGTGTTGCACTAGTTTTAGCAGTAAAGCTTTAAAGACAAACTTTATCTCAATGTTCTGATGCTTTTTAATATCTTCTGCTGCTGTAAAATGTTTCTAAAATACTCACTGCAGGACGTGGAGAGAGAGAAGTGTTCATGATGACAGACAAAACTAATTTCCTGACTGAGCTCAGACCACAGGGGGTGTCTGTGTGTGTTAGTGGGTGGGCTGCACTGCTGTGTACATGGAGATGACCCTAACTACAACCTCCCCACTGACCAGAATGGACAAGCAGAGAGAGAGAGAGAGAGAGAGTGGGAGAGAGAGAATGTGAGTTTGTTAGTTAATATCCGACCAGGGTTTGTCAGGGTTTCTCTGCCTGATTGATCAGTTTACTCAACCTCTCAATTGTGTGTGTGTTTGTGTAAGAGATAAACTAGAATTAACATCCCACGGTTATATGCCTCCATCAACCTGTCAAGTTTCAGTTTCATCCATGTCTGTCCAGACTCATGTAATATATGTAGTGTAGTTGTGAATTGAATAAAAGGTATAAAGTGTATTTTTTGGCTATATGGAAGTTATCACTATATTGATGATACATATGTATGATTCCAGTGAGTATGATACACATTGTTGAACTGATTAATATAGGATTATCATAGATGTTTTGGTTAAGCAGGTGCACATGTAGGCTACTTGATTACTATGTAAAGATGGATTCTTATAGAGTATAGCTACACAAAATGTGGTGCTTTTGTTTTCTCCTGGCATTTTTAGATGTGAAGCTCACTCACTCACTCACTCACAGGATCACGATTAGCTAGGTGCACTCCAATACGTTGAGGCAGGAAGTGAAAGGCAGAATGGACGAGATGGAGGAAAGCCCGTACTGTGCTAGTTATTGTTTACTCAGTGTGTTGTCCCAAAAAAACTATTTTGAGGTCCCAATGACCTTTGACCTTTGAGTCAAAAGTGTCACCTATTCAGTGTCCGACCATCTGTGAAATATGGTCACAATCTTCAAACCCTCCTGAGTTATGGTGTTGAATAATGGCCAAAAAAATGTTTTTCCAGGACATTATGATGTCACAGTGAACTGTGACCTTTTGGGTAAAAATCGTTGTATCCCATGAAACATCTGTGTGAAATTATGTCATAATTACAGCATTAGTTCTTGAGTTATGGCCAAAAATGAGTTTGTCAAGGTCATTTTGAGGTTTGACCTTGACCTTTGAGTCAAAAGTGTCACCAATTCATTGTCCGACCAACTGTGAAATATGGTCATCAATTCTTGAGTTATGGCCAAAAATGTGTTTTGTGAGGTCACAGTAACCTTGACTTTTGACAATCAAAATTCTAATCAATCATCATCACAGACGGACAAACCCGAAGACGCGGAGGCATAAAAAACATAAGCTATGAATGAAGGGAGGAGTCCTAGACTTTTACATTGCTTAAATTGGATTTGTACAAAAAAAAGGGCCACTAAACTGGACCAAACTAAACCAAACTCCAAACCAAAACATTGTGAAAAACAACACAATGGAATTGAATAAAAAAAGAAAGTTTGCTTTCTCTTGAAAGTGAAAATCAACTGGCAGCAACATTCCAAAGTTGCTACTGTTTGAGTGAAGTCTGTGCAAAACAGTAGTTATTGTTTTTATATTCTGACTGCAAAAACTACTCAATTAATATAGTACATACTGTACACAATTTGTATGAAGTATGTACTATTAGTATGGAAGTATGAGCACAGCACAAACTCAAAGTTTACTGAATAAACTAAATCTACATTTATTAAATTAATAATAATCATCATCAACTAATCGTCCAATATTGAAGCTTTAAAAAGATCTGTTGGCTATTACTGTCCCAATACAAGATACGAAACTCAGTATAAACAAACTAATACAAAAAAAACAACCTTAACCCCCCCACCCCCCCAAGCTGGATGAGTCCTAATCCCCACCCCAGGGTGTGTCTAGGTGGAGCCTAATGATTGTGGCAGGTCACCAAGTCAGACACACCTTGATAAGCAGGCAGGTATGAGGAGGGCAGCCTCCCTGCATGTCTACAGTTCTCTCTCCCTTTTTGTTGACTGGTTCTTTTCTTCTTTCTGTTTCTGTCTCTTTATCACACACACACACACACACACACACACACACACACAGAAGATTTTATGTAACAAAATTAAAAGTCTAAAACCCCGCCAGATGCTGTGACGGTCATTACACTACAAAATACGAAAAGTGTTGGACAGAACAAACAACATACTGTTGATATAGCTATTCTTAGAGCCTTACCAGTAGTGGAGTGGTTTAAAGTTTGTTCTGAGGATGATGTTAAAATCTAAAAGGGTCATCTTTTGGAAAGCGGCAACGAGATCAGAAGGAGAAGTGACATATTGGATATTTGGATATTTCTTGCGCAAAATAATTGATTGTCATTAATTTGTCATCAGGGTGGAGCTAAAGTAGAGGTCAGGTCACTAAACATATAAGGATTCTTCCTCTGGGGATTTTATGAAAATCTATGAATCTAATTATGTAGTATGTACCCAAGTATTGGGAATACCTAACGACCGTTCTGTATTAATCAGTTTTTTTGGGCAACACTCCACAACAAGCTGAACATCCCAGACACATTTGACATATTACAGACAAAAAAAGTTGTTCTGGTTAACATTTCATCAAGCAGCTGCTTAGTTCCACATCCAGCAGACACAGAGCAACATTATCATTTCCATTTAGAGTCATGTTAGTGTCCACCTGATGAATGTAAGTCAAATTTTCACTCTCCTTTTAGCTCTGATTTGGTCTCCACCAACTCCTGAGAAAAATGTCTGGTTCTTTAGTTGCTAGATGTTCTTCATCAGCTAGTGGCTTACTTTGTCTGATGTTTGATGCTGGGCAGGTAGTGTACAGTTAGAGCGTGTTTGCTGAAAACAGCTTCCTGCTGGAAACCAGGCAGATGAGACTGACCCATGCAGTAAATGTGCTGTAAAACCAAAACTATGTGCTGAAAGAGGCTAAAAAGCTCAGTAGAGCTGTAGGGTTGGTGAGAAATCTCTGTGGGTTGGTTACTATGAGTGACCCCTTTCATTACAAAGAGTCATTTGACCACTTTTTTCATAAGAAAACATTTATTAGTGCACCTTAAAGTAAAAGTACAATAGTTGCTCTTTTAAATATTCTAAGTAAGTTATAGTTATTTCAATGTGATCATGGTGAGGAAGAAGCCAATGTGAAGACCTGAAACATTTCACGATAAATACAACTCATCTGTAGTACAGTGCTGCTCACGGGAGTGGAACTCACTTTATTTCCTTTACCATAAAACTTTCTTCAAAATTGACTTAAAGCTTGAGTGCGGGACTTTTACATATAAATGAACATCCGTTACGTTCAAGACGTTGCCAAATGAGTTCACACAATGCTTATTAAGCCTATCACCGCCAGGTAAATCTCTCTGTATTTCGCAGTATACCGGAGAATGTGGAAATTTGATGGGGCGAGGAGGAAGGAGGAGACAAAAGTTCCACACTCCAGCTTTAATGAGGGAAGAGTTTTACAGTAAATTCCTGCAGTATTTAATCAAAAATCTACCTCAGTAAAAGTAAAATTATACTGATAAGAGAGTTACTTTCCCTCCCTGAACAACTCTGTCAGCAGCTCAGAGGAGCGTCCCATTCTTTTCAAATGAGACACTGCAGACTCTCCCTGTTTGAACAAATAATATCACGCAGGCAGGTGAGCTTGCTTCTCCACCCGCAGGAAGCTATGACTCACTCTGTCATCTTATTCATTTACATAGTCTGTCTTTACACTGTATATCCGTACTATCTGATCGGTTTTTCTTCATCCAGAAATACAAGAGTGCAAGGTGTTTTGTGAAACCAGACTTTTTTCAAATTGTTATCTTTAATGTTTTGTTTTGTTTTGAAATCCCAGTTCATTATTCTTTAGCTTATTGACTATCTGTACTCATTTACACTATTTTATAGGCATGCAATTATATATGCAGGGGCTGAGTATTCCCAGAAAAAAAAAAGGGGGGCAAAGATTTAAAAGAAAAATGTTAAATCCCAAAAAATAAAATCCAAACTATTATGGATGTTAGATTGTGTTGCTAAAAGTACATTTAAAATACATCAGAATGGTTCAGATTGTTGGACTAAACATGCTACATTCTTATCATCTGTAACTATTAATGTTCAGAGATCATGAGTCTGTGGACCTGCACTGTCATGATAATGGCACGCCATTAATCCGCCAACCAATCTGTGTGTGGTGAAATATGCCAGGGAACTTTCCTACTCAGCATGCCTTGCTCATGACTCACAGCTGGGGTATGTCACCTTGTGTGCTGATGCACTTTGAACCAGCAGCAGCTTTAAACTAGGAGTGAAAAGCAGGAGACGCCCTGCAGGCTCATTTACTGACCAGGAATGTTTCATCATGATGGAAACAGCTTTTGACTACATCTCTGACTTCACTAACACTGTAGAAATTCACACTTCACTTCACACAAGCATTTCATATAAACTATATGTTTGGTTGCCTGTTTTACAGTGACGTTCCACATAAAATAAATGACTATCTTTCTAAATCTTTCAATGATTAGTGTTCTACAACATTACTGTAGCTGAAACTTTGCTAAAGCTAAAACTCATTAATGAGATGTAACACAGGTTAAGTCATAGTGACCATTTTGCGCACTAGTTTAAATATTTTCTTTTCTTTTGACATGAACACACAATTTTACAAATCAGTGTGTGTAAAAACACAGTCAATAAGACCTTTTTTTCTGTTACTGCAGGGAGCTACAACAATGACCAAAAGTGGTAAATCTTTTTTAGTAATACAATATCTAGCGCAACAATATTGCATAAACTAGAGTGAGTACTCACAAATGTTCTTCTTGCTTTTTTCTTTAATAAATAACAAATAGGAATGGGATGCAACGGGAGCAGCCATTCAGCCACAAGAGCAATCGTGAGGCCCAACACTGACACTGGACAATGAGTCCTGGCTCAGCGTTCCAGTTCATCCCAAAGGTCAGGGCTCTGTGCAGGCCTGTCAAGTTCTTCCACACCAATCTGGGAAAACCATTTCTTTATGGGCCTGGCTTTGTGTATGAAGGCATTGTCATCTCGAAACAGGAAAGGGTCTAACAGAAACTGCTGCCACAAAGTTGGAAGCACACTAAAATATCTAAGATATCACTGTATTGTTGTAGCATTAAGACTTCCCTACATCGGATCTAAGGGGCCCAAACCATGACCAACAGCCCAAAAACAAAAATACACAGATGTGGACAGGGGTGTCCACATACTTTTGTCCACATAGTGTTTGGTCTCTTTGGACACTTTGAGATCTACACTGAAATTTTAAATAAAATGCTGTCTACATGAGTTTGTACAAATTCACCCAACATTTACATGGCAGGTTTGTCCTGCTGTTTTAGTTAATCCAAACTGGATTATGCAGTGTGCCACACAGTGGCATGCAGCGCTCTCTCTCTCTTTAAACACACCAACTACATAAAACAGTAGAACCAGTTTGTCTGTACTTAATGATGCGGTGAATAAGCAACATATCACCTCTCCTGTATTTGCTCTCTCCCTCTTGTCTCCTCCCCTGTTAATTGAAGCAGAGCCGAACCAGTTCCGCTGTACTTAACAATTACACAAGTTTAAGATTACAACTCTCTCACTCTCTCCACTATCATTATCTGTGTAAAACAGAACAAAACAACCAGTTTCTGCAGCCTCTGTGTTTTTAAAAAAGCACTCACACAGAAAATGTGTTGAATTCTCTACACTATATTCTGTTATCCTGCATCATTTTCTAAATTGCATTTCCCTTTTCATTACAGAAAGAATTTGTGCATCTATGAGAAGATGAAGTGAAAGGAAACCACCAAAATGAAGATCACAACCAAAATGACAGACAATTTGATTCTCAGGATTTTCATTTTTAATGGCACCTTCAAATATGGCAAATATGCCAAAATTCTGTCATCATCACAGACATGGCAAATTTTCGACATAACCGATAAATGCATTAAAAAAAAAATAATGACATGTTTGACACTTTGTCCCTCACGCACCATGTACACTAGACTGATTATTGACTAATGGCATGTTTTTACTGCATACATGGGGTTTGGCATCACACAGCTCTCACAACACTCAACCACATCCCAAGACACACACATACACAGGTGTGCAGGGCTGGGTTTTCAACCCGCTTACAATGAACTCCTCCCAAAGACGCGCCCAAAAAATAAAAAAGATAAAATGTCTCTGAGCTGTCATTTTTCAGACAGACAGGAAGTGAGACTTCACGTAGAATTACACAAAGACTATTCAGGTAGACATGTGCATGACCAAACATGCAGAGGAAAACAGATATTCAAGCAGACGGTCACATACTGTAGAGCTGCATGATTATGGCTAAAACGTAGCAAAGCATGCTACTGAATGCACAGTTGTCTATGCTGTCCTCACCAGAAAAAGCACAGCATCAGCCATGTGTTCTAAAGCTTAAAATGACCTTTGTTTATGTTTTCCTGACGAGAGACCTTTTGTGGTCTTGTGAATAATGACTTTTCTCTTTCTGTAAGTGAAGGGAGAAGTGGCATGACATTGTTACAGCACTACAAAACCTCTAAAAGGGTTGGATATACTCCAAAACAGGTCACATGTCTGTCGGTGCGGTCATACATTCTCTTCTGCCTGTGGATGGACATGGGTGGTCATGCGGCTTCTTGAGTCTAAGTGGACACGGAAAGTATACTTTGAGCTTTAGCAGGTCAGGGTGAACGGGTGGGCGTACAAAGTTGTTGTTGTTTTAACTATGAAGTTGATCTGTATTTCTAACCATAACCAAGTAGTTTTTGTTGCCCAAACTTATCCAAACCATAACAATTGAGGTGGAAGATCAAATAACTTTCATATGACTCGAATGGGCCATTTAAAAAAGCCACTAACAGCCGATCTGTTTTGTCGCCATATTGGATGGTTTAAGCCAATGGTTATCATAGTTACCAGTTTCCAAATTGTAAATACTGTTCACATCAACATCCAAGTTGTAATTATGACTGATGATTTTTCTGAGAGCTCGGATATATTCGACATGGCCATTATTATTAATATGAAAGTGGCAAACAAATATGGACGCCTCATATCAGCATCAAGTCTGTAGCTCAAGGTAATCAAACCCATATTTAAAGGATATAGTGCTATAATGACCATACACAGTACTTTTAACCCTCACATGACCAACTCTGCCATCATACAACCATCATGAGTTGCCCGATGGTGTGAATGCTTGCAAGTTGCAACAAAGGAAATCTTTCCCATCACTACCATCCATCCCATATGACATGAACGTGGCATATGGGTGGATGAACTCATTTGAAGGTCGGCTTCATGTCCTGTGTTGGTTGTTGTTTTTGTTGTTTTTTTTTTTTTTACCATGATCTTCCCTAAATTTAACCAATTAGTTTTAGTTCAACATTAACCATAAATTAACCATATGGTAGTTGCCACATGCAGATATTCGAGATATATTCAACTGAAAAACAGTCACAAATGTTGTCATTGTCAGCGTAATCTGGTCTCTGGCAGAACCCTCGAGAATCAATGTTCTGTTTGTCAAGTGGGTTGCTAAATAACAAAAACTTTAACCGATATTCAGATTGCTATATGTGTCTTTGGCAAAAATGTGTTTCACTGCTTTAACACTGTATTAAAAAACTATAATAACGCTTCAAAGTAATTGATCTATATGCTCTGAAATTAGGCAGAAAGTCTAAAGCAGAATGTAAAATAAAAAAAGTTGAATTAACTGTAGAAGCAAACACCATGACCATTATAATTATATTAATAATTCTTCAGCCCTAATGTATACAAAAAGAAGATGCGTGTGCATGTAGACAGACAGACAGTGGAGTAGAAAGATGTGCAGATGATGAAGACTTTCAAACTCTTTCACTTTCTCATCTTTTAGTTCACTTCCATAACTAGAACATCGACAAAAACAACAACAACAACATCTACTCTCCAAGCACTGCAGCACCCACCCAGCACCCACCCAGCCTGCACCCACTCGGCCCTCCGACGAGCCTTAATGGGTAATAAGCACTGGGTGACCACAGTCTTGGAGTCAAGCCAATTTTCCCAGATGCCAAATTGAAGCCTGGAGGTACTGCATAATGCAAAACAACACTCATTAAAACTTGGAGGAAAAAAACAAGGAGCTATAAAATGCAAAAATGCACTAAGATGCATTTCAGGAGTCGTTCGGTGGCAGTTTTTAAATGACGGAGATGAATAATTAGGACTCTCAGGCGTCCATTAGCAGGAGAAATTACAAGATGTAGAAAATGGGCTCCAAAACACACTCATGACCCTAAAATCTAAACCGTTTGGCCTGAACATTATGTTAAGGTGGGAAATGTGAGCTTTGGAAAGGCTGATGAAATGGGATTAAAGGCAATAAAAAGTGAGGCTTTCAGTGCAGAAACATATTGAGAAGCATGACTATGTGTCAGTTTGCAGTTGAAGTCAAAAGCGAATTTAAGGGCTGTACCGAGACAAAAAATGGATAGTGCCATGGCAAAATGTGACACAATAAAACAAAGACAGATGTATTCAATATCACCATTTCCCCTGCATTATACTGCAAGTATGTGCTTTTACTTTTATATTCTCTCTCTCATATATATATATATATATATATATATATATAAAAATAAAACCACTACAAGAGTACTGAATTTGTTGAATCTTCTGGATAAGACAGTGAAGATGTTGTTTTTCTTTCTACAGCAGCCATGTTTCTTACAAGTGATACAGTGATTTCATAATGAGAAACCTCTCTCCTAGCTGTCTCCGGCTCAGGGCTTATTTTGTTTCTGATATACCCACCACATCTGTGTTGAGTGCGCAAACCATTAACCACAATATTTCCTTGAATCAGAGTGCCCAGGTGAATCATGGGTATTCTGGGAAGTGTGAATGTCTCAGCGCCTTCAGTAATATGGCAAGAATACTTACATTTAGATCACCTGCAAGACTTATATAAAGTACCATAAATCTTTAAAGTTCAATGCATTCCAGGAGTTATTTCATGTGGACATGCTCCTGCTTCTGATTTAGAAATGAACACGTTACAGCTTTTTGTGAGTATTAGTGTTCTCTCATGGACTTTTTGGTCTTTCAGGTTATGAAAGATCTTATCTGGGGCTTTATTTATCAGTTAAATTTCTTTTAAACTTTGACTCTACTGTGATTTGTGTAGACGATGCTGCATCTCAGTAATAGAAAGACCCTCCTGAGACTTTGTCCATTCAGAGTTAATCAACTGGAGTCCATTTCTGAACTGCTGATGAGTTGGATTTCATGCTTTAACTTATTTATTTTTTGTTTCACACTCTTTGTCGTCCTCAAAAAAACATTTTTCTCCTGTGATGATTATGACACACCATGTTATCAGAGCTGACAGAGAGTCTGCTTAGATCCACCAGAGACCAACTTAGACATATTGTCACATAGACCTAAAACCTGTGGAAATACATAGAAAGAACCCTACACAGATGTTAGATACAAGGAACTGAGAGGACCTCTAATGTGTGTTAGAGTGGTAATCTGTGAAAACTGCCTCTGGGTTTATTTAGTCTCCCCTGTTCCTGTTTTCTCTTAGGGTGTTCTGTTGCTGCTGTTTGGGCCTCTGCTCTATTCTTCAGCTATGGTGGCTATCACTGGTCATCATAACCTTTTGTAGATTCCAAACAAACTGTAAATGTAAAACGCGTCACTTCAGAACTGTAGCACTGCAAAAGAGCTCTGCACAGACCCACAGGTGAGTGGTCCCAGGCCTTTTTGGCTAATAACACTTGAAAAGACCCAAATACACTGCGCAATTTTGGGCTGACAATCGACAAATGCTGACAATCATGGGAGAAACGTGGTGAAATCTGTGGTCTTAGATCACACCGTGAGACGGCCACAGTCTGCTGATTTACAGCTTTGGTGACTTACTTAATTCAATTTGAATAAAGTAAGATTTGGCATTTTCCAAACACGGGAGCACCGCAAATGGATGATGCAAGTTGATAACCTGTCTCTACTTGCATTTTTTTCCTATTAACATCTTAGTGCTATGATTCACCAGGCATTCATCAAACACTCTAACATCACTTTGACACAAACTGTTATTTTGTTGGACTTGTTTTGTTGGACGCCTCACCTCACACTGCAAATCATTCTAATTAGAGATTCCAACTTGCTGTTTACATGGACGTTAAATAAAGTGATCCAATAAAATGTGCGTTTACATGCCCAAAGCAGTTAATCAGGTTATAACTTTTTGGACATGCGCAAAGTGGTTCCGTCTGCTGTGAAGCGTCTAATCGGTCGGAAATATAACAGAAGAAGAAAAAGAAGTAGTTGTTTTTTTCGGCTTTGTTCATCTTTTCACTTGTTTGAACAACTATGTCGTTTCGAGCCTTTCGACTATCGAGGCGTTCAACAATCCTTAAATCTTTTAAGGTCTCCAACAAAAAGGTTCTATCACCCACAGAGCAGTTTTGTTTTTGCTGCCACCATGTTTCTGTCCCCCCTGGAAACTCATTCATGTCATCTAGTGTTTCCCCACGTGGGACAAACATGCACAGATAGAATATATTTATTCCAACCAGAGAGAAGCAATCTGATTAAGCGTTTACATGGTTATTAGCCGCTAATATTTTCCTATTCAACGGATTATCAAAGGCTTACACCATCCCTCTCAACCCGATTGAAAATTCCTTCCAATCAGGCCGGATTGGGCCAGTCTCTTCTGATTGAGGTGGTTACATGAGGCATGTTTATTCTGATTGGGCTATTATTAAGATTATTAGTGGAATATTAGGGTCTATGTAAACGCAGCTAGTGTGTCATGCAGTAAACCTGTAAGAATGCTGTACAGTCTGTAGGGGCCTTGAAACAAAGTAATGTCTAGGCCTATATGTGAAACCTCATTACATGTTGAATGTCTGTGAGTTGTGAACAGCTCAAACAAAGACTACTACTTGTAGGAAGTCAAAAGACATGACTTCACAGCAATGCAAATTCATGTAAGAGGAATATCAGAGAAATGTGAGTTTCTGCCAGGCAGGACTGTTTCTTAGATTAGACATACCAACATCTTTCATCCCTGTTTGTATTAAAAACTGATTTGAATTACATAATAGAAGTGTTCAGAAGTAGGTGATGTTAGCATTCCAAACAATTTTGCATGTGTGTTTTAGCCTACCATTCAAGGCTCACACCTTCATTCCTAACATACCTGCCATCTCCATCCGCCTTCCTACTTTCCCATGATTCACTGTTGAGTTGCAGTTTGTGACATGATGTGGCATTCAGCTAGAATCTTAATGTTTGCGGGCAATAATAAAATCAACATGTGCAACGCTAGCTGCAATAGATCATGTTTTTTAGGATGTTTTTTTGTCATGTTTATCCTCATTATGAGAAGAGGAATTCATCTACAAGTCATGTGACCCACCTAATCCTTTTGATGAGTCATTGTAGGCTGCATGGCAACACTTTAGTCTACTGTGATGAATGATAGAAGCCTTCATGCTAACGCCTTACCAATCAAGATGTTGAGTGATACTAGACACAGTGCTAACAATTTACTGTACAGTAACACCCTCTCTGTAAAATGAAAGTCACTGTACTTGCACTCCTTTGTCAGATGAAAGAATAAACACCCACACTATCAGAGCACTGACTTCAGTGCTTCATGCTAACAATTTAGCACTCAGTGTTTTGTGTGATTCTATACTCAAAGCAAACACTTTAGCATGTAAGGCGACAGTGCAGCTCCATTAACACTTTCATTCATGGCAAGCTCTGTGCTAACAATTTAGTATTCACTGTGTTGAGTTATAGCAAGCTCGCTAACCATTTACCATTCAATGTGCTGATTTATAGCAAGCTCCAAGTTAAGTTGCTTTAGATTTACTGTAATATTGACTCAGCATGTCTGTTAAACTAAGGCTACTTCCTCACGGTGCCCAATAAGCTTGTTATTTTAATATCTTTGATTACATTTCTACACAGATTGATCCTAAAATTTGCATTATTAGCAAAACTGTTGTCACTGGCACTAAATGTATTCAGTTACATTTTACTACTACC